>OX038877.1:3087780-3556855 GCA_943789525.1 Agriphila geniculea | reverse complement strand
AAAGAATAAGTACAGGGGGCTAATTGTCTAATTCAAAAAATCTATCGCAATCGCTTTCGTTTGACAGATGGATGTGATACATTGCTGCATTTCTTTGGTATGTTTTTATTTATATCAAAAAGAAGCTTCAATGTGTTACATCCTGAAAGCGATTGCGATAGATTTTTAAATTAGACAATAGAAAGGCAGGTTTGTAAAACTAAAGAAATATACTAAGAAAAATTACTAACCACATGAAGTATATTTTTTGTCTCAGACTAACCCTTTTCTCGCGTCCTACATATCCAAAATCCAATTACACCCCAAATGTTTTCTCCCATCTTCATTTTCCCTCAGCCATTAAGTACCAACATCAAAACCAGTAAAATTAAGCTAACCGTTGCGTTGGTTTCATAATTTGCCCAAAATCAGTTACGTGTATCTCAGAGAGATTATCATTTCACTTCGTTAACTCGCGAACTTCGATTAACAACGTGGAAAATCCAGTTTACTTGAAAATTGCATTTATCTCGCTGTTTGTGAAGCGTTTAGAACTAAATAGCCATCACCATAGCTCATTAAGCTAACGAAAATTGAAAAAAATTGTTTCAATTGTATTTGAATGACAGAAGTGACATTTTTTTGTGGTATAACAGTAGAGTAAAATGCGATTAAATTGATCTGCAGCAACTTCAGAGCAGGGAATGTTAACGTTATTTTTGAATATAACGTTATTTCTTACTTTTTTATCGTTAATTTTAACATTAACGTTATGTCAATAAATAACGTTAATTTTAATGTTAATTTGAGAAATAACGTTAAAATAACGCTATATTTAACGTTAATTTTACCGGTAAAATATTTTTAACGTTATTTTTACCGGTAAATTTACCGATAAAATGTTTTAGCGGTATTTTTAACGTTATTTTTTTAACGGTATTTCAATCCCTGCTTCAGAGCGCTTGCAGTACAAAATGACTCTCTGTATCTCTCTTTGCCATACATTCTCGAGTGAAGTTGCGGCGGATCACTGTCTATTGTCAATATAATCGCATTGTAGACGAATTATTAACGTCCTTTTTCAAGTCACTGTGTGCGGCCTGAAAGTAGATGTTTTAAGGAAATTCAGTGCACACACATCATTTAAATGTGTTAATTCTAGCGTCAATAGTCTGAAAAATATAGTGTTTATTTTCTTGATAATCACGATTATCGAACGAATTTCATTCGGTATCGTAAAATATCTGAGTTCCAAATGTAATGAGTTCCGTTCTGTTTCATAGCTCCATACGTCACTGCCGTCTTTCTTCGTTAGCCGCACCTACGTGTATGAAAGCCAGCTAACAGCTGTAGAAAGATCGTTAAACTGCAATTATTTTTAACCGCCTTATTAGTCAAGCGTTAATTGGTGTTGCTAGAAAATGTAATAAATCCGTTTCAGACGTTTTTTGGGTCATGCAAATACTGTATGAAATATGTAAATAATGTTGTTAAATAATATGAACAAACGTTTTCAATAGTAGTTTATAAAACTAATGCATAATGAGGGGTATTAAAACATGAGTGTGAGTTTAAAATCCGAGCCGTAGGCGAGGTTTTTAATAGTATCACACTAGTGTTTTAATACCTAGTTATGTACAGTTTCATACACTACTTTATCTACTCTCATACAATTTGTGATTGAACTTACAAAATAATTCAACAATGATAAAAAGAGTAGGTAAGTAGTTTCTCGACTTTCTACGACTAGGTAGGTACTTACTTACTTAGGTTAAGTAAGAAGTTTTTCCGTCGCCGCATTTAAAATATCGGGTGAATTCCACACTCACTACTATCAGACATTTTTAAGCAAAAGTAAAAATTAAAATCAAAACATGGCGCGTATTCTATCAGAAAAATATAATAATAATAATGAGGTAGTGCATTCCAGCAGACTAATCGTTACGCTAAGTCATCGATCACCATAGAGCACATTTTAATTATATAAAGTGTGTGGAAATAACATTGTTTTTTTTAATATCGCGGCACTGTCTTCTTCTTGAATTTGCCCTGTATCGTAATGAGAAAAAAAGTTATTTTATAGCATACTTCAGTTAGCGAAGGTATGTTATAAAATAACTTTTTAATTTTTTTCTAAGTAAAGTATGTCAAAATAAATTCGCTTTGAAATTCATAATTCGAATTTTACGGTATGAGAGTAGATAATAGTAGTTTATGAAACTGATGCATAATGAGGGGTATTAAAACATGAGTGTGTGTTTAAAAACCGAGCCGTAGGCGAGGTTTTTAATAGTATCACACGAGTGTTTTAATACCTAGTTATGTACAGTTTCATAAACTACTTTATCTACTCTCATACAATTTGTGATTGAACCTACAAAATAAAATATCAATAGTAAAAAGAGTAAGTAGTTTCTCGACTTTGATTTAGGTAGGTAGGTAGGTTACTTACCTAGGTAAAGTAAGACGTTTTTCCGTCGCCGCATCTAAAATATCGGGGAGTCTTTTTTCACACTCACTACCTACTATCAGAAATTTTTAAGCGAAATAAAAATTAAAATAAAAAATGGCGCGTATTCTATTAGAAAAAAAAAATAATGATATGAGTGAATTCCAGCAGACGAATCGTTACGCTAAGTCATCGATCACCATAGAGTACATTTTAATCATGGAAAGTGTATGGGAATATCATCTTGGATTGGCCCTGTATCGTAATGAGAAAAAAAGTTATTTTATAGCATACTTTAGTATAGCGAAGGTATGTTATAAAATAACTTTTTAATTTTTTTTCGGTATTGCGTGTATAAAGTATGCCAATATAAATTCGTTTTGAAATTCATAATTCGAATTTTACGGTATGAGAGTAGATAAATGTTATTACAATTCAAACCGCTAATAGTTTTTCAGATTGTTTTTCAGAGATATTACTTTTTTAAATTTTACATTGTGCCCCAAGACATAAATCAGAAAGTATATTCAATGCACACTCAGTAAAACTAACTAAAACTATACGTCTATACAAAAAAATACCTCCAAAGGATCTAGTATCTGTAAATTTCTTCACTTAATTATTTGTGAGAATGGAACACCCTGTAGATGAAGGTGACAGTGACAAAAGATCCTTTAAACGGTTTCCTCGTTTTTGTACACCGTTCACTGTGAAATTGGACTTTACTTCTTCCCTCATTAGAAAACTATTTGATACATTCTCACACTAGGGTAAACACCGCAATTTCAGGGTTAAATGCTTTCATGAAAAAATTTGTTCATTTAAGATCAATTCTACACAACAATTTCCATACATTGTGTTAAAAATAGTGTTGTTTATTACACATATTTCAATGTATATATTTATTTATTTATTTGGGTATCACTGTGAGAAACACATTACCTACCCGCTATAAATTTTCCCGCACCAGTATGAGATCAGTCGTGATATATGTTAAGGTAACATTGTCACTATATTATATCTGCTGTAACGCCTAAACACGCCATCATTAATCTTGTATATTAGTTTTTCTTTATCTTCTTGTTGATATAATAATAGGGAGTATATTAAATGAAGATGGTTGATTAACCTTATATTAGTCTCTTATAGATATACGTCTATCGTTGCATTCCCACAAATATGGTTGAGCGAAGCGATGGCTGGTTCATGCATCATGCTCGTGAACGGGTGCTGCCAGTGGAAATAGGTCTGCTTCTGACTAGAATATGAAAATATGAATTGCAATTTTTGTATCAGTCTAGACTGAATAAATAACTTAAAATTTTGAATTAAGCTTGCATCCTGTAAATTGATTCATTAAAAAATGATGTAACTAAATAATTGTGTCTCTGCTTTGACGACACAAGGAACTTCTAGGAATCAAAAACCCACTAGCACCATTAATGGAACCTCTGGGAAGGAAAACCCCATTAGTCCCTATAATTCAGACTCTGGGAATAAAATCTCAGATACCCCGGGACGGGACAACATCAACGGGACTTCTCGGAATACACGCATAATGTGTGGTAGGGTAAAAGAGTTGATGATTTAAAAATGCTTATTATGTGAGCTTATTGAAATAAATAATATATTCATTTTCATTTTCATTATACCCATTTTGAGAACGTTTGCGTAGGCCACCATAGTGGTAATGGTCCAGTAATTAACTGGAAACTGCCTTTAAACTTAAGTGCAATTTAAGCTAAGAAGCTTTAATTATTTACATTTATGGACTCTTAGCTGCTCTGTCTGGGTAGGCACCAATTCTACTTATATATAGGTATCTATTTAAGCCGAACGTAACCGTAGTCGACGTAGGACTAACGGCTTTACAACAAAAGATTTCAAAACTCTTTTCAACAAATGTTTAACTTAGATACTGTTTAAGGCTCTTATCAATATCAATGACCTTGCTGAATGACCTTGAGATGCCTTAAGCTTACACGTATTGCGGATAATCGCGCGCCTCGGCCACAGAAAAGAAAATAAGTACAGATGGCCTACTAAATAAAGAACTATGTAACCTAATTACAGCCTCTTCCTTAATACCAACCTTTTTTTTTTTAAATAAGGTTTCTTTTTTCTAAGTCTAATCGGTTACATATTAGAATGGTCTAAGGTCATAACACCTATGGACGAAAAACCTAATTTGAAAAACAATGCACAAAATACCTAAGCTCATAATATATAATAGTTGAAATGCATAATGTGCGGTTTACCTAAAGTCGATTCAGGATAATACATCCCTTATGTCTGTGGCCTAAACTTTAGAAATTCTAAAACATAAACATTTTATATGAGTAGAGTAGGTATGTTAATAAAATCTCGACATCATGCCTAGAATCTACTTTACCAAATGGGAAACAATGCTATGAACAAAACAGTAATAGTGAATCAAAACCGGTAATGTGTAACTGTGTAGGTGTCTGCCATCTTGGTCTCACGTTAATCTCTACGTTTGAACATCAATATTACCCCGTCACGCCACCTAAAATTTACTCAACGAGCATTAGTTTTCACAAAGACTGAGTACATAGTGGCTATGGCTATGTTCGAAAAACAGCATTAGAGAACGATCAACGCAAGCAAAATTTTGGTAAGTCTGTTTACGAAGGCAAGATGTTATTTTTATGGTTTTAATAAAATTAGTAATAGATCCAATTTATAACGTTTTAAGATTACCTACTTATTTGTAATTAAATTTAGTAATATCGGAAAAACCAGGGGGGGGTGGAATTTGGTCGGTTATTTTCCATAAATTCCTTTAATCAGCCGCGGGCTGATATATGATGGGTATTTAATTTTCGTTTAACAAATTAGATTCATCTTAATTTGCTCGTCTTAAGGTGCTTTTTTTATATTTTTGAAATTCGGCCCCGTTCTCGAGATATCGGAAATTTTCTGTGAAAAGACACAATTTTTCGGTCGAAAAAAGTCGGTTTTTTTCGAATTCTAAAAAAGTTTTTTACTCTTTCAAAATATTTTTCACATCTTCTTAAAGAACTTTAAATTTCGCGTCTTTTGAACGTTCTCGTGGCCCTAAACCTCAGGGTATCACGGCTGAGTCGCACTTTCAGCGAAAATTTTAGGGACCTACTGGAGCGAACTAAAAAACATTTTCAATGTTAAAAACTTCTAACTAATGCGCGAAAAAAATCAGCTGTTTCATACAAAAATTAATAATGAAAATATTAAAATGTATGAAACAGTCGTTTTTTTCGCGATTTCAGAGTTGGTGCCATAGTAAAAATTATTCAGTTTGATAATTCTTATCTACCATATTCGGCATTTAGAGGTTATTTTGTAACACGTTGTATATTAAACCAAATACTTTTCTGCGGTATTTTTTTTGTTATGCCATTTTTCATATATTTATATTCTTAGTTGTTTAATATTTACAAGAGATGTATAAATTTCAAAGACTTAAGCTAATAAATTTAATAGAAAAAATACTAGAAAAAAACAACTCACCCGTAGCAGCTCAGACGGGACTTGAACCCGCACCCTTGGGATTACTGCCCAATGCACTGACCAATTATGCTACCGAGTCGCTAGTGAGAGTGGCGAAATTTTCTAGTACTTTTTACGTTTTCGCTGTAAGCCAGCGTTATCTCATCAATGTGAAGACTTGTTGAGGGAATCATAATTTAAGAGCCTTTAAGTGTTTTATTATCATTATTGATAGTTACAAAATTAATTTCATACAAATATGCTTGTTTTATTTTTTAACAACACGTACCTGGTTGGAATTAAGGAACAAATTGGCTAATGTTAAAACAAAGAACGCCGAAATTAGGGTTTCTCGCCCTTCCTGCAACAATGGTGCCAAATTGCTCGATGTCAAGTTTTTTTAACATAAATAATATGTTGATTATTAGACTAATATAAATCTTATAACCAACAAAACGCAAGGGTTGTTATTAGGTGTACTATCTAATTGGCATACTGGAGAATTGCGCACTCTGTGGCACTTTAATGTAATATTTGTCAATTGCAAACGTCAAAAAATTGCGCAGCGCGACACAGGTCCATCCAGCAATACGCCTCCTCCCCCCCTGATTTTTTAGACGAGAAAATGGCGCGACGACATGTGACCGTGCGCGAAATGGAATATAACAATATTGAAATAATTTTTGGCTACTAATCAAAAATCTAAAACAACCATGCCCTGCGTCTTTTTTTGTAGAATATTAACAAAGAAAAAATATCAATTTTCAACTTATATTAACCGAGCGAAATGGATTTAAAAATTGCAATGGATGTAGGTTTAGGTTTTTTTTTTCCAATATATATAATAAAAAAAATAAAAATAGAAAACAACAGTGCTCTCTGATATATAATGTAGTTTTACATATATTTTTTTGAAAGCCATATCTGTAATATTGATGGAGAAAAACGCATTTAAAAAAGGTGGATATTCTTGCTTTGAGATATATATGAGCCTTAAACGTGATGCTGTCACTTTGTGACAATATTGTTTGAAAGAGAACGCATCACGTGTCTAACTATAAATTAAACAGTGTTTTAAAATCTCTTGTGGTAAGGCCGATGTCACATTTCTCTTTCTATTATTTCAGCTTAAGCTCTAATGATTGAGTGCAACAGTACTTAATCAAGTCTAAAGATGTGCCTTTGCCGGGAATATTGCCTTAGGGTCGGCAATATTCCCAATATTGCCGGGAATATTCCCACACGGCACATCTTTAATCAAGACTAGGGTAAGTATAGATTTGGTAAACCTATTTGAATTAATAAAGCCCTTATTCATATGAGGTGATCCTGTTATTCCTTTATTCGAAGAGAGGAAATGTCCAATAGCAAGTATCGATCACCCATCCCATAAAATAAATATTCAGTAGATTGTGCGTAATGTCATGCCATGTCGTTACGTTACGCAACTGAATATATTACGTACGGTAAGACACTACTTTGTATTCACGGGCGCACGAATCCGGAGGATAATTGTGGTAAAGATATACCATAAATAAATAAATATACCTTAAGTCTGGAAAATCTCAGGACTTTCAATGTTAAAATAAATATTTTGTTGGACAAAATCACATACGAGTACATTGGTCCTATTTAAAAGCACTTGTATTATGTAAATTAGAAACAAAGATAATGTCAACCATTATTGTGTAATCAAGTGTAATATTTTACCCATGTACTTTTAAATCTATATAAATCACAGTCCTAATTATAGGAATATATCCGAAAGTGTTCGATATTATTGACAGTTAACATAAAATATCTAAAGACACAAAAAGTTAAATGTTCTAGATTTCGACCGCGTTGAATAATCAGCTCCAGAACTTTGATCCAGCATAATTAAGTGGGTAGACAGCTGGATTCGTCAATGATTCATCATTCCAGCCTATCGTATAATTTCCCGTAGTTTGCACTAATTAATTCTTGGCGGATCAGGTTTCGAAGTTGATGGATGACATGATTAATTATGAGCTAATTTACAGCCCATTGCAGTTTGTAAAATAGCTTTAATAGCTGCAGCTAAGGGTTGTTTTAAGGATGTCAGTTTGTTTTGCTAAGTGCACCCTATATCGCCATCAGTTAAAGCTACCAACGCAGAGCCATCAAAAACGTTAGATTTAAATTAGGCAGATTACATTATTTGATTTTTCATTTCATTGGTAAGGCGTCCTATAAAATTAGAAATCTTATTGTGCTAGCCATGTATTCCCCTTTAAATACATAATCATATTTATGGTGTCTAAGTTTTCCTTTAATGCATGCTATTGCAAGGTTGAATAACTAAAACGTTTTAACTATCGTTATCCATATTGCCGCCACGATTAAAACCCTTACCGTTCAACTGTTAAAGAATGCCTGAGGTATCAAGTCCGCCAATTGCATTATAATATGCAACAAAGATTAAATAAATAGTACATTAACCAACACGATAGTAACCAACCTCTCTTATTGCCAAGCAATTATCTTACAAAAGATACAGAGAAGGCCTCTTTTCCACTCCAACTGATGTAGTATGTCAGAAGTGATATACTTAAACGAGTTTCGGAGGGCAAACGAATCTTCGCAAACGGACAATGTTGCTACAAAATAATGACCGTACTCAAATTATTTTTGTCAGAAACGCTCATTTTGGCATGAAAGAATAGGTCTTTATTGTCTAGGTCGTTTTTATTATCATCTAAGTACAACAATAATAATTGTTTTAACTACCGAGACATCTCATTATTAGCATTATTTATTTACACTAAAAAGGAACGGTAATCCAAATTGCGGCTCAGCAAACCGCGTTCGGAAAACCGCGAATTCCATTTTACGAAAAGACTTGATTCGGTATTTTAGATTTATACGGCCGACAGACTTTGTGTTTCTGTAGTGGTTCCGACCAATTATGCAACATAGACTCGCGGTCACGTCTCGAACGAGTTCAAAGAAGTCGGGAACAACTCACTCCTCACTTTGATCTTTGGACCGGAGCAATTGGCTAATCCCTGAATTCGTTCTAAAGCCTTAATAACTATTAAGGCAAGAGCTTTTGTCTTTTATTTTCAACTTCTAATTAGCTGCCTATTGAGAAGTCAGTAATTGAATTAAATACTAAAGTTAGATATTTTTGTTGTTTAATGATTTTTTTATTATTGTTTAATTATTTCCTTGTTACTGACGAATATTGTGGTCAAATTTCGTTAAAGGGTAAATATTAGAAAATGACGCATGACGAACTCTACCATACCGTAGATGTAATGATGTAAAGGTATGGAGGATAGGCAAGTTCCATTTAATTTTTTTATCAGATTGATCGTTAGTACTATTGAATTTAAATTTCCCATAAGTCATATTGTGACGGGATTGCTTTGCATAGTATCAAAGACATTTTCCTTAACTTTAATTATAAGTCAATTACTAATAAAAAGAACTTACCGTCGATAAATCCCGGTCTCGGGGTCTGTGGTGCTCTCCTAATTGAGGGAACATGAGAGGACGAGAGGTTGAGCGGAGGTACGCCTAATGACTCATTAGAGAATCTACGACGAATAACGCTTCCAGAATTCGCGTAACCGTATGTCACATTATCATAGGACCCATATTGCTCGCTGTCATTCAAGAACAAATTATATTCTTCCAGTTCGAAACCTATATCAGTTTCCTCTGTAACAGATTTCTCCATATTCTTATTCACTGTTGTGAAAAAATCATGAAATAACTTACTTCGAGTCGCGTCATCTATTTTTAATTTCTCCATATAAGTTTTTTCCAACTCATTTAACTTTGGATTTGTTTCATAGCTATCTGTTCTAACATCATGAGTTAAAGTTTCACTAAAACTTGATTCCTTTATTGCATTAGGTTCTGTACTAATCCTATCTCCCTCTAAAAGTATAAATGGTAAAGTGACATTATAATCAGTTTCAAAGTCATCTGAATTATTTTTTCTTCTGAACCTATCAAGAAGTGTCTGGTATTCTTTACTCCTTATTGCGTTACCATCAACACGATCACTACTTTCATTTGAAACTTCAGATTTCTGAGAAGCGATTTGTTCAACAGTATAGTTGGCATTATTAAGGTTAATTTTAAGAAATTCTGTAATATTATCTATTGTCATTTGTGTTTTTGTGACAGATGCTAAAATTATTATGATGAGGAAGGACAGGACAGCTCGAGATATTTTCAAGGTAGGCACGTAAAGGGGTGTACAGTGGAAGTGGGACAAAGATGTGTGCGACGGAAGCCTCATGCCAGGCCGGCAGGTCAACGCCGACTATCCTGAAAAGAAAGATTACTGAAGTTATAATAGTAGTTTATGATACAAGGTTGGTAAGAAGGTTTTAAAAAACCTTAACAACCGTGTGACATACTACGTTTTTCAATACATTTGCGAGAAAACATTATAGGTACTACTGAAATTGTAATCTATACATATAATAAAAGTGTAAATTCTAAATATTTGTGCGCGTATTATGCAAAAACCACTAAAAGAATTTTGATGGGCTTTTCACAGTTTAGTAGATTAAGGTCCAACTTAAAATCTAAGCTCTGTTTTCTTTAATTCAGGTGCGTGGAACCACGGAAACAGCTTGAACTCTCATTAGTACTAGACTTCATACACTAAAGAGGTCATTTTAAACTGGTCACCTTATTTTTCTACTGTCCACGCGGACGAAGTTGCGGGTGGAAGCTAGTAGAAATTAAAAAAAACGTACGTAAACATAATCGCACGGCGCGGGCGTGCGGTAAAATCAACTTACCGCACGCTGTACTAAACCGTAAACAAAAACGCACGGCGTGCGGTAAAATCAACTTACCGCACGCTGGCCTGTCAGCGTAAGCTCACATTTTCGAGCAACTGTATTGAAAAAATATATAAAATTGAATATTCAACGATCCATCATTGTCATTAGCATGCAAAAGTGACCCAGGTATTTGTAATAATCAAAATACCATAGCCGGGAATTAGCCATTCGGGTTAAAGTTCTAGGTATATTTTTCAGCACCTCATTTTATTTTGAAAGATATACTTAACTTAGGTCCCTCATAAGCGATCATACTGCTCAAAAACCCAGGCATTTATTGCAAAATAATATAGTAAGAGATTTTATGATAAATGAGGTGAATAATAATTGCTATACGAAAAAAATAAAATACTATATCCCATTTCTAAAGCTACTGGAAACTTAAGTAACACTCGAAGCTTAAATACTCAGCATTATCTCTGTTGATTGAGTTCCAGATAGCGATCACTCACGGACCGAATCAATCAAACTTAGGCACTCGACTTCTGGGTCAACGAGTCCAACCAACGGGTATTGTACCAAGTGCCAATTAACGGACTTCTAAAGCCTACAAAAGTCGCAATCTAAAACTGACTTCGCGAAATAAGCGGCATTGTGTGCACCCGATTTTCTCCCTTTTGTGTCTCAGTTCAAAGACGAGATTAGATTAATAACATCCGAATGAATAACGCTTAAGAAGTTACGTCCTTTTTGAAATTTCCTCTATTGTTGACTGTGCTGTGTTAACAGAATGTTAGTAACTTATTTTTTGTAAGTACTAAAAAGAATAAAAAATTACAACACGCAGTTTTCATTCACCATTGTTATCACTACCGGCTCCGAGCATTTTAAATAAATGTATATACATGACATGATAAATTAAAGTGACCTTTTTCAGTAAGCAGTGTAATTTTTCAAAGTCCCTGATCCTAGATGTTCTGTGAAAAGTGTAATATTTTGTCCATTATTCATTAAATTATTTACCATACTTCTTATGATACAATTTTAATTTTGAAAATGGAATAACGAATATATCGAAATGTAAAAAAAAATTCGGGTTGCACTCCGGGAGTGCCGGCAGAAGTGAAAAATTGAATATTAACGTTGTGCATTTTTGATATTTTGGAATGGTTAGGGAATAATTTTGCACGAATTGCCGTCTTACGAATTTACTCTGCATTTGGATTTACGAATGCAGAACAGTATTGTACGAAAGTCTTATCCATAGCTTGACAGAAAATCTAGAGTCTCCATCCGTCACATGCGAAAATTTTTCTATGTCTATGGTCAGATCCGTCTTACGAATTTTCCATCAGGGTCACGTGATCCTGTCTGACGCAAGTTTAAAATTTTTTCCTTATTACAAAAAAGCGTACAACGCCGCTAAAGAAGTTTTCACTTCAATAACACTCAACGAAATACAGGTAAGTATTTGTATTATCTTTCTAGAGTCATGAAAATGAGATATTTTTAGTTGAATAGACGTTTTACGTGAATAAATAAAGTATTGTTCCCATTCAAGTATAAATTGGAACATAATAAGTTTTTGACAATTGAAATCATTGAATTCAAAGACACTTTTAAAAGCTAGTTGAGTCTCTATTGGCAATCACATCTTCACCGAAATAAGTTTCGGCGTTACCAAGTTTGAATAGAATTCATCGAAGTTTTTGAATGAAAATTAAAATAGCTTTCGGCTACAAGATCTCATTTCGATTACAGAAAATAACAGATAAAATGCTTACAAAGCCATTATTAAACAAAATCGTTTTAGCTTTAGTGGTTTTTAAAGTCCAACTTACCTATCTGGTAAATATAACAAAATTACGTAAAAGGCGAAAATGCTATTTTATTTTTACTACTTTAGATATTATCCCCGTCAAATGGTAATGCGCGTGGCGGCCATGTTGATGACGTCAAAATGACGTAGTGAAATCGAACACTCAGTACCGTTAGCAAAACTGGCTGGTGGGCGAGTAGGGATGATAATCGATAATCGATTATTTGATATTAGATTATTTCAAATGTGTAAAGTCCGATTATCATTTCTTAGAAAAAAGGTAAACAATGGTGTTACCAGAACAAAACAACACAAAATGAAGTAGTATATTGCTATGTCAAGAAAAAAAAAAACAAACCTAATATAAATATTAATTAGATAAATATTATGATTATGAATCATCCGATTCGGAATCCGGATCCGCTTAACGCAGCGGACGCTCTTTATACGTAGACTAGCGGCCGCCCGCGACTTCGTATGCGTGGAGAGTTATTTTTCTATCCCTCAGGAGTCAGGAGTCGGAATCTGTTGGTCACACTTCTGATTATCTATGACCACTCGAAGTATCTCGGTTGACTTTGTGTTTCCACCTGCTTGTAAAAATGTCCAACCTCAAAAGGCTTTATTAATCAATACAGAAGCTTTTACTTTATTAAGAGCACACAAAACAGAATCAGTTCCTATTTTTTTTGGACGAAAGGTACCCTATGTCCTTTTCTGTACCTGTGACAACGTGTATGCAAATTTTCATGATGATTGGTTGAGTAGTTAAGGGTCCATGATAGGAAAACATGGTTACGCGGGCCATTTTTTTTATATAGAAAACGTAAAATTGCAGATACAAAAAAAATATACGACAAGCTAAAGTGCTTTTTTTCGGGTTGAAAGGTACCCTATGTCTTTTTTTGTACCTCAAACAGTACTCAGACAACGTGTATGTAAAATTTCATGATGATCGGTTCAGTAGTTAAGACGTGAAGGCGTAACAAACAAACAAAGAAACGGGCTTTCGCATTCATAATATTAATAAGGATGAATAAGGAATAATGATAGACCTATTATTTTGGTTGAATAGCTTACGTGAATATATTGGCAATATTCGAATTGCACACCGGAAAATCCCCGTTAGGTTTATGTTTGTTCAAATGCAGTTAGGGATACGCAAAATGTCAAAAGTATTGATACCAAAAATTTTCGGAACAAAACTATCGATATCTGAAGGTATCGAGTACTTATAATACATTTATAGAAACCTGCCTTTCTATTGTCTAATATCAAAATCTATCGCAATCGCTTTCAAGATATAATACATTGATCCTTCAGTTTGGCATATTTAAAAACTTACCAAAGAAATGCAGCAATGGGTCACGATCATTTGTCAAATGAAAGCGATTGCGATAGATTTTGAAATTAGACAATTAGCCCCCTGAATGGAGTGTTGTTTTTATTGCCCTAGCAACAACTTATTTATTTCGCAAAATAATCTAGCAGTAACATGTCTCACAAATTTAGAAACATTTAATTTGCTAGTAGATTCTTTTCTGAAAAAAATCGGCGTAAAATTAGCAATTAGATCGATCGTTTTAATTCTTAGATTAATCGACCAATTCGCAATAAGTTAGCAAGGATTAATCGTTTAATCGAATCAATTTCGAACATCGCTATCACCGAATTGACAGACATTCAAGAGCGGATATTTCGAAAACTATACAAGTTATCGAAAAACTTGTCTGAATAAAACTTGTAGCAAATTTAATCAGCTTTTATTTTGTACGTAGTCTTCTTATCTTATGTCGCTTGAACGCATAGTTTCTGAGATATATGTAGAAAACTGAAAAATGGGGTCTTCAAACCTCCCCCCTCCACCCCGGCATAGGGGCTACTGGCGGCGAATTTTGATATGTTCACCTACTAACAGGTCCAAATAAAGTTGCGAAGTCAAAAATTATGTTCCAAGCATTTCCCTCTATACATTTTTTAGAGCTTTCTTTGCCTGAACTATTATTTAAATAAAGAATATTTCATTTTCATTTATTTTGAAAATACCCATACAATTATTATATTTTCACTTAACCCTATCTTATTGACAATAATAATCATTAAATCAAATTAATTATTATTTACTTCAACTTTTTTTGCTAGCTGTAGCGGGTGACGTCACGATTAGGTTAGTTTGACAAGGTTCCAGCGCATTACCATTTGACGGGGATAATACTAAATAATTGAAAAGATCTGTACTGTGTAAGTACCTCAATCTGTTATAGTTACAGAGCTAACGACAAAATACTGCAAGAGGTAATTCAAGGCCCATCATTCAATATGATATAGTGTTTAGGGTGTACATGAGTCAGCTACCTACCGACTCACAAGGCCAGGAAGTGGAACACCAGGCGTCAGCACGCTTTCAAGCGCTTTGAGCGACTGCTGATTGTGTTCCATGTTCCATGAATGTGTGGTCTAACTATTTTTTCCATAAATTATGCATGATAATTAAGCAGTATACGAATTTTCAGTACCGACTCCAAAATTGTGACAATCTTACGTGGCCTGCTGGCTCCGCATGTTCCATGATAATGTGGTATGACTACCTTCTCATTTTTTTGTACTATTCTTTATTATACTGCCAAATTTGAACCTTGTGTTAACTCTTGTCTTGAGCATGTCGAAATTTTACATACTTGAAAGCGTGCTGACGCCAGGTTTTCCACTCCCTGGCCTTGCGAGTAGGTGCTGACTCATGTACACACTAAACACTATATCATATTGAATGATGGGCCTTTAGATACCTCTTGCAGTATTTTGTCACTAGCTCTGTAATTATTACACTTTTTATTGTAAATTAATTTTCGTTCTATCATGTCTAAAATGGTATAATATAGAATAGAATGAATTATTGTATTGGTGATTTGCATGATAGCAAATAAAGTATTAGTTACTATATAATAAGGTCTCTTGCTTTAAGTATTACATAGTTTCCGAGTCATGGAGCTTTTCTTATATAAAATATGCGAGTGTGTTTATAATTTTTTGTTTGCTCATCAGTAATTTTTATGATCCCAGTTCCTAATGCTGAAGCATAGACCTTTTTTTGTCTCTTTATGAGTTTGCACAGTTACGTTTACTATACTCGATAGTGACTGTAGTAAGCAATTCTGTATGCAATTTGGCACTGCGCCTCTGGCGATAACTTCACTACACTAAAAGTTTTCTATCGGATTTAGTAAGCGTAAACTGATACGTAAACTAATACGCTTACGTAGTACTATTATAATATTCTGTGCCTACGTGGGTGGACAAGGAGGCTGGGTCATACATAGCCCGTTGCGCAGTTTTATTTTGTTTATATGTTACCGGCAATGTGTATAATCCGGCATTGTATACAATGCCTAGGCATTGTATACAATGCCTAAAACGATCAGGCAATGTATGAAATATAATTCATTTTATACTTTGCCTAGGCATTGTATACAATGCCTGCTGGTCCACCGGCAATGTGTAAAATAAGTATATTTCTGTTGTCTGTTATAAAAAAATAACCTCGAAATTTAAGGCTCACGCTCCGCTGCGCTTCGCGCTCGCCTTAAATTTCTAACCTATACGCGGGACCTACAGGAGTAAAACAGGTTCGATTCCAAAGAGCCCCCCTCGAGCCCCCCTCGAGCCCCCCTCGAGCCCCCTCGAGCCCCCTCGAGCCCCCCTCGAGCCCCCTCGAGCCCCCCTCGAGCCCCCTCGAGCCCCCTCGTGCCCCCCTCGAGCCCCCTTGAGACCCCTCGAGCCCCCCTCGAGACCCCTCGAGCCCCCCTCGAGCCCACCTCGAGCCCCCCATCGAACCCTCCTCGAGCTTTCCCCGAGCCCCCCCCCTCGAGCTTTCCTCAAGCCCCCCCCCCTCGAGCTTTCCCCAAGCCCCCCTCGATCCCCCCTCGAATCTATTCTCGAAAATCTTTTTATTATACACATTGCCGGTGGACCAGCAGGCATTCTATACAATGCCTAGTCATTGTATACACTGCCTAGGTAATGTGTGAAATAGATATCAATATTCATTATATTTCATACATTGCCTAAAAGGGCCAGGCATTGTATACAATGCCTAGGCATTGTATACAATGCCTGCATTTCATACATTGCCGGTAACATATATACTTGCATTGAAAAGTACTTTTACTTAGATTATACTATACTATATAGGAAGTCCAAAGAAAATACAGCTAATAAAAGCCGTTTTCGTTGTGAGATAATAACGTAGTATGTAACTGCATTTGTACGTTTTCTCCGGATCAACAAAGCGGCGGCTATTGACTTTCTATTAACTCCGAGAGCGGATGAAACATTTCCACAACGGTGGATGTTCTCGGTAATTTAGACTATGTATGTGTAGGTTTGGTCTTTAGTTCTAGACTAGATTCGATAATAATTATATCGGATTAAGTTTGAATTGAGCTGTGTAAAGAATATTGAAATGTGATTTTGTTTTTATGCATTTGAGACTAATAATAGGTGCATTAGAAAACAGTTGATTGTTACTATTGATCAGAGGTAGGATAGTAATAATACTGCGTTTTGTAAAAGGAAAGTATTTAATGCAAATTAACATTACGAACACCCTCAAAACCACTTAGATTTAACCACCTCCTGCGCGTCCCCTCTGCATCTTCAAATCATCGGCAGAATTCATATTTATATTTATAGCTTTAACTCGACAAGGCGACAGGCAGACTTGCATCTTTTTAACCGACTTCAAAAAAGGAGGAGGTTCTATGTTCGTCTGTATTTTTTGTGTATGTTTACCGATTACGCGAAAACGGCTGGACCGATTGAAATGATTTAAACGTCACTTCATCAGGTTTGTTCCCAAGTTGGTCCTATTTATTGAAAATTTGAAATCGGTTCAGTCGTTATCGAGTAATCCTGAAAAAACTGGTAAAATATTGCTCGAGTTTTTACGGATCTACAGACATAACTTTGTTTATGAACCGATTTAGATGATTTTTAGGGTTCCGTACCCAAAGGGTAAAAACGGGACCCTATTACTGAGACTCCGCTGTCCGTCCGTCTGTCTGTCTGTCACCAGGCTGTATCTCATGAACCGTGATAGCTAGACAGTTGAAATTTTCACAGATGATGTATTTTTGTTGCCGCTATAACAACAAATACTAAAAACAGAATAAATTAAACATTTAAGGGGGGCTCCCATACAACAAACGTGATTTTTTTGCCGTTTTTTTCTCGATATTAATAACGACAACAGGTAGACAGTTAAAATTTTCACAGATGATTTATTTCTGTTGCCGCTATAACAACAAATACTCAAAACATAATAAAAAACATATTTAAGGGGGGCTCCCATACAACAAAGGTGTTTTTTTTGCCGTTTTTTGTTACGGAACCTTTCGTGCGCGAGTCCGACTCGCACTTGGCCGGTTTTTATTTTGTTAGAAAGGGCATACCTTAAGGGTTGTTTTATGTTAATTTCATTGGCATTGGACCTTGGACTTCGAAGATACACATGAGAACTCTTAAAAATCAAATGATAGTGTACTAGTGATTACATTAAGGTATTGAAAGGTTTCGCATCAGCAATTTTTATTGGTATACAGGCCTTACTTACGGATTGATAAGGAGTATGGGCCAAAACCCACCGCGCGGGCCCAATGTGGATTGGTTGGTATAATTAAGTGCAAATGCAGCTGGGACTAACGGCTTAACGTGCCTTCTGAAGCACAGAGGAGATCGAGATAATACACTTTGGTCACCCATCCCACGACTGACCCTTGCCAAAGTTGCTTAACCTCCACACAGGCCAACTGGAATTCCAAAGGTCGTGGATTTGATTCCTGCCTGAGAATATGATCTCGTGCGAGTCGAATTTTTCTACTAAGGGTATTTATTAAATAGTATGTATTATTTAGTATTATAAAATAAAAATAGCTATGTGAATGTTAAAATAACAAATTAAATATTTTAAAGCTGCTTCTACTTATTCATTAGATACGAGATACGCATATCAATTTTAAAAAATAAAAATTTGTTTAAAAAGCAAGGAACCGACTTCAAAACCCCACTCTACCTCTAAAAAGCAAGAAATAATATTCAAATCACTAGATAAGCATTATCATTGTAATAAAACACGTCTAATGAAGTCGGGTTGGGCTTTAAGAATTAAAAAAGTTGTCTTCCAGCCCCGCGCCAGCCCTTCGCGTTGCGTATGCGTTATACTGCCCGGCATATATAATGGCAAGAGAATGAAAGAGACAAAAGATGCGCAGTAGCCATAAACTTTGTGTTTATGGCTACTGCGCATCTTTTGTCCCTTTCTTTCTCTTGCCAATATATATGCCGGCATCTGTACTGATCGTCAAATCACTTTTTGTTCCTCGCTAAAGTAGTGGAACAAGTACCTACGACGTCACAAAGGTGGCGCTCCTAGGTTTAGATTTTGTCAATTATCTCGGTAACTTTTTATATGATTTAAGCAAACTAGGTATGCATTGATAGGTAATTAAATTTATAACAAAACATGAAAAGAAACTGTTATTGTAGGTAGGTATTATATTTAAAAAAATATTGGAACTTTAATGTTAATACAGTAAACGATATTCCGTACATAGCAGAAATGGTGCAAACTCGGAGAAAACTTATATTCATGTCTTCTAATGATTCCATAACAAATGACAACTACACGAATTACTTCTGATCTTTTTGCAAATTCGACCTAATTTGACTACATTATAATAGCTGTTGTTGGTCGTCCAAAATTATAATGAAATAAATTATTGTTTTGTTTATGTCCTAAAGGTAAGTAATAGGTACAAGCTGAGATTAGTAAGAGATATGATTGGATTCTAACTACAAACGAAGTAGGTAAGAACCACCATGGAACCACCGTGCGTGTTCGTGATATTAATTTTCCCCCTTTTACTTAAACTGATCGGTGGTTGAAAGGTACGTTACTTTAGTAAGTATTTTTTCCCGAGCGCACAGAATAAAATATTTCTGTAAAAATAACAATGTTTTGAATATAAATACATTATAACATGCTGTTCCATAATCTTAATATCTCGCGTTGTCAGTCACGTCTAAAAGATTTATTATGCAAATTAACATGTATTAGGTTTAGCGGCTAAACCGTATATCCCTGGTAATGTGTGGTATAAGTTATTTACTTCTAGATTAACTTCTAACCCTCGTATTTATACTGCATTTAAGATTAATTTTACTAAAATTGCATGTGAATATACAGTGTGTTTTTTGAACAGTGATAAAATTTTGTGGTATGGCTTAGACCATCAAACTGAACTCTGTCTATGGGACCAACTTAATCAGATCAAAAAAAATATTCAGCTGTTCCATAGAAAATATAAATATCTACTCGACCAAAATGTATGGAGCACCTGATTATTTTTTTGATCCGATTAAGTTGGTCCCATAGACAAAGTTGTTTAGTTTGATGGTCTAAGCCATACCACAAAATTTGGTCACTGTTAAAAAAACACACTGTATTATTAGAAGCATTTGAAAATTGCAAGTTTTACTCAAGTCATTACTTTACTCGTCTAATTAGATAAGGGAGTAAGATTTCCGCGTAGTAAAAAAACTACAGGGTGATTACAAACTTTCAGAATGTGTCCATGAAACTGAACAAATTTTGTTAAAAAAGGGGCTTAAAATGTTCACGTATTTCTATCTATGTTTCTAAGAAAAGTTGATTCAGTTTCATGAACTGGGGCTGTATTATGACCTCTTATTTCCAGTCAGTTTTCTGACTGGCTATCAATGTATCTCTTTTATTTGCTATACAGAGAGAAAGAGATGTCATTACAGCAATTTATAAACCTGGCAGGTTTTAAGAGCTCGTAATACGGCCTCTGGGGCTGTATTATGACCTCTTATTTCCAGTCAGTTTTCTGACTGGCTATCAATCTATCTCTTTTATTTGCTATACAGCGAGAAAGAGATGTCTCTACAGCAATTTATAAACCTGGCAGGAAATAAGAGCTTGTAATATGGCCTCTGAACCGTAACGTTGTTTCGTGCTCCCGTTTCTCGCTTACCTACTCAAGTAGTGAGATCATTTGGGCTACAAAAACGGCCATTACGCTATCTCCTCTAATGCAAACCCTCGTGATAAGTGTTCTCGGATATAGCGTTATTGTGCGGGTATGTAATCAAGATTTTTGCTCTTATCTCTTGAATGGATACTATTTTCTTTATACTCAAAGCAGGAACGAATTAAACCGGTGACGTAGGTAATCTTATTATTTCAATTTATTCGACATTGGAATCATTACTTATAAATATTATAAATGCGAATGTTGTTTGGTTTGTTTGTTACGTCTTTACTACTGAACCCAACATTATGGAATTTTGTATACACGTTGTCAAGGGTACAGAGAGTACAGAGTATCTATCATCCCGAAAAAAAAACTGTTCCCGGGGAATGGATAAATAACTCTCTACGCAGACGAAGTCGCGGGCGGCCGCTAGTACCTAATAGGAAACTTCTTCTTTCTTACGTCATAATTTCATCGTTGAATGTTTCAACAACAAAAATAAAAAAAATAAAAAACAATCGTAGAATACCTTTACCTTATTAAAAAAAACCCGATCAAGAGCGAGTCGGACTCACGCACCGAGGGTTCCGTACAGTCATAAATTTATTTGGATATGTTACTTTAGTACAGTCTTTAAAAAAGTAGGATAAACGGCGGACAGGTGGAAGGGCGAACAGGCGGACAGTTAATTTACAAATCTTAACCACAGCTGCTCATGATGACTGAAAAACGTTTCAGCCACTCCACATTGCAAACTGTTTATATTACTAAGTAGGAACTTATTCTTAGTTTATTCGTACGGCAAATAGTAGGTAATTATATTAGAACCAGCCACCAATTATTATTGTAGTATCAGGTCAGCGCCATCTCTTGACCGATAGTGGGACTATTTTTTTTCTGACCATCTGTTGACTGGTAGGGGCACTAATGATTTTTTGTTTGTTTTTTAAATTTCTTAAAAAATGTGTTATATTGAGTCATCGGTTTATTTTTCCTGTAATCTTTAGATAAACTACTATCACATAGAATTATTTCAGATTTTTCTCTTTGCAAACTTCGGAGATAAAGGGGGGGAACGGTTTTTTTTTACATTTTTCATCATAAGTCGAAAACTATGCGGCCTAAAAAAAGAAAACAATATTTTAAAATGTGCAAAGAGCGCTCTTCCATATGCCCTAGTCACCCCACTTCAAATTTTTAAGACCCCTTTTCAGTCCCTGTTGTAAAAAACTTATTATTTTTTTATTTCTTTCTTATTTGCAAAATTGTTAGGCAAATATCATCTTAAACTATTCCAAATTTCAAGTTGATACCATTAGTAGTTTTCGAGATATCCAGCTGTGACAGACAGACACACTGAGTCACACCATAAGGGTTCCTTTTTTTACCATTTTGGTACGGAACCCTAAAAATGAGATTTCATTTACTGAATCAATTTACCGCCTAACAAAAACTAATTTCGGTTCTTCAAAATGATACATCTATATCCGAAATGAGAATTATTAATTGGTTCTTTCTCATTAATAAAGTTCATGTTTCTGAAAGTTAATTCTGGGAGAAATGTTCATAGTCGAAATAATGGACAACATTTCATTTTGAGAAAGTACTAAAATTCGAAAACCATTTCGAGATTTAGGTGTTCTTAGCTCATTTATTTTTTTTCACAATTTTTAGATCAGTATTTGTTAAGTTAATTAAAAAAAACTAAAATCTAAGTAATCCAAATTGGGAATGTTTAGAGTTGATTTTTTTTTTCAATTTTTTTTTTATTTTATTAATTAAGGCATACCAACTAAGTACAATTCGGAAATTAACTTAAATCATATTAGTAAATAGCCTCTTAAGGCGGTTGTATGACCGAAAGTGGCGCCCTCAGAGGTTTTTATTTAATAACTTATTAATAGAAATAGATTTTAATAATGTTTATCGTGGAGATTTTAGGGCCTATGGTCTATTATTTTTAGAAGGTATCACTACATGCCCTCGTAGTCATTCGTAGAAGTAGATAGCAAATGTGTCAAAAACGGCCACTTTTAGCAGTTTTTCTATCTACTTCTAGCAGTGACTACTAGGGAATGTAACGATACCGTCTAAAAATACTAGACTGTAAGCCCTAAAATCTCCACTATAAACATTATTAAAATTGTGTATTAGAATTATAATATTAAATAAAATTCACCGCGGCGCCACTTTCGCTCAGGGTACCACCTTAAATTAGAAATTGTATCTAAATTACAGGTAAGCACAACATTCACTTACAGGGTTTTATAACAAAACAGTTAGTTGACAATGAATTTGGAAAACAATGTCGCATGCAAAACATTTAAAGAATATACAGCACTTACACTAAAGGTTCTAAAATTTTCTTTTTAAACGACAGGTACCCATTACTATTATAGTCAATATCTGGGTTAAGGCGGAAAACATCGTTGTATAAATTTAACAAGGTATTCATAGGCGCATATTGCCCATATTTATTTCTACTGAATTTCAATCGAAAGGGCTCAAAATTATGCAATCTGGCGGACATGCGCGGCACATTGATACTCAAAAGTGAGAGAAGATATGGGCAGTCGACTGAGTTATTCAAAAGCTTATAAAGAAATAGTAATCCTAATTTATTTTTCCGCTCCTGCAAACTAGTTAACTTGAAATATTGCAATCTATCACTGTAATGTCTTACTGAGTAATATACATGTGCTACATAAGACAACCGCCGCAAAAATACTTTTTGAATTTTCTCTAGACGTTGAATACCATTCTGATAGTGTGGATACCATACTGCTGAGCAATAATCAACTTGGCTCCATACCAGCGAAAAGTATAACGTAGTGAGAGGCGCTTGACATTTAAATTCTTTTGTATTGCGAAGAACAAATGCTAACATTCGCAAACTTTTGTTTAAGACACTATTCGACTGATCCGCGAAATTCAATTCTGAGTCCAAGATTACCCCAAGATCCTTAATATTGCTAACGGATTTCAATACTGAGCCTTTGACGTGATATGTAGTGTTAAAAGAATTTCTTTTCTTCCTAGTAAATTTAATATGGTAGAATTTACTTAAATTTAGTTCCATGTGGTTGATGTCACACCATCTGGCTACATTGGAAATGTCATTTTGCAGAAGATTTTGATCTGCATGGGATCCCACCACCCTAGAAACTTTTAAGTCATCTGCATAAAGTTCAAAATGAGAATTCTTGATATAGTGTTTGATATCGTCGATGAACATTATAAACAATACAGGACCCAAATGAGAGCCTTGTGGAACACCTGATGTGGCTCTGAAATTTCTAGACCTAAAACCATTAACTGTTACCGTAACTTGTCTGTCTGTTTCTGTCTGTCATCCGTCTATCCATCTGTCTGTCAGAATTTATTTGTCTTGTATTTATATTATCTGTGCTAATATTAAAAAAAACAATTGTCATAATGACAGAAAGTCTTTCGAGTGTATTTCTTATCCGACTAGTAAAATTTAGAAATTTATAAAGTATTCTTGTAAAAAATCTTAAAAGAAAGTGCTTTCATTATACAAAGTAAAATCGACATATTATATTTTTGAAAGGTTGGCCATTGAAAACGTTATCGTTTTACTATTTCTTATTTTGGAAAAACTTATCAATCGCAGAACTCAGCTAGCTCAGGTAACTATTAAAAATAGTTATCAGATGCAAATCGCCCGAGACGTATTTTTGGCCATATCTCTGAGGATTTTGAGAGGATCGAGATTGGAATAGCACCAAAAGTCGAGAAATTTATCGAAACACGTGTGAATGTTTGAATTTTGAAAATGTACTAGTAACTTTTTTGAATTTTGCAAAATTCGGGTTTTTGGGGGTTGTTTGTTTACTAAATTGTAAATATTTCGGAAAAAAAACCTACTTAAGAAAAAAAAGAGTCTTAGGGTTAATAATTGTGACCTGTAGATGGTCCCTTTAGATTTTGAATTGTAGAAAAACGGGTGTTTCTTCTGTACATAAAAAGTGATGTAGTTTCTATGATTATTGACCGATCGTCATGATAATAATAATATTGTTAAAAGATTCAGATCAGTTCGCCTCGTGTCACAATCGTAAAAATAAAGGTACTACCTAGGTTACTTCAAAAATATAATAGGATTTTGCATTTGATTTGATTTTGTTTTTTTCGTTAATTCTAAATGATGAATGTAATGATAAAATTCTAATATCATTGGCATCATTGGCTACAAGCGTAACATTAAAAAAACATAGTAACTATTTGCCTCACTAGATAGCGTTGATGGAAAGAGAAGTGTCAAAATTGGCTATTAAAAATAAACGGCCTGTACCAAATAGGAAAGCGCTCGTTGACTGACATCTGCCCAATAGGAAAATTTTTAGGGTAACATCTGCCTGCCTACCTGATTACTCTTAAAGCTTAGTAAAAAAAGTACATTGATACACATACATTTTTATCAACGCCATCTATCGAGCCTACAGTTTTTTGTCATTATGAAAAGCCCTCATTAATAATTATGTTTACATGACGTTGTACGGACCCTTAAGTTATATTTCGTTTATAAAGTCTTTGTTTGCACAACGAGACATTATTTAATTTTATCGAGGCTTTTTTCTGTTTATTAAAGAATACCTAGAATCTACGAATTTAGAGAGAAATGATTTAATTAAGTATTTTTACAATAGAAGTTTCTTAATTATGAACTAATTACAATTTTGTTTTATTTTGATGAATGGCAAATTATTTTAAACTGTACGTATAGGTATTTTTCGAAGAACCTTCCTAAACTTTAAATAAATCGTTGATTAAAAAATATATAATATTCAATAGAACGCTGTTTTAAAAATTTGCCGTGCGTCAAAATAATGCTTTTTGTACTATGGCTTTGCAATCTCCAAAAAGTCATTGATATGGGTATAACATATTTTTTCAACACTTGCTCGTAATGTGAGTCCTAAAACATCTCTTTTAAAAGGCCATAAACCGAGCTATAACAAACACGTTGCGTAAAATATAAAATACTAGTGCGTAATAGAATTATCCCTACAAAGTTAAATTAGTACCTTACTGAAAGTTCTAATTGAGTAAACAAAGCATTCCCAATTTAACCGGGTAATATAGAGATTTTTTAAGTAACAACAAATAGTCCGTGAGCCCGCGACAGTATTGCCTACGTCATATGACATCACAATTAAAACGCATGGCACAGCTGAGCGAGGATCAGAAGATTATCGCAAATAAAATTGGCCGGAAGCTTGACAAAATCTTCCACTTCCGGTCAATTTTAAGATTATATTTACGTCATGTGACATCAGTAAGAGACCCGTGTCATCATTTAGTTTTCAATCGTAGAGAGAGTAAACATAAGTCTGTCAGTTCTGAAATGACTAAAAAACAAAAATTTTAAGTTTAAGGTATTCCGGTCATTTCAGAACTGACAGACTTATGTTTACTCTCCCTACGATTGAAAACTAAATGATGACACGGGTCTCTTACTAATGTCACATGACGAAAATATAATCTTAAAATTTTGACCGGAAGTGGAAGATTTTCATAAGCTTCCGGCCAATTTTATTTGAGATAATCTTCTGATCCTCGCTTAGCACAACTTTTCCGACTGTGTGCCATGCATTGCATCGTGATGTCATATGACGTCACGTCACGACGTTACGTAAGTAGCAAAAATGTGATACTAGGCCATCTTTTATCACTAAGTAGTGATATTAATATCGTATATAAGTTACTCTTATCACTGCTAGTTGTATATCTGTGTTTGAAACACTTATTAGCTGTATAAGGATATACAGCTAAATTGTCGTATTAACCTATCAGATAAACGTTTACTCAGCTGCTTTATACAACATTTATTTAAAACACAGCTACAAATTCCTTAACTTGAATATGGAGCAACTATGTTGTATAGTAGGATGTATGATGCTATTAAAACACTTGTGCTAAATAAATGATAAGGCGATCCTAATAGCACTCATAAGTTGTAATCAGGGAATGTTAACGTTATTTTTGAATATAACGTTATTTCTTACTTTTTTACCGTTAATTTTAACATTAACGTTATGTCAATAAATAACGTTAATTTTAACGTTATTTCTTCCTTTTTTTACCGTTACTTTAAAATTAACGTTATTCCAATTGATAACGTTAATTTTTTACCGATAATTTTACCGGTACTAAATTTAACGCTATATTTAACGTTATTTTTACCGGTAAAATATTTTTAGCGTTATTTTTACCGGTAAATTTACCGATAAAATGTTTTAACGGTATTTTTAACGTTATTTTTTTATATCGTTATTTTTTTAACGGTATTTCAATCCCTGGTTGTAATTGAAGCTTTGTGCGCGCTCATATTTCACCAAAATAGAATTTATCGTAATGGCTGCCCGATGTTGTATATCGTCTGAGTAGCAGCAACACTAACACTTATTAATCATATATTGATATCTTCACAAATAATTTGACAAATTAAATCAATTTTCTTCATTAAATACTACGAATTCGCGGGGGGCACTAAAAAAACAATAACATTATGCTACTAATTTAACAATAGAATTGCAAGCGCATGTGAAATTGCACTTACACTAATCTTTTTTACACACATAAATTGGATAATAAAAGTGGAGCACACGATGGTGACATAAAAATATTACTTAACGAAATATACCTATGATTATTTTTCTTTCTGATAAAAATAACCAGTAACGCGTTCAATTATTCACGTTATTCAAACAGTGTTATTATAGAATCACAATCACTAATATATCACTATATTGTGTTGCAACTGATTCGAGGTCACTGATATGTATCTGATAAGTCCTAAGTGGAGTTACAATAGATATACTGTTTCACTATATAGTGATAATAAAAAAGTGGGGCCTTTTTCCAATGATAGAAACGTTTCTGTAACACATATGCGACTGTTTATATCACCGATATACAGCTAAATTCTGTGTCGTTTTGCTAGCTGGGTTACTTCGTTTCTTCCTCGCAAATGTGTTGAAAAAGGTCGTATGAAACTCGTGAGCTCTTACTTATTGCACACGCGGCTGAGTTACGCCCTCGCCTGCGGCATAATTTATTCTTATGCCTACGGCTTGGGCTGCAACGCACAGCCTCGTGTGCAATGAGCAACCTAAAGCTTTGTCCAGACTTGTATCATTTTGGCGTATCAGATCACCGTATCTTTATCATACAACGCTAGTTTGGTTGGGAGTGCGTTGATATTACTTCAACGCACGCCCAACCAAACTAGCGATGTATGTTAAAGATACGGTGATCAGATACGCCAAAATGGACTAGTCTGGACAAAGCTTAAGCTAACTTGTTTCATAAATTGTACTATTATGGATACGGATTTTATTTTTTTAGGTTATTTTTATTACGATTATTTTATTTTAGCTTTCAGAGTGTTTGAGACCAATCCATAACATTTTACACCAGTCCTACTCCACAAGAAAAAGGTTTCACGCCAGTTTCACCCGATCCATTTCATGCAACTCACGCGTAACGAGTCGGAAACATTTCGAAGGATCCTAATTGCTGTAATTATTGTTTCAAACGATCCATTCCACGCCCCATGATTTCGCGTCAATCGGGATGAAATTTGTGATGGATCCAAATTAGCTTTTAATGAGCTAATTTAAAGCGTTTTTATTCACAGATAATGCGACTCGTTGAAATTATTGATACACAAGTTAATAATATTCTTTTGTTAAGCACGATGTCGTTGAATCATGTCAAATGCTGGCAAGTCGCCTGCATGCTTGGATGGCTGGTCGATTTTAGTCAATAGGGAATGTCTATAAAAAAAGCTGGCTGAATATTTTTTATAGGTAGGAATAAGCTCCCATAGTATTAGAAAAAAGACTCAGTATTTTTGGTTGCGTGAAATTTTGAAAAAAATTAGAGTCCCCGCTGACGGGCGATTAGTCGCTGAGCGATTTTTTGTTGCCCAGAATAGAACATACGGAGTTTTTTACGTAAACGCCCACGAGCTACTTTTTGTAGCTGCGTTAAACGCGGCGTTAATCGCGGCGCTTTTTTGTCGCTGCTATGTAAAATCTTTGTCGTGTCATTTCGCGGGCGATTATCGCCGCGATTGACGCCGCGATTATCGCAGCTACAAAAAGTCGCCCGTGAGCGGTGACGCTTAAAGTCACTTCGACTTCACAAATGTATAAAAGTAACAGCAGAATGGAGATTATACCCACCACCTGCCACAACTACAACACGTATTAATTTTTTTTGTATCAAAACTTTTTTTTATTACCATGTTGTGGTTGTGGCAGGTGGTGGTTATGGTGTAATTTCCATCTTGCTGTTACTTTTATACATTTGTGAAGACGAAGTACCTAACTTTAATTTTTTAAATTTTCAAGCAACTGAAAATTCTGAAACATTTTGCTATTACTAAGGGAGCTTATTCCTACTTATAAAAATATATTCAGCCAATTTGTTTTTATTCAGACATTCCCCATTAGCGTTTTTTTATTGACAATTGCTTATAACATCTAATCGCAAACCCTAATTGCAATGAAGTGGCGATTCGTTTTTACAAGCGATTGTCGACAAAAAGCGCTACCTAGTTGACTAAAATCGACCAGCAAATCGACTCCCAAGTATAGATGTGAAGGCGGTTGTTATCTTAGTCAGCCAGCCGCTGACCAGCCGCTTTTTTCGCTGACTACGGTGATCACCCATAAACCGCGGCTGGCTACAGTTGAAACATGTCTATGTTTTATTGAAGCCGTTTTATGTCCTAAGTGATTATTTTTGTCTATCTACTTACTATAAACGTTACAGTAACCAGTAAACAGTTTTGTGGTGCAGAGAAATTGACGAGAACACCAGAATTTCCAGTTTGATGTTCTACAAATTCATCGCCTACGAATTCATCATGACAGAGTAGGTATTTAATTTACTAAATTACCTATTTGCATTTAACAACTCGTATATTATAACAAGTTCGACTCAGGAATTGTAAAAGTTGTAAGACCTTTTGGTATTGAGTCGGATAAGCAGCCGGTTGTCAGCCGCTGTCTATACGAATTATCGGCTGCTTTAGATAACTATCCGATAACAACCGCTGTTTTACAACTATACTCCCAAGTAAACCCGTGTAAATAGTAAATACTACATTAGGGTGAAACAGAGGGCAAGCTTACAATAGTAAGAAAATGAATTGTCTGGTTTTTACACCGACTTTTTGTTGACAAACTATTGCCCTTTGTCTTGTGATTGAGGTGACATAACAACTTTTTTGTCCAATGTCACAAAAAGAATGATATTTCTTCTTGAATAAATACAATGAAGAAATTCCATTTTCAGATGTGAAAAAACTGCGATGTGAGTGTGATCGTGTTCAGATACTTTTTTGCTGATTGTACAATGTACAAAAATACTATGTTTCTTTCGACACTGATACTTTTCAATTGCGTAGAAATATCGTATGTTCTTCATTTATTTATATTTTGTATTCAAACAAACCATTTGATTTCAAATAACAGAAAAACACAAACCTTTTCTATTTAGGTACAATTTAGGCGAGAGTTTGATTAACGAGTGAGATTTTTCAACGTCGGTATATTTTTAGAGACGTACATTTATTATTTTTGTCAAATTTACATCAAAAAGTAAAGCACGGTCCACTGGCTGAATTTGACGTCCAATTTACGTTTTGCTTTGTGACGATAATATAATTTTGAATTCAAAAGGTTTTTCATGTATGGACCTCGTCTATGTAACAATCATGGGTTGTGTAAATCTGGGGGCCTATTACGAAAATAACGTACGCAATTGCGTTACGCAGTCACTTGGCTACGATAGTCGTCTGCAGTTCGTTGGTTGTAGTTATAACAAACATTTTAAAGTTGTCTATCGTAGCCCATAGACTACTGAACAAACGATGTCGGATACGCTAGAGAGAAACTGTCAAACTCACGTAATCACTTCGCAATATCGCATACGAAAGTGATTTGTAATAGGAAACAATCAAAACGAAGCACGGACGCAGCTGCGTTTATCGCATTAAACTTTTCGTAATAGACCCCCTGATTTTTTTTCCACTAACGTAGTAAAAGGTCCAATTCCGTTACCAAACGGCCTTTTGGATTAAAATAAACATTATGTTTTTTTTCCTATATTATAAAGGTACCACAAACATACTATACTACCTTGCTTATCTGGTTACTTTCAAAATAGGTGTATTGTTGTGATAAATCAAAACTAGTTTGATAGTTTTTGCAAACAAAAGTAGTCGAGAGATGCTACACAATAACAGTGGCTCCCCATTATTTTCCTTACTTTTTCCCAGACAGTAGGAAATTATTCAAAATCACCAAGGTATGAACTCCGAAGTCCTCTTAAATTCCTCTTGAGCCGTATTCACACTATAACAATATTGACAATATCAGTTTTCATTCCCCAAGCACCTATTGTCAGGTTTTGCTCCGACGATGTTCTCAATACATTCGAGAGTGTTGTGTTCAGTTCATCTCATTTTACATCAGTATCTTGACAATTTTTATCAAGCTTATATTGAGAACTAGCGGCCGCCCGCGGTTTCACCCGCGTGGTTCCCGTTCCCGTAAAAATATCGGGATAAAAAGTATTCTATGTTTTAATCCAGGCTATCTACTATCTGTGTGCCAAATTTTAACCAAATCCGTTCAGTAGTTTTTGCGTGATTGAGGAACAAACATCCAAACCCACAAACTTTCACATTTATAATATTAGTATAGTAGGATTAACATCATGTTGTTGCTTCTGGATGAAATAACATTTAAAGACACTCATTTGAGATGACACTGTACCATTAAAAAAAATGCTTAAAAAATAATATAAACTTAAATGCAAAAATCTAAATCTATATTGTGTTCTTTTGTAAGTAAGTATAAAACATTTTCTGCATCATATCAACACATAGCGGCACTTAACCACCGGAAGTTAGGAACTGCAGCAGGCAGCAGCGGTAGGAAACACATTTGCGGAGAGCCGCGTAATAAACTTCAGCGTGCAGTCTGCATTGCGACTTTGTGATTTACCAAACTTTACTTAGTGGGTCCCTAAAGAGTTTCGTAGTAACTTCTATATTTTTTAAAAGTCATTGGGCGTTTTGACCTACGGACAGCTTACACAAAGGAAATAGGGCTAGGTATGTAGATAAATGTATCTGCTACTCAGTGGTATGGGGCGCATTCTTGCAAGCCATGTTTCATTTATTATCATTATAGCATAGCAATAAAAAATAAAATAAAATAAATAAATAAAGACAATACAAACGTTTATTATGCTTGTATCATATATATTCATAATGCTGAAAGTAAAAAGTTCTGTTTTGTTAACAAAAGTTTAATAACATTAAACATTATACTCACACATATACTGTAAAATAACTTTTTTCTACCGGTCGGTTCGGTACATAAAAAACATACTACATATTTTGAAAAGTGGGATTGAATTCTTCAATTTAAAACTGGTTTGGCAACTTTCATCACAGTATTTCAAATATGCCTAATGAACTTTAGATGCTAATTAAAATCTCCACGATACAAATTATATTGTAAGTTTTGAGTTAAGGAGCTGACATGAGCCAACTAGCTTTGCCAATATATACCTATCGAAAAAATATTATATATTAGAGGCGTACAGTCACATCTATAAATATGTATAAAGTTAAGAAAGTCACTCTAATAGTTACTACTTTTTACCGACTTCAAAAGGAGGGAGGTACACCGATTACTCGAAGACGGCTGAACCGATTGAAATGATTCAAACGTTATTACATTAGGTAAACTTCCAAGTTGGTCCCATTTTTTTAAATTTTGAAATCGGTTCAGTACTTTTCAAGTAATCTTGAAAAAAGCACGAAAATAGTATGATTTTTGTGTAAACTACCTCGATGATCAGTCGTATAACTTCTTTGTTTATGAACTGAATAAGATAATTATTTTTTTGTTTGAAAAGGGATTTCTTAAGTGTAGTTCTTTAACCGACTTAAAAAAGGAGGTTCGTAGTTTGACCCGCATGTATGTATGTTTCTCCGCGATTAACTCACGTTTGGCTGAGCCGATTTTTCTACCTAAATAATATACCTACACTACTTAATACAAAAGGTACCTACACTAAAAATTAAAAAATAAAAAATTGTTTAAAAAAACAAAAAACCGACTTCAAAAAACCTACCTCTAAAAAGCAAGAAATAATATTCGTAATAATAAAAACACGTCTATTGAAGTCGGGTGGGGCTTTTAGAATAAAAAAAAAGGAATTTGTACTCCAGCTCCACCCGACTTCAATAGACGTGTTTTTATTATTACGAATATTATTTCTTGCTTTTTAGAGGTAGGTTTTTTGAAGTCGGTTTTTTGTTTTTTTAAACAATTTTTAAACATAAAACAATGACAAATAACAACTACAACAAAGTGATAAAGTCCTAAACTATATTCATATTTTTAGACGTGATGTGACTGTACATTAATTCATCATAATCATCATATCAGCCGCACGACACCCACTGCTGGGTATAGGCCTCCCCTAAGGATCGCCGCGACGATTGGTCCTGCGCTACCCGCATCCAGTGGCTTCCCGCGACCTTCACTCTCACGTCGGTCCCCCTTGTCGGGGGCCTACCCACGGAGCGTCATCGGAGGCCTACCCACGGAGCGTCGTCCGGTGCGGTCCGGTGGCGGTCGCTATTCCAGAACCTTTCCGTTCCAACGGCCATCAGTTCTTCTCGCTACGTGTCCTGCCCATTGCCACTTCACCTGAGCACTTCGAGCGATGTCAGTTACTTTAGTTCTCCTGCGGATCTCTTCGTTTCTGATTCAATCACGCAGGGAAAGGCCGAGCATGGCTGTACATTAATTAAGCTTTGCTTAATAACTTCATCTTGGTATTAAAAGTTTGGTTTTGCAGAGTCCGCCCATACGGCTTACAGGGGGTATGGTCAGGAGGAAAAAAAATTATTCTTTGCTTCGATTCCATAGTGAGTAGCTAAAGATCTTGATATGGAAGTCAGAGAACGGTGGTATCACAAATATCCAGCCTGAGATAATACAGTGTGTTTTTTAGGGTTCCGTACCAAAATGGTAAAAAAGGAACCCTTATGGTGTGACTCTGTCTGACTGTCTGTCATAGCTGGATATCTCGAGAACTACTAATGGTATCAACTTGAAGATGACATTTGCCCAACTATTTTGCAAATAAGAAATAAATAAAAAAATAAATATCTTTTTTTACAACAGGGACTGAAAAGGGGTCTTAAAAATCTGAAGTGGGGCTACTAGGGCATGTGGGGTATCATATGAAAGAACGCCGTTTGCACGCTTTTAATTATTTTTTCTTTTTGTTTTAGGCCACATAGTTTTTGACTTATGATAAAAAATGTAAAAAAATACCCTTCCCCCCTTATCTCCGAAGTTTGCAAAGAGAAAAATCTGAAATAATTCTATGTGATAACAGTTTATATAAAGCTTGAGAAGTGAAAATAGTCTATATAAAGATTACAGGAAAAATAAAACGATGTCTCAATATAGCACACTTTTTAGAAATCAACAAATCCTTACTAATATCCTTACTAATATTATAAATGCGAAAGTCCGTTTGTTTATTTGTTTGTTTGTTTGTTTGTTACTCCTTCACGTCTTAACTACTGAACCAATTATCATGAAATTTTGCACACTCGTTGTTAGGGGTACAGAAAAGGACATAGGGTACAATTTATCCCGAAAAAAAAACTGTTCCCGAGGGATAGACAAAATCCTATCCACGCAGACGAAGTCGCGGGCGGCCGCTAGTTCTAAATAAGTTAACATTAGATTCACTATCGGTCAAGAGATGGCGCTGACCTAAAACTGCAATACAAATTTTTATTATTCTACTCTGCAGTGTGGTTTAATGGTGCAAATATAATGGTACGGAACCCTCGGTGCGCGAGTCTGACTCACTCTTGACCGGTTTTTTGAACAGTGATCAAATTTTGTGGTGTGGCTTAGACCATCAAACAGAACAACTTTGTTTATGGGACCAACTTAATTAGAGCAAAAAAATAATCAATCAGCTTTTCCATACATTTTGGTCGAGTAGATATTGATGTTTTCTATGGAACAGCTGAATATTTTTTTGATCTGATTAAGTTGGTCACATGGACAAAGTTGTTCAGTTGGATGGTCTAAGGCAGGGGTGCCTATACTTTTTCTTAAGGAGATCGATCTAGCAAAAATTTATGACTTTGAGATCGACATTTTGACCATTTAACCCACCAAATATTCATCACGTCACCGTAATCCATCGATGGCGATCGACCTTAAAACCTCTCGCGATCGACCGGTCGATCGACCGATGGTCGATAGAAAAGATCGCTTTCTAAATTGACCTAGCAGGGGATCGAACCTGGGACTTTAGAGATGACGACACCTTGAAAACATTTTCCAAAGTAAATAGGTCGAGTGAAGTGTTGTTTTACATCACTATTTTTTCGTTCTGAACGTGGAAAGCTCGTGAACGAAGCTGCGGGCGAAAGCTACATAATAATAAATGTAGTATGGAAAATCGGAAATGAGTTTCGTACAAGTTGCGGGTAAAAGTACATAAATATTATTAATATCAACTTTGTATCGGTCGCAATATCGAGTCATCCCGACTCGGCCTATCGGGCCGTAATCCAATTTGGCAGATAAGGTGACTTGCGTGCAACTTTGTTAGCTGTTTTCCTGTCGCAAATCTCGTCCGATATAACACGATAACTCAAATTATGGTGACATTGGTTATCGATTGAAGGGTGTTACAAAGTTTTAAGAATATTTTGAGTTACCCCATCTTTGACAAATAAAGTGTACTAAAAAACTTCTAAACTTACGTAAGAAGCTCTTGAGTGACATTCGTTATTGATCAAAGAGGTATAGGTAGAAAGTTTTAAGAGGATTTTCATGTTACCTCCACTCTAGACGAATGCAATGATGAGTGAAGTATGTACTAAATATTTTTTTTTGCGTCTAAAGCACAAATTGTGCTGTTATTATTAAACATAAAGGATAAAGTAATCAATTAAGGCTCACTTATGCTAGAACATTTGTCTCTATCTTTTTCTTTACGTGTAAAGAGTATGGAAAATAACCTCACTTCTGTACTTTTTCGATGTTTTTCTTTGTTTTTTTATCATTATCTGTAGCACAATTATCTTTTTTGAAAAAAAAGTTATTCGAGCAACTGCACAGTACAATAAAGTGTATTTTGATGTAGAATTCAATACGTTTCCGCTATTATTTACGCCAAAAATATGACCCACGACAAGCGCATTTGATGGTATTCTGTTTTTTTTTACAATCATCTGCGAGGTTTATACGCAATTTAATACTTGTAGCTAATAGATAATCTCTTTAACTTGTTGTATGTTTTTTGTGGCTAAATCTTTACGTTTTCTATATAAAAATATGGCCCGCGCAAACCATGTTTTCCTATCATGGACCTTTAAGTAATACTTAAAATATTAAAATTGACTAATTCATAACTCTAGTAGAATACTGTTGAAGTTTTGTAGAAAAGTTAAGTTCTTGAAAGATCCGTTCTTTTATACTAGTTTATGATGAGAAAGGGTCGGAGATAGCATTTCCCACGATAATCGCTTTAACCCTTTATCTGAGAGCATTAAACTTCTGAATCTCCATCAAAGTTTAACCTTAACCAAGAAAATAGCAATTAATTCAATGAAATAATTACTTTTGCAGTGATTTCATTTTCCGCTACTCCGCCAGAAAGTAAAATTTTCGTCCTTTGATCGTAAGTGTACCGTAAAAAATTCGAGTTGAAGCGAAATTGTACGAAAATGCGAAATCCAATTTGTTCGTCTTTCTTTACTAACCACCAGCTACTTTAATGGTAAACAAGATATCATAACATAAACATTTTTATTAGTTAACTCTGACAAATATGAAGAACACCTTTAATTTGCTACTTAGTCTTGTAAGAAAACATTTAACAGAATAGGCCAGAAAGTTAATAAAAAAACCAGCCAAGTGCGAGTCGGACTCGCGCACGAAGGGTTCCGTACCAAAAACAGCAAAAAATCACGTTTGTTGTATGGGAGCTCCCCCTAAATATTTTTTTTTTTCTGTTTTTAGTATTTATAGTTATAGCAGCAATAGAAATACATCATCTATGTAAATTTCAACTGTCTACCTGCAGTCGTTATTAATAGCAAAAAACGGCAAAAAATTACGTTTGTTGTATGGGAGCCCCCCTTAAATATTCATTTTTTTCTGTTTTTAGTATTTATTGTTATAGCGGCAACAAAAATACATCATCTGTGAAAATTTCAACTTTCTAGCTATCACGGTTCATGAGATACAGCCTAGTGACAGACAGACAGACAGACAGACGGACAGCGGAGTCTTAGTAATAGGGTCCCGTTTTTACCCTTTGGGTACGGAACCCTAAAAATGGAACTTTCTCGTAGAATGGAAAGTAGTGCAATGTGTTTTTTAAGAGTTAAAGGTCATAAGGCTTGTATTTTTATTTATTTATTCACTTCTTGGACTCTGTTCATCACTAGAATGTTGAGTATTTTTTTTACCCAATCTTAAAAATAATAAAACCATTTTTTTACTTTCTTAACTTAAAGCACAGTTTCTCAACATAGATCATCTTCACAAAACATACTAGTATAGTCAAATTAGGTCGAATTTCGAAAAAGATTGGAAGTAATTCTTGTAGTTGTAATTTTAATGGAATCATTAGAAGATGTGAATATAAGTTTCCTCCGAGTTTGCACAATTCCTGTTATGTACGGAAAATTGTTCAATATTAGGTATTAACATTTAAGTCCCAATATTTTTTTAAATATAATACCTACAATAGCAGTTTCTTTCCATGTTTTGTTACAATTTTAATTACCTATCATTGCATACCTAGCTTGCTTAAATCAGATAAAAAGATACTGTGATAATAGATAAACTCTAAACCTCTGAGACGCCACCTTTGTGATGTCGTAGTTACTTGTTCCACTAGGTACTTTAGCGAGTGACAAAAAGTGATTTAATGATCATGTTTAATGTTAGGTATTAACATTAAACGATGTTTCGTACATAACAGGAATGGTGCAAACTCAGAGGAAACTTACATTCATGTCTTCTAAGTTCTAATTATTCCATAAAAAATTACAACTACACGAATTACTGCCAATCTTTTTGCTAATTTGACTAGAGTACCTATACCTGACCTTTTCCAAGCTGTTCACCAGGGATTACAAACCATTTCACAGGGACCGAAATAAAAGAGACTGATTTTTTATTTCGACGACGTCTCGTCACTCACTGCTAGAGATGAGCTATTTTCAGCCACGGAAGCATTCGTCTTGACAAGAGGCAGTGATAAGTGTGGTGTCGTGTCGTAAAGAATACGTCATTTACGTCAATGGCTAGGATTGTTTGAGGATAAAAACTGTTTAGAACCTCTGATATTTGTATAAAATTGATGAACTTGGTATTTTATGGTAATTTCTTAAGACTTTTTTTGAGTTCTCGTGAGATTTCCGGATGGGTCGATATAAAAAAATCGAAGGTTCTAAAAATTTTTTTATCTTCATTATTCTTGACTGTCAATACTCACTTAAATATAATGGTATCAAGTGATTTAATAAAAACCATTTATTAATTACACTTTCATTGACTTTCGACTAAGGAATACTAGAACGAAACCTGTTGAATATACGAGAGTTAACCCAAAATACTTAGGTTTAATGAATATTTTAATGGAATAGAGCGAAATCTCTGTAAGGGCAACTCGAGATCTGTTTACTTTGCCAAGTTTTTGCCGACGTAGGCATACTTAAGTTAAAAAAGCTCTGCAGGCCTTTAATTAACGGATAGGGATCGGAAAAGTATTTTAGGTTTTTATCTGTTTTTCTTGGTCATGATTATGATGGCACTCTTTAAATATTAGGGTTGATCGACCAATTTAAATAATATTAACTACCTAAAAATCTTTTACTTATCTAGGATATTTTTTTATAGAATTTATTAGAAGTATAAAGGGAGCATTAAGATTATTAATATAATTGAAAAATATTAGAAAAAATCGACTCACCCGTAGCAGCTTAGACGGGACTCGAACCCGCACCCTTAGGAATCCGGCCCAATGCACTAAGCGTGCGGTTAGTGCATTGGAGTGCGTGAGTAGATTTTTTCTAATATTTATCAATTATAATTTGATAATCTTAATATAAAAATAGCATTGTGAATACATAAAATCTAAAAAGTTTAAAGGGAGTATTGTCAATATGTACAACCCAATTAGAAAACATTGGAAATGAAGATTTTTTTATATAATAGTAATTCAGACTGGTTTAAGAGGAAACATCACGGTTAAGAGAATTGAAAAATTCCTATAGAGAGATAACAAAATTATTGTTTCGTAGTCTCCTGTTTCCTCCTCCAAAACTACACCGATTTAATTACGATGTTTTCCTCTTTTTCATAAACTAATTGTTAAAAGAGATATTAATCTTCAAAAACCTAAAAAAAATTGCCGTTGCTTAAAACTAAGACTGCCTGTACTTGAATCACTGCAGTATGGTTCATGCACTGACTAATGTTAAAATATTATTCTAAAATGTGAAAATGTAAAATTTAATTTAATTTAAATCACTAATTAATTTTGTAAATTCAAATTTAATAATTTTATTAATTTTGTATGACCCTGTGTTGGTTGAATAATAGTACATTATGAGACAAGTTAGCTTAGGTTGCTCATTGCACACAAGGCTGTGGGTTGCAGCCCGAGCCGTAGGCGAGGGCGTAACTCAGCCGAGTGTGTAATGAGCAAAAGCTCACGAGTTTCAAACGACTTTTTTCAACACATTTGCGAGGAAAATGCAAAGTAATTTACCACACAGCAACAAATTCGGCAAAAACAAAATATGACACTTATGGGAAAAGGAGCGTACGTTTTTTTTTGTTTTTTTTTTCACACGCCCGATGCAAGAATATTTTGCGAACAAAGGGGTGAGTGCGCGTACAGCCTACTTCACAATTATAATTTTAAGTCATAAAATGCAAATATTTGAATTTTTTAAAACAAAATATTGTAAATTATGAATAATATGTAAGTAATAAATATTTATTTTACACATTTATTTATTTCAAAAATGAATATGAAAATTCAGCGGCATAAAACCTTTTTGTTGATACTAAAAAAATACTTGTATTACCCGGTTTAATTGAAAATGCTCTATTTACTCGCATAGAACTTGCAGTAAGGCACTAATTTAACTTTGTAGGGATAATTCTATAACAACCTAGTGTTTTATATATTATTGCACGCGTTTGTTATAGCTCAGTTTATGGCCCTAAAAGCGATGTATTAGGGCTCACTTTACGAGCAAGTGTGTTGAAAATCAATTTTATTATTATTATTATTAGACATTCAGCGATCAAATTTTACTAAATTATATAAAAAAAGCAAAACATGGGAACATAGTCAAAGTATTTAAATCGGCTTAGTTTTAGAGGAGGAAACGTTGATTATGTCAACTTTCTATAGGATTTGCGCGTGCTGCGTCTTGCATTGCGCGCTGCCTTGATGTTGGCTTCTCAGCTCGTCGTCACGACCGTGCAATGATTAGGCTGACAGCGAACTGCATTGTACACGATATTATGATGATAATACAGGAGTGGGCGTTGTAGGAACTGTCCGTTTTACTACGTATTTGAAACGTTAATAGTACGATCATGGTATGAAAGGAGGTAGATTAACAAAGGATTTTAAGACTTAAGTGAAATTTAAGGTGTTCGTTATCAGAAGGGATTACACTTCTTATAATGGTAAGCATTAATGGCATTGACTTCGAAACCCTTAAGTCCCAGGCCATTTTAGAAACACCACTGACCTTTCCCAAACTCGATTTCCCTTATTACAGCTCTATCGTTCCCTAAGGGTACCTTAAACCTTTCAAACTGTCTTACCGAGCTTACTTCAGAATATTTAACAGAAACTATCGCTCGATTTTGAACCTTGACACTTTTAACTTAAAAACCTTACTTTTTATAAAGTTAACAACGGCTGTAGGATTCCAAGCACTTTGATGTTTAATAAGAAAGGCTGGTGTATATTTTGGGCTACACTGATATTTAAAATTAATGCAAACTGTTTGTTTTCTCGTTTATTTCTTAGAAGCAGTATTCTGAAAATCTTTCGTGTAAGCATTTTATTACTTTTTGTATTATCTTCTTCGTATTTAATTAGCTTATATTTTATGATAACATCAAAATTAAGAGCTTGGTGGCGCAGTGGTTTAGCACCTGGCCCAGCGATTGCGGAGGTTAAGCAACTTTCGCAAGGGTCGGTCATGGGATGGGTGACCAAAAATTTATTATCTCGAGCTCCTGCGTGCTTCGGAAGGCACGTTAAGACGTTGGTCCCGGCTGCATTTGCAGTCGTTAACACCCACCAATCCGAACTGGGCCAGGGTGGTGGGTTATGGCCCGTCTTTCTTATCCACCCATAAGGGATTGTGTCCCAGCAGTGGGGACATTAAAATTCCTGATAAACAAAATTATGAAATTACACAAATCATAGTGAAGGAAATATTCATTTCTATTCAAAGGGCCTACTCAAATGGCCGTTCTACTAAAATTAACGCTGAAGTAAATTATAAAGTAGGGGCTTAGAATTCCTCCCTAAAGTATTCCTAGTTACTCTACAGAGAAAGAAATTCTAATGTCATCCTACAAACGAATGCTTGAATAAACAAATCTGTGTGTGAGAGTATTTTAGGAATTTCACGCTCGGTTATTGTAAGTTCAATCGGCAATACAATCTGAGCTGCGCCAATGAATTTTGTTCAGTGTTCCGAAATGAAAAAAAACCGATCAAGTGCGAGTCGGACTCGCGCACCGAGGGTTTCCGTACCATCTTAATAAATACACTGCAGAACAAAGAGAATGTAAAAATAACTAGCGTTATACTGCAGAATAGAATAATAAAATTATTATTGCAGTTGTAGGTCAGCGCCATCTCTTGACCGATAGTGGAACTAATATATTTTTCTTAGGTCAGCGCCATCTTTTGACCGGTAGTTGAAGTGGAAGTAAAATAAAAAAAAAAAAAAAATAATAATAGAAGAATAGAAGAATAGAAGTAATGAATGGAAGAATAGAAGAATAGAAGTAATGTATATTTTGTCGATAATTTCTAAAAAGGTGTATATAGTATAAAAGGGTATATATTGAGACATAGTTTTATTTTTCCTGTAATTTTTACATAAACTACTATCACATAGAATTTTTTCAGATTTTTCTTTTTGCAAACTTCGGAGATAAGGGGGGGAGGGGGATTGAAAATTAAGCGGCCTAAAAAAAGGAAAAAAATGTTTTAAAATGTGAAAACAGCGCTCTTTCATATGATATGATACCCCACATGGTCTAGTAGCCCCACTTCAAATTTTTAAGACCCCTTTTCAGTCCCTGTTGTAAAACATTTTTTTTATTTCTTTCTTATTTGCAAAATAGTTGGGCAAACGTCACCTTTAACTGTTCTAAATTTCAAGTTGATACCATTAGTAGTTCTCAAGATATCTAGCTGTGACAGACAGCAGACAGCCTGAGTCACACCATAAGGGTTCCTTTTTATCATTTTGGTACGGAACCCTATAAAGCGTTTACGTGTCTTTTCTGTAAGGCAAGCCTTTCGTATTTCTATGAAGCGTGTAAGACTTTCTCAAGATTTTATATATTTGAGACACATTTCTGATGAATGTAACGTACGTGACTCTGTGTAATGTCACACAAGCGCTCAGTTATTTAATGTAGCCGTTTCGGTTGAATGTTGTGCGATGATTTTTTTTATGTATTTTTTACATGCGCCTAAATACGCAATTTGTGTATCTGCTTACTGAGAAGGGCTTATACATAGTTAATTTTTAAGTATATCTAAAAATGAAATGGGGATTTCAGACCACGTAAATGAACAACTTTTACTATGGGGCCAACCACGAAATCGCGAAAAAAATAATCAGCTGTTCTATACATTATAGTCGAGTCGATGTTGTACCTTTCTATGGAACAGCTGATTTTTTTTCGCGATTTCTTGGTTGGCCACATAGTTAAAGTTGTTCATTTACGTGGTCTGAAATCCCCATTTCTATTTTAGATATACTTAAAAATTAACCGTGTAACAGCTCGCGTTTATTGGTAAATTTCATTTTACTCTTCTAATAATTAACCAATATAATGGTAACTTATTTAATTGTGAATCATTTGCAGTTTCTTTAAACATAATTATTGTGATGTTATATTGAGTTTAGGTGATATTGGTATTTTGATTTTTTCACTATTTACCCCCAAATATACTGATTATATTGTGATGTTACTTTCAAAACTAACTATGAAAAATTGCCTTTGCTCGTTGTATACCTATAATAGTGTAGTCAAATTGGGTCGAATTTGCACAAAGATCGGAAGTAATTCATGTAGTTGTAATTTTTATGGAATCATTAGAAGACATGAATATAAGTTTCCTGTGAGAGGAAACTTTCTCCTAAGAGGCGCCACCTTTTTGAGGTCTTAGGTACTTATTCCACTACTTTCGCGTTGCGCGCGCGTTACTGATCATCAAATCACTTTTTATCAGTTGCTAAAGTAGTGGAACAAGTACCTACGACGTCACAAAGGCAGCGCCTCCTAGGTTTAGATTTTGTCAATTATCTCAGTATTTTTTTATCTGATTTAAGCAAGCTAGGTACGCAATGATAGGTAATTAAAATTGTAACAAAACATGGAAGTAAAGTTGTTATTGTAGGTATTATATTTAAAAAATATTGGGACTTTAATGTTAATACCTAACATTAAACGATGTTCCGTACAGAACAAGAATGGTGCAAACTCAGAGGAAACTTTTATTCATGTCTTCTAATGATTCCATAAAAATTTACAACTACACAAATTACTTCCAATCTTTTTGCTAATTTGACTACACTATAACGCAGCGTGCCTAAGTCGCGTTATGCCTAGACCAAACGAGATGTGTGTGTATTGTGATTTAGGTCAATTCAGTTTTAGTTCAATAGTGAGATAGGCTTAGTGAGACTAAGACTCATTGAGTTTTAGTTCAAGGGCGAGATAGGTTTAGTGAGACTAATCAATCCATTTCAAATGATGAAAAATTGAAAAGTCCATTTTAAAGCTCGAAGTCAAACAAAGGCTCGAGTACCTACCTATATAGTTAAGTCTCCGCTACTAATGCCGGCAGAGCTACTCACATTACGACTAGGGACCATTGTTCTTCAGTCTAGGTAGTCCAGTATAGCACAATGATGCAGTATCTTTTTTGCACACATAGCCTCATCTAGCACAGAAAAAAATAGAACTGGCGTAGGTACAGTTACGAGCAATAATAATAACCCCACGCAAGCCTTAAAGGACCGGTAGGCTGATTGTCTAATTTTGTTGCAATCAACTTTGACAGAAATCGCAGTGACATTGCTGCTTTAGTTAGAACAAATGTGACAACTATCTTACTTAAAGCAGCAATGCAACTGCGATTTCAATCGATTTCAATCGAGAATTGTTAGCAACAGAGATACGTAATCGGTGGGCTGGTCACTTTTAACCCGTGAATTCCTAAGCGTGCATAATAATAATACATCTTTATTGAAATAATCTCGATTACATCTCGATGCTGGAGCTCGATGGCGCAGTGGTTTAGCGCCTGGCCCAGCGATTGCGGAGGTTAATCAAGTTTCGCAAGGGTCGGTCATGGGATGGGTAACCAAAAATTTATCATCTCGAGCTTCTCCGTATTACGGAAGGCACGTTAAGCTGTTGGTCCCAGGTGCATTTGCAATCGTTAACACTTACCAATCCGCATTGGGCCCGCGTGGTGGGTTATGGCCCATCCTCCTTATCCACCCATAAGGAAGGCCTGTGCCCCAGCAGTAGGGACATCAAAAATGGCTGAGGGTCTTACATCACACTATTACCTACAACTTTTCTAAACATAGGAACACAATAGGGAAAAAAGATACAATGTGCCTGAACTAGGATTAACCAGTATTTCAGGCAAAATAAGTACTTATAATGGAATGTCCATAGAGCTATGTATGTCAGATCTCAGAACACTGTCACATTATTACATTTTAATATTTTTTATGACACACTGACTGATGACTGATCCTACTAATATTATAAATGTGAAAGTTTGTGGATTTGGATGTTTGGATGTTTGTTCCTCAATCACGCAAAAACTACTGAACGGATTTGGTTGAAATTTCGCACACAAATAGTAGATATCCTAGATTAAAACATTAAATACTTTTTATCCCGATATTCTTACGGGAACGGGAACCAGGCGGGTGAAACCGCGGGCGGTCGCTAGTAGATAATAATATGGATAGATCTATCATCATAGGATGTTCATTTCATTGCTCGTAGCTGTACCTACCTAAAAGCTTTGCATATGGAAATAGCGGACTTTTAAAACAATCAGTGTGTACTGAATTCGTAATGCATATTTTGGTGTTTACTTTCAGAAGTAATGAAGTTATTACAGTAAAATATGTACGAGTATGGAACCGACGGAAGCAGTTAAATCAAAAAAGTTTATTATTCAAACATCACTAATGTTTAGTTTCCGTAAATTGATATTGTTCAGCTGTACAGGTTACAATATCGGCTTCACTTTCAATTCATAATTCAACTAGCGTCTGTATTACATTTACTCGAAAATAAGGAGGGCAGGTAGGTACAAACATACATAATAAGACCATGTTAGTCATATAATACTTCATAATTTATGTGTTTGAAAGAAATGTATAGCTGCTGCAGCATTCATATTTTTAAAACGTAGCGTAGCTAGATAAATTGAGAATAGGTATGCTCAGAATATCTATCCATCAGTGTGCCTAGATTAGTCCCTAGAGCCTAGATATCTAACCAAGTAAAACGAATGTTCACGAATGATCGCAACCGGCTGCACTACGCGCTAGGTTTTTTTATTTTTTATGAACAACGGGATTGTTCTTGACCTTCATATCACTTGATGTTAAATGACGATAAGGGTGAAGGTGGAAGCGCACTACTCCCGGAATCCGCATCACTGAGGAATTGGCTATCTTACCTCTAACTGCCGGAACACAACAATACTTAAATTGTTGTTATGGCGTCAGATTTAGGTTAGATGGTGGTAGCTAGCCAAGCGGACTTGAAATAAGCCCTACCACCAACCCAACCGAGTACAAATTGTATCGCCCCTGGGAATCGAACCCGAGACCCCTGCGTCTTACACGGGTGGGCGAACCACTAGACCACAGAGGCGGTTAATGTTAGGTGCCTCGATACATCCAGGCGACTATCTAGCTAGAATGTATCGTAAGCGCGAGGCTTACAACCAAAGACTATGAGACCAAGGCGACTATCTTAGTGACTCACCTACCATTGCGGTCACCAAGTAACCTGGCTAAATCCAGGCACCTGTCGGTGCGTTCGCAGCCCTATTGTGCTTAGAGCAGCGAAGCTTGGTAGATATGAATACTTTATATTATAGGCGAGGCTATGCTATTGTTATTAGTGCGTCGCTGTCGATTGATAATGAGTTTATGCCATCAGTCAGAATCTCGATTAATCGTCCTTTTATATGTGTTACTCAGATCAGTAGATTCATTAATTATTCTCTTTTAAACGGGGTTAAAATATAATTCAGTATTTACCGCTAGCCAATATTAATCCGGCTTGTAGTATTATAGCTGTGAAGCTATCGGCTTAACGGCCGTAAACTGAATTGCCGTTTAATTTCATTCGCGATATATCGGACGATCGTAATCCGATATTACACAATAAAAGGTTTATCACTGGGGGCGTCATGTGTGGTCAAATCCTTATTGACGGGAATTGCAAAATTGAACTTTTGTGATATTCACTTCTCAAGCTTACGCGCTCACTAGACATGAAATAAATCACTTTTTAACTGATATTAGCGCGATTTTATTGAAAGTAATTTGGTAGTTAGTTGGTATTTGGTTTGATTTTAGATTTTGCTGACGTTTCGGCATCTTTGCAGCTGCCGTGGTCACGGGAGACTGAAGCTGCTCGTGAGGGAACGTCGGGAAAATAAAATATCAAACCAAATACCAACTAAATACCAAAAACTTTCAATAAAACCGCGCTAGTATCCGTTAAAAAGTGATTTATTTCATGAACTTTTGTGAGTTTAGCTGCTAGACTGACTTAATTTATACAAGTTTAATTTTGCAACTCCTAGCTAGACTCTAGCAAAATACCACTTTCATATTTAGGATTGTACGCGACTAATAAAACATAACTCAACGCATTATAGACTTGTCCAGAAAGGGCGAATTTGCCGCGATTTTACACGCAATTTTGGTTACGTTGCTGTTAATATTTCACACGTAGCTGCTGGCGTCACTGGTCCTAAGCGAACATTGTATATAAAGAGTATTTTTTTAGAGGTATAGAATTTTACTCAAAAATGCTTGTAATATGGTCATTATTTTGACAACCTTCTTTGAGCAAAGTCGGGGTTGCCGCGCTCCTCCGATGGTGACGCGGCAAAGTTGTATGAGATTTCATTATTGTCTTGTTTTAGCTACCAGCAATTTCCTTTGAGAATCCATTATTGTCGAGTTTTGTTTCAAATATAGAACGCCACACCTATCGCTCTCTCGGTCACACTCGTTGTGGTAAGCGCGGTGAGCCGCATTTTCAATCCCATTCTTTATCTGCGCGGGTGTTGTACATTGAGGGGAGAAAACCCTATTACACAGGTGATATTTGTATTTTTATGTAAAATTTGTATGGAAAAATATAAAAAACTCGCACTTGACCGTTTTTTGACCTTTCATTAAATGCCTTTTGACCACTTCCGTGGTACCTTAGGGGGGTCGAAAAAAACCTTATTTTTTGGCTCCGACGCACCGTTTCTGAGATATTTGCATTTTTGTATTTTTTTTCGAAATAGGTTATACGTACCCACTATAGTAGTAGGTAGTACTCGCATTTTTGAGTAAAGCACTATACAAGCCTTGGTCCACAATGACTGCACTGCTGGCCACGTTATGATGGCCTCGAGCTAAGCTAAACTACGCTCTCGGCCTTCAAGCCTGGTCATCATTGCAGCCCTTGCTGTCCGCGCTATAAAGGCCTCGACCTCCGGTCTCGGCCTTTATTTCAGCTTGGCCATCAAGGGCTGCAATGCTGACCGCGCTGTGACGGCCTGGACCTGCGCTAAGCTGCGCTCTCGGCCATCATAATCGCTGCCAGCAACGCAGTCATATACCGCGGTAGTAAATTGCAATAAAACAACGATGGATTATTCGATTACCATGAATATTTTTTATTCGAAAGATAATCATGTGGTATTACATTTTAAATATGATTTCTGGCATATGACTGCCACGGCTGGCTCGGATGTAGTCCAATCTGGACGTCCAATTTTCAATGACTTTTTCCAACATTTGTGGCCGTATATCGGCAATAACACGGCGAATGTTGTTTTCCAAATGGTCAAGCCGTCAAGCGTTTGTGGCTTATCCGCATAGACCAATGACTTTACATAGCCCCACAGAAAATAGTCTGGCGGTGTCAAATCACAAGATCTTGGAGGCCAATTCACAAGTCCAAAACGTCAAATTAGGCAGTCACCAAACGTGTCTTTAATCGAAATAAAACTGCACAATTTGCAGGCGTTGTTCAGGCGTGAGTCTATTCATGATGAATTGCCAAACTGAGAATAAATCACTTGACAGCTAGCTGTCAAATCGGTCGCCATCGTGAAAAGTAATGCCAACTTAAAGTTTTATACCTCTAAAAAAAACACCCGTTAGAACTGCCCATTGGTCGATCGTTTTAAGGTCGATCGCCAAGTAAAACAGATGTGCCCCCAATGTAGTTTTATTTGTGCATTTTTTTCTTGATAAATATAACGGTCAAAATGTCGATCTCTTAGTCATAAAATTTTACTAGGTCGATCTCCCTAAGAAAAAGTATGGACACCCCTATAGAATGACGTGTCATTCGCGTGTAGCTCTGGACATGGTCTTATTTCTATCCTGTTTTTTTTTTACCAACCACAAGCGTTTCACCCTTTAAGGTTTTTGCATAATTAGCAAAATTTCAGAATAAAAATACGACGAGCTTTTAAAAAGAAGTCTTCATATGTAAACAAAATTGCGCTCCAGTTTAACGTTAGAGTTTCACGACAGTCTTTAGAATACTAAAAATATATAATAATAATTACAAACAAACTCATAAATGTTTAACATAAAAACCTTTAAAAAATACTTTTACACCTTTCCTATTGCCATTGCCAACGATCAAAAAGAAATTGCCCATTCGTCAAAATAATTCGACATGAATCTTTCTACAATAAATAATATCCTCATGAGGAAAATAAAATTATCCTTGATATGACAGGAAAATGCCTATTTGCTTGCTAAAGTAAATGCTCATTCTTGTGAAAGTTTATCTTATGCGAACCAAATGTCTGTTTTTGTAAGTAATACTTCTGATCTTGAAATCCGTTAAGCTTGTAGATATATCGTTATATCAATATGGTTATGGAATTTGATATGCAAGGCAACTTCTATTTATACTCGGCAAAGATTATAAATACATATAGCCCAGTAAACGAAAAGGTGTAGAGGGAAATGATTGGAAGACAACTTTTGACTTCGTAACTTTGTTTAGACCAGTTAGGAGGTGAACATATCAAAAGTCCCCGCCCGTAGCCCCTATGCCGGGGGAGAGGGGGGATTTGAAGGCCCTATTTTTCGGTTTTTCTCATATATCTCGAAAACTATGTATTTCAGCGACATGAGTTTTTTACAAAATAAAAGCTGATTAAATTTGACACACAATTTATTCTGCAAAATTTTTCGATATCTTGTCAAAAAAAAAATACCGAATTAAACATGAAGAAGATTTAACCAGCTTTCATTTTGTAAAAAAAATCATGTCGCTGGGATGTATAGTTTTTGATATATGTGCAAAACCGAAAAATAAAAATAATTTAATTAAAAAATGGTACAAGGGAAATATGATTATGGTCAATTTTACCTTATTTTGAGAAAATTAGATTCTTCAGATCCAACCTTTATCGATATTAATTATTTACTGCAGTTTTTCACTGTTATTTTAAAGGACATTCATCGTTTTATATGTGTCTGTGGTTTTAGCTCGGCCATCAAATTTTAACAGCTATTAACTTGGAGACGATAAGCGTTTTTTGCGTGTATTCTGATAAAGACTAAACTATTTTCGATGGACTTTGAAATGATGCCCATACTAAAAAAAAATACATCCATTATTATTCCCTTGTATGTACTTACTTACTAATCAGTGAATTTTTAGTACTCGTAATTAAAGTTGCACCTGTTTTGATTTGAACTTCAACAAGGTCAGATCTGAGTTTATAAGGCTTTTCGACCTTTCTCGTATGAGTATAAAGCATTTTCGGAGTATTTGTGCCCCTTTTAGTTATTGATTTTTTTATATCCCTTTGTTCCTAATGGACCATTCAAAATGTCACTCATACAGAGCTACTCGCTATGTATGTATTCGCATACAGACACGCGATCTCTGTTGCTGAAGTCAGTTGATATCAAGCTAAATTGTTTGCCTGAACGTCGAGCAAACAAACCCTGCTTCGCTTGTTCTCACTAAGTGTTTGGATTAACACTGTTTTCCTTATATTTTCCTCGCGAAACCTATTTATAGAACTCTTGGGAAAAGACGTTTATTGTGAAGAAAATATCTTTCATGTTTCATTGACTACCGCCTATTAGGTTTAACCGTGCGAAAACGTATTTAGATTACTGTTACTTTTTCAGTCGGAAAACGTTTCATTTAAGTTTACGTAAGGTTTTTATTAAAATTGAGTACTAAAAGGGGAAAATGAATAAGAATTCGTCGATTAGTTAATGGTTCAGTTCATTCCTGTTTTTTTCCTGACCAGAAAAATAACGATGGTTTAGATTTATTATGTACATATTATTATTAGTGGCTCCTTGAGCTGTAGACCTCGCGTTAAAAGTAGCTAAAATTGTATGTTTTTAAACAAATAACAAAATGGATATTAGTTTTTTCAAACTATGTATCTATTCTGTGCAAATAATATACGTTCTTCTGTCACGACACTGACGTCCATTCAAGGAAATTATAAGTACTTCGTACAGTACTTATAATTTCATTGCGTCCATTATACAATAATGGACGTCAGGGTGTCACGAAGTCTCAACCTTATTTATTTTCAAATTTCGAATATTGGCCAGAAATGTTCTGATTGGTAAGCTTTGGAGCCTTTTAAAAATAAAAAAACAAAATTTACTTTGCACCGTTTCCAAAAAAAATACTGTTTGATTTTTGATCATGTTTCGAAACTGTTGAAGTAGGTCTTTTTTACATATCTCCGCCATTTCGAAAAGTTTCGAAAATCGGGCTCGAATGAAAATTTAACAAACCTGTTCACAAAATTTCGCGAGAACCGGTTGAGAAAATGCGAGTACAGGAGAACAAACGGACAGTCACTGGAAGGACATACGAAAGAATTTTTGCCCAAACTGAAACTGAAAATTATTTATTTCGGGGAAAGTACTATGGGCAACAGAGTCACTAAATGTGCGCGCGTATCGCCCCTGAACGAACTAAATGTATGTTGCGACGGCGCGGCGTACAAGTGATTTTAACCTTAGGAGTTTGTAGATTTGGCCGCACAACGGGCAGAAATCCTCACAGAGGTGAGGTCGCTCCTAGAAGCCAGTGAATGCCCCAGGAGGCTTCTGCGCTTCTGGAAGGAGCTGGGATGGCTTGACAAGCCATACCGATGCTGTGTGTTCACGCATAACGGACCAAATAGGAGTCTAAATGCGGAGAAAAGAGCCCATCACCAATACCAATAACCTTAGGAGTGGCTAAGCGACGCTTTTGCCCATGGTACATATAAAATAGATTGGAGAAAACCAGTCAAACAAGCAATTTTTTGGTGTGCTACTATAGATATAGTAAACATCACAACACGGCGAATATTTGACCAATGTTATTTAAGACAATTGCTTTATCCATTATTATTGCCGTACGAAAAGCAGTAATTTTTTTTATATCCGAGAATTAATTTAAGCAAATATCTCGCACTTATTAACCTTTAACTACCCAATCGTTTGAAGATTTCCCGGAGCAATTTTATCTTCGTTAGACGTTTCCCTGTTTCGTTCAAATACTCGTTTAGGAGGCGTCACGCACTGAATGTCAAACAGTTGACGAAAAGGAAACCTGATTGGGTAAACTCATGTGGAAGTTGCTCAAGGATTGTTTGAGAAACACGTTTACAAATAGATTTGGGCTTCTTTAAACTTAAATTAACCTATACACGTAATCATTTTCTATTTCTTTTTATCTTCTTATACGTGCTTTGCATGATACGTGACGTCATCTATTGTAGCCAGCGAACTAAAATCAATGGAACAAGCATTGCGTTCAAAAAATTTTATTATGCAGCACAAAGCGCCTGAGCACTACTGGTTGCTTATTAGCGACCATAACTTGTATTCTCATAGATATTTTCTATACTTAAACGAAAAAATATGACACGTTTTTTCTGCATATTTTTACTGCCTTCTTTGCGTCTTTGACACCATTTGACTACACGTCATTTCTAATAAATTTCCTCTTTCTCTCTTTTCTCTACAATACAAATAGCAATTATTGTAAAGAACGCTATTGTCAGTCACCGGGTGCGTGGCTGGCCCGACTAAAGCTGAGCGGGTTATACTTTTTCGGTACCGTGGTGCCATTTTTAACCGACTTCTAAAAAAGAGAAGGTTCTATATTCGGCTGTATGTATGTTTTTTATGTATGTCCATCGATTACTCGAAGACGGCTGAACCGATTGAAATAATTCAAACGTTATTAGATCAGGTTTGTTCCCAAATTGGTCCCATTTTTTGAAATTTTGAAAACGGTTCAGTATTTTTCAAGAAAACCTGAAAATACTGTCGTTTTCGTTACCATTTTATTAACTTATACGGATGATCGACCATATCTTCTTTGTTTATAACTGATAATGTCGATGTGTAATATGTGCCGATAATTTAGATGATTCTTTTTTTGTTTAAAAAGTATCCTATAATATCCTACAATAATAAAGTATCCTTTATTATTTCGATTTCATTGATATTGGACCTTGAATTTTAAAGATACACAAGGGAACTCCTCAAAATCAAATAGAACACTGTATAGTGATTGAAATATTGTTAGGATTATGACAATCTTAAATAAATTAGGTATCTAACTATGGTCAAGGATGTTTTAGACTAGACTTCAACTGCAAAGGACGAACGGAACTCCTTAACAACAAACAGCACGAACAGTAGAAATTGAGTTATTAGTGGTATTATACCATAGGAAAGTGTGAAATATAAAAAAGTACATAACATCATCGCTTACATTTACATAATATACATACCTTTAAAAAGTTAAAACTACCTAATACAGAAGGTACTTACAACAATTAAAAAAAAATTTTTAAAACAAAAAACCGACTTCAAGAAACCTGAAAAAAACTCTCTAAAAAGCAAGAAATAATTTTCAAATCACTAGATAAGCATATCATTGTAATAAAACACGTCTAAGAAGTCGGGTGGGCTCTTAGAATAAAAAAGAAGTTTTTTTTGAACAACTTTTTAAGTAATATTTGTTTGCAATTACACTTCTATACTCGTAAAAATTAATTCGCTGATTGTAGCTTTATGTTGAGATTTTTTTAAACATCTGCTTACAATTGCCTAACAAACTTTTCTTTCGTCATTATTTATTTCTTTTCCTATTTGTTTTTATGATCATATTAATACATGAATAATTTTAACGTATTGTCTTCATGGAATACGGTAAAATGCTTGCCAATTATAGGCTGGCGCTGCCGCATTATAGGGAAAACCTTACTAAGCACTGTTGGGCTGTCGAATTATAAATGCTTTATATGTACTTATTTATTAAATTATAGCAATGAAGCGCAATATAGAGAGAGTACAGTAGTTGAGCTTAGCACATGCGCGCTCGAGCAACGCACACATAGACATCTCTCACCGATATGTATAACTGCAATCTCATACCACTCTCAAGAACGTGACGCAGCGGCGAGAGCTGTCTTTGTGTGCGTGCGATGCTCGAGCGCCCGTAGTACTAAGCTAAACTTCTGTTAGTCTCTCTATTTTGTGAATGAAGGGTATGACTGACTTATCAACGCGCGTCCAAACCTTTGGACCTAGATAGCGGAAATTTTACACAAACGTTCCCTTTGTGACAAATACAAGGAATAAGGAAGGATATTTTGAAATCAAACCCTTAAGGAAATGAAATGGGGGCTCAAAGTTAATATGGATGAAAAAAATCACATATTTTGCAGTCCCCGCAAGAATCGGAGCATTGAAAATGAATACAAAAATTTACGAAAGAACAAAATCAAATCCAATGTTAAATCCTACTATTTTTGTAAGGAACTATTTATTTTTACGATTGTGACACTCGGCTTGGCCTCGTTTCATGAAAATGCCCGCTGACTGCCTCGACGCGGCCGAAAAATTTATTAACCGATTTCCAAATTCCAATGAATGCATATGTTGCATGTGTTGTCTGCTTCCGCATCTTTTAACACCATTACTATGACGATCGGTCAATAACCATAGAAGCTACAACACTTTTTATATAGGTACGGAAATACTCGTTTTTTTACAACCAAATTTTAAGGGACCACCTTACAGGTCACAATTATTAACTGATTTCAAACTTTTTCGCCATTTTGTAGTTTAGCTTCTTTTTTTAGTTTTTAGACTCTTTTTTAATTTTTTTCTTAAGTCAGTTTTTTCCTGAAATATTAACAATTTTAAACAAACACCTCCCAAAAACCCCGACTTTTTTACATTTTTCAGAATTACAAATAAAGTTACTAGTCTATTTTAAAAATTCAAACACTCAGACGTGTCTCGATAAATTCCTCAACTCTTGGTACTATTCCCATCCCGATCTTCCCAAAATATTCGGAGCTATGGTCAAAAATACGCCTCAGGCTATTTGCATCTGATAACCATTTTCAATTGTAATAGGACTTGAATTTTATTTGTCTGTTTTCGGATAAGTCTCAGAACAAACGTTTTTAATGCTGTTAGTAATCTACTCCTGCAAGGTTGTTGGTGTTTTACAAATAACCTTGTAGTTCAGTAAAATTAAGGGTTCGCAAAACATTAAATGGTAATAAGCTGTAATTTTGCAATCTGACTTTGGTGTGATTATAAAACACTAATATTTACAAATCCAACTAAATTGACGAATACATAAAAATACAGCGTAGTTGTTACTTTTTTTTTGTTGGATTTACATTCACAATCAAATTATAGTTCCAAATCAAGCAAAAAGTAAAGAAAGTATGTAATTAGCAATTTTGCTAAAGCAATTAAATAAATTAATATTTTTGTCTAGTAAAGTAAAAAAAATATTAGTGAAAATTAGTTGGATTCATTAACAAAATGACAGCTAGCCATTTAATCTAACGATCAAAAGACGAAAGACCGCTATTGCAAATTATTTCTATTTCGTCAATACTAGCTCCCGTAATTTTACTGAACTATTGTATGATAAGAAAAGAAAAGCTCCACAAATAGACCAACCGACATGGACATCGCAAGGTCGTAGCACAGTAAGTAGCCTACGAAAGTTACGTAGCACGCTCCATTGGAGCGGGCGATGCTATACACACTGGAGGCCGATCGCGCTAATTTACAACGTGAAAGGTTCACATTAGGCTGATCTTGTTCCAGTTCTGTCAATGATCCAACTGTGGTGAAAAACCGTATCGCCATAAAGTTCCACCGCCAACCAAACTACCATCATTGTTGAACGGCTGTCAGAGTTGAAACGTTAGGGATGTCATACGCTATTTTTAGCAATCGACGGTCGACTTAACAATTTTACCACATCACTAGGTGTAATTTGACGCTTCTTTTTTTTAAGTGTTTGTTTTGAGTTGAGAAACAGAGGTTATGTTATTATTACAAATAGAATTAATATTTAATCAAATTTAATGAAGTATTGTAAAGCTATTTTAAAGTAATAATTTCATAACAGAGAGTGAATTTTATTGAGATCATTTAATATTGTGAAAATATTGTAGTGCTGCTAAACGAACAAATATCTTTGTAAACGAAGCGATTGTTTAAGTTGTTAGTATTTTATTTGTGATCACATAAAGTCATAAAACAAACGAACATCCCACCACTCTTTGAAGTGTACAACGATAAACAAAATACGACCGAGCCCCAGTCAACAAGGTACCTCAATAATCAAAGGTATGTAATTATGTATTAGCAGTGAACTTTTTATAGCTATGCCAAAATGTAGGAGTAATAATGAAAGTGAATTTTTTTACAGAAGTGCAAAGCAAGATCAAAATTGAGCATAATGCTGACCAAAGAGATAGAAAATACACAACCATCAAGATGCAGCTTTCATATATAACAGCATTAGAGGAATTTTGCTTCTTTATTACTGAATGAAGAGGAAATTTATGTATAATGATGAACGGTAAGATCAAAACCTATTACTTCTCTGTTTTAGAAAGGTAATAAGTACTAGTGAAACAATAAATAGAATTTCTTCCGTTTAACTTCCTACTAATATTTTGTGCCCTTTGATTATTAGTGTGCCCTTTTTCATTCAATATTTAATAACATCAGTTCCAACTCCAATAAGTATTTTAGTATTTATTTATGTAATTTCCCTAATATTTTTTATTAATTTCAGGTTATAGAATATAATAAGCATTACAAAAATTAAGATAAATAAAAATTGGTTCTACAATAGATAAAATGAAGCAACATTGCAGTTTGCAGAGATTTAAAATGTTTGCAGAAGGCGGAAGTCAGAGACCTTATGTAGAAAAAAGGTAATATTATTTTAATCTAATCTAGATATTAACTCGTCAACACCCGTAAAATGAGACACAATCGATTTTCTATTGTTGTCCGGTCGCCTGCAACCGCTAATGAATTAAAATAATATGCCCCAATATTATTAAATCTATGTTTAAAAGATACAAAACATCTAGTTATCATTAGAGTTGAGGTTTTGCATCTAGTGTGATTAATATTTATTTTAAATCATATACTAGAACAAAATGAGTCGTCACCAGCTCGTCAGATGGGACTCGAACCCACAGCCTTTGGATCTACATCTAGTTATGTTTTATTACTTAACTGCTGATTTGGAATCATATTGTTGAAATAATTATGTTATAAAAGTGACTAACAATTTTTTTTATGTTTTGTTTTAGTATTGCCACCAAGGATATGCAATTGGAGGAGAAGATAGCAGTTTAGTTAGTAATTAATAATAAATAACATTAATAAAGTTTTCTAAAATAATTTATTATTATTATTCAGTTGTCCTATTACCCCGAAACAATTAGGTAAACGAGACCACATTCGGCAAACATAGTGTGGGACTCCCTCAGACAAGGTGGAGCGACGATCTTCGCAAGGTGGCTGGCATAAACTGGATGAGTGTAGCCGCAGATCGTGCTCAGTGGAGTGCACTCGGAGAGGCCTATGTTCAGCAGTGGACGATGATAGGCTGATGATGATGATGAATTAGGTAAACAACTCTAATTTTGTCAAGAGCATCAGCGAGCACCACACCTAGCTAGTATGTTACACTTCCACTAGTCCTCAGTCTGCTCAGACCCACGGATTCTGCCACCAACAGAGTGAATAACGCATAGCCTCTTTGTGCTTTATGTCTAATGCAGCACACAGCATGCATTGGTTATCTTCGTAGGCACCTAAAACAAAACATGTTAAAAGTTAAAGGACTATAGATGATTCAACAATAATGTTAAAATAAATAACATTGTTCTTAGCCTATTACAGATGCCGGCATATAAATTGGCAAGAGAAAGATGAGACAAAAGATGTGCCGAGTTTAGTGTTTGCGGCTACTGCGCATCTTTTGTCTCGTTTTATGTTGCCAAGTTACGTGCCGGGCAGTATACCTAGGTACAGATACCCGCATATATATTGGCAAGAGAATGAAAGGGACAAAAGATGGCATCTTTTGTCCCTTTCTTTCTCTTGCCAATATATATGCCGGGCAGTATACTCATAAATGTTTTAGTTGTATGTATGGACAAGGGTGAGTAAATTAAAATTGTAATACCTAAATAGGTAGGTACTTTTACCTAACTTACTTAATGAGAAGTTAAGATTCCAGTGGCATTTTATGGCTAATACCACCAAAATCTAGGTACCTAATACTAGTAAGTAATTAATACAAAAACGAAGAAAGAATGAAATTTATTCAGTGAAAATTTTTAGGTTAGGTATGGTTATCTTACCTTTATCTTGTTTCCACACCGAAGGCATCCGAATTGGCATAATTATGGTGTTCATATCTCATAAGTAAACAAACTAAATGATTTGATAGTCTGTAGCTTTTTACAAATTTGCAGATTGGACATTTGAATACACTTTTTCACGACTTTTTCACAGTTCATCCATTAAATTTAGATTATTTAGCACTCTTACAGAAGATCTTCTTACAATAACCATAAAAGCATTGTATATTTTTGCATTTAGACTGAATAAATATCACAAAATTGTGAGAGTAAACACCAAATAGTTGAGAAATAGTCCAAAAAAAGTAGCATCCTTTTAACTTTGTCTTGGACGGCATGTTACGGTCCAGTTCCGCATGACATCTGTCTCAACTAGCTGTCAAAACGTTAGCGCGATACGGAATATGTCAAAAGTTATGATTGATCTCGGTTCAGTCGAGGTCCAGTTGATCTTAATATTAGCGCGATTGGCCCCCTGGTCACCGACTAAAAGCGTGCTATCTATCACAGCTGCTTCGCAATTATGATACATATAGAAAAAAATTATACATATAGAAAAAACAGGCCAAGTGCGAGTCGGACTCGCGCACGAAGGGTTCCGTACCAAAAAATGGCAAAAAAGAAAACACATTTGTTGTATGGGAGCCCCCTTTAATATTTATTTTATTCTGTTTTTAGTATTTGTTATTACAGCGGCAACAGAAATACAGCATCTTTGAAAATTTCAACTGTCTTTCTGCTGTCGTTATTAATATACAGCAAAAAACGGCAAAAAATCACGTTTGTTGTATGGGAGCTCCCTTTAAATATTTATTTTATTCTACTTTTTAACCGACTTCAAAAAAAGGAGGAGGTTCTCAATTCGTCGGAATCTTTTTTTTTTATGTATGTTACTCGATTACTCGAAGACGGCTGGACCGATTTGAAAAATTCTTTTTTTGTTTGAAAGAATATACTTTCAAGTTGATCCCATTGTCATGAAATCAAGATCTGATGATGGGATCCTAGAGAAATCGAGGGAACTCTTCAAATATTATAGGCACATCTATAGCGATTTTAGTATTTTCTTAAGTAACTTGTGCATTTGCTTACGAAAAGTACCATTTCGGTGAAGTAGAACTGATGATGAAGACCAGCATAGATGATCATCGGAACTATTCAATACTAAGTAGTTCACTGGTACGATACGATTACTTTCATATGGTTGCTAGGCTATTTATGCTCATCATAATTCGTATGGTGAAAAAGAGCTGATAGTGAAGTACCAGGAGAACTCTTCAACAATAAACGCCCCTGTGTCGGGAAAAGCAGTACTATGTAAAAGGTGATGAGCCGTTGACATAAGGCTATTGTAATTTAGATAATATCATCACCAAATATACTTACCACAAAAAAGTTTAAAATAAAAAAGTTTTTAATAAAAACTAAACCTCCTTCAAAAACCTTGAAAATAATCTCACAAAAAACAGTTTCACAAATAAATTAATGGCTCTAAAAAGCAAGAAATAAAATATTGAAATCTGTATAATAACTAACTCGAAAGTTTGTATGCATATCTTATATTAAACAACGTCTTATGAAGTCGGGTGGGGTTTAAACCCATGATTAAAGTTTAGATATATTAGTTTAGATAAAAAATATCGCTCGTCCCCCCCCCCCCACCCGACTTCAAAAGGCGTTGTTTAATATAAGATATGCATACAAACTTTCGAGTTAGTTATTATACAGATTTCAATATTTTATTTCTTGCTTTTTAGAGCCATTAATTTATTTTTGAAACTGTTTTTTGTTAGATTATTTTCAAGGTTTTTGAAGGAGGTTTAGTTTTTTAGTATTTGTTGTTGTAGCGGCAACAGAAATACATCATCTGTGAAAATTTCAACTGTCTAGCTATCACCGTTCATGAGATACAGCCTGGTGACAGACAGACAGACAGCGGAGTCTTAGTAATAGGGTCCCGTTTTTACCCTTTGGGTACGGAACCCAAAAAAGATACATTAGAAAAAAAATATTAAATTTTTAAATTAATTTTTGCTTAGAATCTTTTATTGGTCATTCTCACGTCGTCCGATACCGTTCGTTCGTCCGTTGGGTATATTAACTTTATGTCCGATACATACTGTTACTTAATACTACAAATTATTCCATAACCCTTCAGACAGCAGCTGTCTCGCAAAGCCGACTGATTCTCGTTAGTGCGAATCCATGTCCAATTACAGTTGAAACTTTTTGACCGGAGCAGAGCTCTGTTTTGTTAACGCCATTTAAATGTTAAAGCTTGTGTGACAAAAAAACCGTTTCTTATTATTTGAGGGGTATCCGAATGTTTTTCGATCATTGTTTGTTTTTATAAGAGCAACCTTTTTGTCTTTTCAAAGGCATCAAAGAAATAATTCGTAGTACGGTCCAGTTTCGTAGGTTTCGGATATGTTTCAGATATCATGGACTGATAATTTCACATAAAGTTCCATTTTACCTGAAGAAGGGTGCTATTTGGAACCTGTGGAATACACTCAAACTAATGTATTTTTTTTTATCTGTGGTGTTATTAAGTATTAATAATATTCATGTAGACTCACAGACCATACAATTTTATTATACTTAAGGTCTGTGTGTAGACTTGATTTGAAAAATAAAACCAAAATGCTAAACTATATGTCTAACTTTTGGACTTTATCTCTGCCAATCCTTTAAAGTCAAGCGATACAATAGTCATGAGAATCCTAATTGGCTACAATCGTACGAACAAACGATGCGTTTTCGTCGCACGACGAGATATTTCTATTGAGTGTCCTAACTAAGCTACAGTTAGGAAACTCTAAAGAAATGTGTGTATTTAATCTCGTCGTGCGATGAAATCGCAGCGTTTGCTCGCAAAGAGATGTCATCCGTATATCTCAAGGTATTTTGCAAACGATTCGTGGTAATGCAACGCAATCGTTTGTAGAGAACTATACCTACTCTTTCACTCACTAAAGCCTAACCACATTATCTAAATTTACTTAAAAATTCTGCGCTGCCATCCCTACAGAAATATAAAGTATTCTAATCTATTCTGGATTCCGTTCACATGTTAATGCTCAACCGACACTCAAAATTGCTCAAAGAGATGTCATCCGTTTTATCTCACGCTCTCGTGCAAACGATTCGTCGCTACATAATTGTTTGTCGAGAGCACTACTACTTAAGGGTCCGTAATAGGAAAACATGGTGTAGGAAGTCTCTATTTTTATATAAAAAAACGTAAATTTGTAGTTTCAAAAATGACAAGCTAGAGAGTTTCTCTAGTTGCTACAAATATTAAATTGCGTATAAACCTAAATATGAATATAAAGAATTCAGAAAAAACCTCCTTCAAAAAACCTGAAACAAAAACAGCTTTAAAATTAAATACCTCCAAAAAAGCGAGAAACTTCAAAAAACCTGAAACAAAAACAGCTTCAAAATTAAATACCTCTAAAAAAGCGAGAAATAATATTCAAATCATTAGTTACGCATAACATTATTAATAAAACACGTCTATTAAAGTCGGGTGGGGCTGGAAGACAACTTTTTTTTATATTTCTAAAAGCCCCACCCGACTTCATTAGACGAGTTTTATTAATAATATTATGCGTAACTAATGATTTGAATATTATTTCTCACTTTTTTAGAGGTATTTAATTTTGAAGCTGTTTTTGTTTCAGGTTTTTTGAAGTTTCTCGCTTTTTTGGAGGTATTTAATTTTGAAGCTGTTTTTGTTTCAGGTTTTTTGAAGGAGGTTTTTCTTTTTTGTTAAAATAGTTTTTTATTTTCAACTTTTTAGTGGTAGGTATGTAAGCATGTAAATATTTTTTTACTGTATAAAATATTTTCAATGGTAAAATGCCCACAACTCAATTTCCAAATTTACGCTGTTTGTTTTTGAGGAGTTCCGTTGTGTCTTTGTAGTCCAAGTCTAGTCCGTCGTCCGTAACAACGTTGCATCGCAGACCATGGTTTGGTTTGTTTTGGATTGTCATAAAACTACCAAAATCCAAATCATTTTACATGTACTATTTGAATATAAGGAGTTCCCTTGTGTATCTTCGAAGTTCAAGGTCCAATATCAATGAAAATAAAATGTGACCACTCTTGAAGTATACCCTTTCAAACAAAAATAGAATCATCTTAATCGGTACATAAACAAAGATGTTATGTCCAAAAATCCGTGAAAACATGTGTGATGGCAAGCTAAAGAATTTATATTTTTCAGGATTATGAAAAAACTACCATCCAGATCTCTGTAATTTTTTTATGGGACTACACACACACTATGTTTTTAGAGATAAAAAAAGAATTGTATAAATCGGATAATAACTGACGAAGTTATGGTAAAACAAACATAAAAAAACCGTCGACTTGAGATCCTCCTCCTTTTTTTAAAGTCGGTTAAAAAAGCAAAAGCGCTTGCGTAGGTTCACCTTTTTGGTGTAAATAATAGTGGAAACGTATTGAATTCTACATCAAAATACACTTTAACTTACTTAACGTATTACTTTTATTCAGGAAAGATAATTGTGATAATGATAATAATGAAATAACAACGAAAAACATCGAGAGTACAGAAGTGAGTTTATTTTCCTCCCTTATTTACTCTTTACATAAAGAAAAATACAGAGACAAATGTTCCAGCGTAATCAAGCCTTAATAATTAACCGAATGAGCGCGAAGCGTCTCTGTTTAGCCTAGTAAAATTCTACATTTAAAACGCAAAACGCGATGTAAGGCTGCATTTTTGGTATGTTATTTGGACCCCTTAAGGGAGTGTGAAACCATGTTTTGCAAGCAAAAAAAGGTGTGCTAGCTGCGTAAGCTGCGTTATACGTGAAAAACTGCAATTATTTTCAGTTTTTGCAGTTTTATTAAAAAAACTATGGGCTTTTGACATTAGTTGCCAATATCATTTTGAAAATGTAACAATTAAAGCTAACCCACAGCACCGTATCACTAATAGTATTTGCAATATGATGATGCTTGAAACATTGACACTCACCGGCATATCTAACCGCCTACACCGTTATTTTCATACAAACATGCTCACTTCACAGTCTCATAAATATAAAAGTTTACGCATCTCTGCAATGGTTTGTATGTTGATAGATTAGGAAGGTGCTCGTTTTTCGAATAAAAATGTCAAATAAGCATCTATGCTTATTTGACATTCTTATAGACATCTCTCAATTTCGCCAAAAATGCAGTAAAGCAATGCATAATTTTAATAACATATATCAATGTATGGAACGAGAAAATTGGTTTACCTTTTCCTCTTTTTGGATAAATTGAGAGGTGTCTATGTTTATTTGACATTTTTATTCGAAAAATGGGCACTGACTAATCTATCAACTTACAAATCATTGCAAAGATGCACAACCTTTTTTATTTATGAGACTGTGAAGTGAGCATCTTTGTATGAAAATAACGGTGTAGGCGGTTAGATATGCCGGTGAGTATCAATGTTTCAAGCATCATATCTCAAAAACTATTAAACATACCGAGCTGGCTTTAATTGTTTTAAATTTAATGCTCTTTCAAAATGATATTGACAACTAATGTCAAAAGGCCATAGTTTGTGAATAAAACTGCAAAAACTAAAAATTTTTGCCGTTTTTTACGTATACATAACGCAGCTAGCACAACTTTTTTTTGCTTGAAAAATATAGTTCCATACTCTCCTAAGGGGTCCAAATAACATACCAAAAATGCAGCTATACATCGCATTTTGCGTTTTTAGGAAAAACATTTATAAGATTTTACTGGCCTAGCTTCTCCTCTCCTCAGCTTGGGCAAAAATGCTTTCGAATGTCTATCAGTCTGTTCTCCTTGAGCAGATGCACTGTTCATCACTATTTTGTGAGCAGGTTTGATAATTATAAAACTTTTTTGTCGATTCAGTTTTTCGTATTATTTCGAAAAAAGACACCATATTGTAGTCATCAAAATTTTTTACATACGGAACCTTCAGTGCGCAACTCAGACTTGAACTTGGCCAGTTTTATTCTTTGAGTCGGTTCAGTCGTTCTTACGTAATTAAATCATACGTAATTAAAGTACGTAACAAATAAGAAACCCTGCGAGATGATATCGCGAAAGGACCATTCATCACAAGCAGACAACTAAATCCATCCCTTTTTCAGAATTGGGTTCATGTTAAATTATGCTTACTGTCTTCTTAAGAGTTCCTGGGGGAAGGACCGGTGTTATACTTTAATAAGATTTTTCTCCTTTAGAATAAACTTGAGGAAATTATTCTATTACCTACGGATACTTAGCTGTCAACTATTCAGGATAACTGACTAGTGAGTAGTTAAATTTGTTTGCTTATGGCTTGTTTTTTTTATAAGGTTGGTTAAAAGAAGGTTTTTGAAACGAGTTGACGTTTTATAAGACCGAGCCGCACGTGAGAGCTTATAATCGTCACGAGTTTTAAAAACCTTAACAACCGTATAAAATACGACATTTTTCAACGACCTACTGAAATTGTAATAGAAAAAAACGTAAACAAAAACGCCGTAAAATCAATTTTCCGCATGCTGTATTAAACCGTAAACTAAAACGAACGGGGGAAGGGAAAAATCAACTTTCCGCACGCTGTACTGTCATCGAAATCGAAAGCACACATTTTTGAGTAACTGTATTGAAAAATAGTTATTGTATTTCTACCATTTCTTGTATTTTTTGTTCGTGCAGCATTTTTAACTGCACGGCCCGTCGTTAGGAAACTAAACCCAACAACTTGTGATAAAATATTTATGTAAGAAAATTATGCGGGTGGAGTAAATGTAAATTTTGTAATGTCTGCATATGAAAAACAGGTGTAATATATGTATCGAAAGGTCCTTCGTTCTCCCCTTTTCCCATTTTTGCTGCGTTTGGGGTATTCGGAATTACCATGTAAGGATTCCCAGGAATTGAAGGTAATTTGAAGTGACGTCTCTGTGGTATTCCTTTTTTATGTAGAGTCAGCAACACATCAAGTTATACTGTCAAAATCTTCGCTTTAAAGTTTAAAATAGATCCAAGTTGATTACCCTGGTGTGGTAGCCCTAGCGTGTCGTTGACTGTAATACCATACCAGAGCATATAATAATATATTTTTGAAAAAACTAACCTACACTGTGGTAATACCTAACAAGTGAGGTTTGTTTTGAAATCGGTTTCTCAAGTATCCATTTAAAGCCTGTTAAATTTTTCTGACTTGAAATTAGGCGTTTAAGCTGTATTTTAGATTATTTTGTTTTTCTTAAAACAGCAAAAGCAAAAGCAAAATGTAAAACATTGTATTAGTTTAGACAAAATTTATTAGTAAACACGTTCTCTAACCGAGTTGTTTGCATCACTAACTTTCCAATACATCTCTCTGCATTTGACATGAAAAAAAAGAGTTTAGTTTTTTAAAAAGGTTCTCGTTAGCTATTGCTACCTTCGTATAATAAATTTCATTTCATCTCACCACAGATTTAAGTAGCTGTCGACTAAAAATATATTGCGAAGATTCGGAGTTCGTTTGAACGTTAACGTCACGTTACGTTTCAACGGCACCTGCCGCACCGTGGACTTCACGTTGACATAAGCGGTGTTGATTTTTCAATTTGTACTGTTGTCTGTGTTTACGGTTTGTTTGAGAGTGCTCGCTTTTATGAAAACAAACGTGTCGCTATTCAGAAGTATGGAATGACTCTTCAATTTTGCACAGCCGTACTTTTTTTTTTGCTGTACCTATAATACTTGTGGCTCTGTAGGTAGAGCTGTAGCACGCCGAAGAACTCGCGTTTGTGACATTTTTGAACATTTTTCGAAATGGCTGAAATATGATATTCCCAAATATCTCCACCATTTTGAAAATATCTATACTATTATAGAACCTGCTCACAATATTTCACCAGAATTGGTTGAGAAATACGACCTGTAGAGGAGAACAAACGGACAGCCGGGCAGCGGTACAGCCAGATATCGAAAGCTTTTTTGCTTAAGCTGAAACAGAGACTGTTTCAGCTTAAGCAAAAAAGAGACTGGTAGCAGCTAAGCTTCACAGCTTGGCTCACCGCCGAAACGTTGCTTGACTATCGGTCTTCTATAGATTGTACTTCGGTGAGTGTGCTCAAGAGCTGCATGAGCTCATTCCACCTTCTCCTTTCTTCCATCGGACATCCAGACGCACTGCAGGCTACCATCCGTTTCTGGTTAATATACCTCTTATGCGTACTAAACGCTACTCATCATCAATTATAATGCGCACAGCCAAAGAACGGAATTCCCTGCCGGCGTCTGTGTTTCCGAGCGCATACAACCTGACTCTTTTCAAGGCCAGAGTGAATAGGCACCTTCTGGGCAAGCTTGCTCCATCGTAGATCCTGTCTATAATTTCGGGCTAGACTAAGGTCAAGAGCAAACCCATTATTATTAAAAAAAAGACGCTTCGCGCTCGCTCGGTCGTTCAATAATATTCCGGTAAACTCAATTTAAATTATTATTAAGAGTAAAAACAATCGGTTTGTATTCTTGTCGTTATTATTAAGCAGTAAAAATATATTGACAAGAAGTAATATTATTTATTAAAAAAAAATCATCCTAAAAAGTAAAGGAACATTGTTTGAATCAGAAGAAAAGGCCCTTTTTTATCTCAAATCACGCAAAAAGTCGGTATGTGTGACGAGACGGGACGAGATTCCTTTTTGCGTACATTTATTACATTACCTCTATAGCTATCTCGTGAATTTCCATTTGTTGCGACAAAAAGGGAATCATAGGCATTTATCAGCGTTACGAAAAACGAGCTTTAACGGGCCACGAGCAAACTCTTCGATGTTTTGTCTGCTCGTCGGCATAATCAATCGTCCAAATAAAAACTCAAAGGTATTTTTTTAGGGAAAGCACAACATTTTTTTTCATGATCGTTACACTACTATTATTATACAAATAAAACGATAATTATGAATTTTGGATGAATAAAACAATAGCAATAACTTCCACATAACAGATTGTAAGATATGCAAGAAATCTATGCACCGGCACTGACAAAAAGCGAATAAAATTCAAATGCAAAGACTGAGTGACAGCAATGCCTTTATACCAATTGTACTCCACACAACATTTGCATTACTTTTTTGTGCAAACTACGACATTTTTAGCCCCATGCATCAATGTGGGAATGGATCAAATTGTCAAATAGTACCAACATTGTGGAAGTAAAAAATAAATAAATTTAAAAAATATTAAAAACACGATTGCCCTGCCAAAAACCAACTAAAAAGTTAAACAACAAGTGTCATTGCAGTCGGGGGACCTTATTATGGAACAATTATTGATCAAGGAGGTCCCCCGACTGCAATGACACTTGTTGTTTAACTTTTTAGTTCGTTTTTGGCAGCGCAGTCGTATTTTTAATATTTTTTAAATTAATTTATTTTTAGTTCACATATTTTAGTGACTTTTTATATAGTTTTGGAATGTGCTCATCAAGACTTTTCATTTGATGCCCATATTGTAATAATAGAAGCAAATTTTTTTTTTCACATTTGAAAATGGCGTCGTACATTCACCATATTGATTTTTTCTAAAAAAAAAATATAGCCAGTGTCACTTATGATGCTGTAAGGATTCTAACGATACTCCATTTATACAAATCAGTTCAGGCATTTAGAAGTTATGGTGGAATAAAGAAACTCACATACCCACAAACATACATGAACCCTGAACACATATATACTCTTTTTGCTTTGGGCCGTCGTGTAAAAAATATTCGTGTCGTAAGGAATGCTAAATCAATGAAAGGAATTACTTCGGAATGTAATGCTCTACTTTCTCCCTCGACGAGAAAAAAAATCTTGACGTCGGAATGTTGCTTGGGGCCGAAAGAAAATATTTATTTATACAAATCAGTTCAGGCATTTAGAAGTTATGGTGGAATAAAGAAACTCACATACCCACAAACATACATGAACCCTGAACACATATACACTCTTTTTGCTTTGGGCAGTCGTGTAAAAAATATTCGTGTCGTAAGGAATGCTAAATCAATGAAAGGAATTACTTCGGAATGTAATGCTCTACTTTCTCCCTCGACGAGAAAAAAAATATTGACGTCGGAATGTTGCTTAGGGCCGGAAGAAAATATTTATTTAAGATATTTTTACATTCGCTCCCGAGTGAGATTACGGGAATTTCCCGTCGGGAAAACAATGCTGATATTCTAAATGGAGTACTTTCTTAAATTAAGAAGTGAATAGGTAAGTTCCTTTTCTGTTATTTTTACTTATTACAAAACGTTTTATAAATTTTATTGTTCTGCAGAGAATCATAATGACATATGTATAAGAAAAACATAATTGTTAAGAAGGTGTTTTATTAGTAAGTACTTGTACAAATGTTTAGTTTTCAGATTTTTTCCTGCACTTGTAGTATAAGACGATATTACTTGCCAAACTTAAGTTCTTCTAGGTCAATAGGAAAGTAGCCCTATAAGTTTTGATTTACAATACAATACAATACAAAGAACTTTATTCGATTCCACAATTTTGGGTAGGTAAGTACAGTAATGTAAGATAGGTACATTATGAAACCGAAAAGGTTACCACTCAGCATATGTTGCAGCATGATCAACACCTGCAACGCTGATATTCTGCGGAACCTTGAATTATACGTAGGTGCATGCCAAACAAAATTAATAGGGCTATGTTAATTACATTCATATTTTTATCTTTTAGATTTTTTCATTCACAATGCTATTTTTATATTAATGCTATTTTTATATTAATTTATATTATATTAATTCCTTGAGAGTGTCGAAAATATGCGTTTTTGCGGCATAAAATGCTCGCATCTTTTTTAATTTTAGAAGTTTAATTTTTTACAACTCCGAGGGACTGTGGACCTTAGTATAAGGTTTTAATTCCAACTCGATACCTCCACCCATTTTAGCATTCTTTTTTCTTTTTATTATTTTTCTTAAAAAGTAAAAGTGAGTCAAAACAATGCATTGCTAATACTTTTTACGAATAATTAATACGGCACTCTAGTTTGTTATGCAAATTTTACTTTTTACGGAGAGGTGAAGAAGACACAGATCATTATTATATTATCTATTCTCATTATTAAAACGGGGGTTCTTACTTTATTATGATTTGTGTCTCTACCACGAGCTTTTACTTTTAATTAAGCCGAGAACCAGTCACATTCTAACACCCGTATTAACAAACATTACTATACTATGAGGTCTCACAGTGCCCGCAGACGCACAGCATCCCACGAACCAATAATAAGTAATACTTAAAACAAGCGAACCAATCATAGACCTATATTTCAACACTATGCGTTCGCGTAAGGTACTATTATGTATTCTGTGGTCAAGGGTAGTTTGATTGAGTGTTGTTTGTGAATGCGTTAGGTGCCATCACATCATATTTAATTTACTCTCTACACTTACACTCGTATTCACAAACAACACTCAAACGACCCTTGACTACGCGAACGCACTGCGTTGAAATAGCTCGGTGATTGGTTCGTTTGTTTAACGTATTACGTGTGATTGATTGGTGATGTGATTACGGGCTCGTGGGAAACTGTGCGTTCACAGGCACTGTGAGATCTCATAGTAATGTTGATGAATACGGGCGTAAGTTTAATTTGAATCAAAAGCACATTCCACAGACACTAAGTGCCAGAGTGACCGAGCTATGTGGCACGGTGTACCAGGTGAACCTTCGTCAGAAGTAAATTATTTGGACAAGTTATCCACTTGTTAAAGTGAAATATTTTAGCGGCAGTTGCTGGATTATTAATTTACCAGAGCGTAGAGGTCGCGTTATTTGAAGTCTGAAGTCAACATTCTAGACCACCACGCCTAGACCAATTAAATGATTTGGGTTTCAGGATTTTTTTTTTCAGAAGATTACAATGCTTGTTTTAAGCATTACAGGGTATTTTTTTTAATAATTTGGCTTAGCTTATTTTTTTATTTATTTAATTTCGGACGACCAACAGCTACTATAACATAATACATAACTTAAATAGTAACATAAAGCCAATTATAGGGTCATCACAAATATAAGACAAAATACACTTAACGAGCACTATCTTAGTAATTAATTATCTTACAATTATACAATTAGGTCGCATTGAAGAAACCGAGACTCATTATACGCTTGATCGAAGCTTCACTTGTCGCAAAAAGATCCAAGTCTGCCTGATACTTGAGCTAAATATTCAAATATAAACTAAGCTAAATTAAACATATCGATAAAATTTAATAAGTTGCTCTGTAGAAATACATACTTTTTACAATTGAATCCGTAATGTTAAGGTATGAAAAGAGTACATACATAAGAGTATAAGTATTTTGCGTGCGTGGTGTGATGGCCACTTCTTCGAAAGCCAAATAAAGTATACCGATGATTTAGTGTGCATTATAAAAGAAATGTGAAACTTGGAATCGATTTTGTGAAAGTCATCTTCACCGAGTTATTAGTTGAAGAGTCGGGCCCTCAGTTCTCACATGGAGGATTGAGGGCCCGCCGGTAGCGATTAAACTATTAAAATTACAGCAAAAGTCTTAACGTCTATATCTAAGTTAATACCGAACAAAAATTGTTGAAGTAAGACGATATCGCAAAAAGCGATTGCGATTATACTATATAAAATCCTATTTGATATAGTATAATCGCAATTTTATATCTTTCTTAATAGCGAAATTAACTAACGTTAAAGCTCTTAAAGCAATTAACTCTCTGAAACGAGTTCTATCAACCCATCAGTGCTGGGAAAGTTAAGGAAACCTCATTATACAGTCTAACTTCATACTTAAATTATTGTAAACACATGTTCTTGAGTACGTCAAACTCTTAACCGTACGTGTAAAGTTATTGTAATCTCGGCTAAAAGTTTTTCAGCTCGTCAACTGTCAAGCGTTATATTATTATGAAGTTTAATTCCCAGAATCGTTAAACGGTTATTAATATTATAGGTACATTCCAAAATATTTAGATTTTATGACATATTTAATTACCGGATTTGATGGCATGTGTTGTGTGATTTAAATTATTCCACTCCAAGTTTCCCGGTTCCTATGTCCTAGTAAGACAAAGTGGACTTAAAAAAAACGCATTGTTTTAAAATAAGCCTTCTCTGTTATATTATAGTCGGCGAGAAGAATTGCTAAGAGACCTTCAGACCGCCTCGATCAGTATGAGCGTGTGGTCATTGAAGCCGATAGAGAAAGTCATGTATGGCATTATTGGAAGTCAGATCTAACAAATTCAAGCTCATATTTATTTGGCACCCTTGTTTATTAATAAAAAAAAAGACTCTGCCTTCATGACGTCATAATTGTATTTTCCTGTCGTAATATTGCTGAGCCTCCAAGGGCTCCCTACACGCCCATTCACTATTCATATCTTCACGCTTCGGGATTTGCGCTTTATTTGATGGCTTAAGTCTTTTCTTATTGCTACAATGTTTCTCTCTCTACTTGCAATTCATTTCACGAAATACATGGGCTGTTGCTTTTTTATTTCCGCGTACTGCTGTAAAAATACGTAAAAAGTCTTAATTAGTAATTTGTTGAACTTTATTTGATTGAATCAGGCGTCACTTGGCGGAAGTCCCAAACCATTTCGCCAGCGGCGTTGGTTTACGCACGATCTAACTCCTGAAGATGCTCCGGGTTGGGGCGAAAAATGTATAGAGTAGTCTAATTGTTGAAGCTGCAAGGTTTGTTGCTGTCTGGCTAAATGCAGGTAAGTATTGTGCACTGATATTTTGTGGTGTGCAACTGTGCATGTGCATTTTTTGTGGGCGGGCGGGCGGTGCACTTGCATATATTTTTCGCGGAAGTAAGCTACATAATATTTCTTATTTTTACAATTGTAAGACTTTTTCAACAAACAATAATATTTATTAGCAAAGACTTATCATTGAAGGAAAAATTGATCCTTCCACATTCAACCGGCGATTTTTCTGCCGGGTGAATTTTTTTCCTATTTCTACCGGTCAGTAAAAAACTTGGAAAATAGAAAATGAGGTATGAAATCTACTTAATTTTTTATTGTAACTACCTATTTATACCTACTACTGGTTGAAAAAAGAATAAACTGCGGGCTTAAACTCTAACTTTTGCTGATAGAATATCGAATAAAAATCGGTATAATGTGGAAAATATTTCGTCGGTAGAAAAATCGCCAGTTGAATATGGAAAGAACCAGTTTTTTTTAATCGTTAAAACCTTTACTCTAGAGCAGGCATTCCCAAACTATTTTGGGCCAAAGACCCCTTTTCTAAAATGAACTAATACCTCAGACACCCATAGTCAAATTACTTTAAAAATCCTTTCAAATATCAAATTTAAATAATAATAATTATTATAATTATTCGTTTATGTCGACTCCTTGGAAACCAATTTCGATTCTAACGGCCCGGCCATAGCTAGCGCGGCAGGTGAAGAGGCAGTCGAATTCGGTAATCTCTGCGCGGTCGTATATGTAGAGAGAGATACATTGAAGCGCTCATGGCGGAACTTGACAGATTGATCGTAATCGATCACGTTTGTTAAGCAACGCTCGGTCCGGTCAGGTGTCGGATGGGTGACTGTTAAAGTGGCTTTACAACTGAGCGCTTCCGTGCTTCGGAGGGCACGTTAAAAAGCCGGTCCCGGCTGTTGTCATCAGGGCTGGAAACCGGTTTCTAATTAACCAGGTTAATTTCGATGTCAAACAGGTTTTTTCGTAAGTGTTCACTCGCAGCGGAACCGATTTGCAAGCGATATTGCTTCTGGGGTAAACCCTTACGAAAAAACCTAAAAAAACCTGTTTGAGATCAAAATTAACCTGGTTAATTAGAAACCGGTTTCCAGCCCTGGTCTTTCATTTCGTTGCTTTGCATCGGGTGGGCGGAGCGAACAAAATCATTTTGGTATTAACCAGGTTTTGGGAGCGGAATCAAAAACAAAATGGTCTACGTGCTTAACCAGAAATAATACCGGTTTCGACGAGCAGAATCGAAATAAAAACGCTCTTTTCAAAATGTATGGAGCTGCGCGAAACCTGGTTGCGAATTTTAACCAGGTTTTCCAGCCCTGGTTGTCATCTGATAATAGTCGTTAAGCCAAGTTAACACCAGAGGTGGCTACTAATCCTCATTCGATAAGAAGAAAAAGACTGCGCGGTTATGACGACGAGCTGATAGGCCGCCATTTAGATAGCGCGCAGTGATTATTGAACGCCGCCTGCCGCGCTGGCTGTGGCCGGGCCGTAAGGGGTCAATATCGACCACTTTGGGAATCCCTGCTCTAGAGTTTCCCAAAGCTGTTTGGAAAAAAATTGGAGCTAACGAGTAGTTCGCCATCAAAGGCTTTAAGTGTTCCTTTGACTCGCATTCCTTTTATCACACTTTCCTCTGCGATAGCGATTTTTGTGTTAATATAGTTTATATTATTTCTTATTTTTATATTTTTGAATGGAAATGTTTTAAGTGAGAAAGCTTTTACGAATAGTACTTACCCAACTTAAACTTTATCGAGAAAAGTTTTTTTTCATGAAAATTATTTATCTTTATCTTTACTTCCTTCACGTCTTAACTACTGAACCGATCATCATGAAATTTTACATACACTTTGTCAGGGGTACAGAGAAGGACATAGGGTAACTTTCATTCCGAAAAAAGTATTGTTCCCAAGGGATAGCAAAAAACTTTCCACGCAGACGAAGTCATAATATTATAAATCCGAAAGTCAGTTTGTTAGTTTTTTATTACGCCTTCGTTCTTCATGAAATTTTGCATACACGTTGTCAGGGGTAAAAAACACTGTTCCCGAGGTATAGAGAAATAACTGACCATGCAGACGAAGTCGCGGGCGGTCGCTAGTACATAATATAGTTTTTTGAAGTGAAAACTTCTTTAGCGGCGTTGTACGCTTTTTTACGAAAAATCTTAAACTCACATCGTCTTGTCAAATCTTGAACGTCAGTCAGTCAGGATCACGTGACCCTGATCGAAAATTCGTAAGACGGATGTGATGGATAGAGAGTAGACAGACGGCGGCGATTCTTTTTAATTCTTAATTGTAATAACTAATTGTGTGGCCAATAAACAATTTACTTACTTACTTACTAAATTATTTGTACTAAATACTCCCTAATGAATGGTACCAAATAGTTCCAAACGAATAGTACTAAATATTAGTTACCAAAATATGAATGGCACTAATGAATGGTAAAATCTAGCCGTGACAAACTTTAAAACCATAAGGGATCCCGCGATCTTGTTGATCACAAAAAAAACTGTTGTTCGATTTCTCAGAAACTACTTAAGTAATCGAGCATGTGTTTTTTTTGCCTTGAGGTACATTTTAGGTACATTTTTTTGATGTAGTTATATTTTATGTATAATGGTTCAACATTGATTTATTAAAGAACACCCGCCATATTGACGTCAATATGGCGGGTGTACCTTTGATTTCGTTATAACTTTTTTCCTATTTAGGTACAAATTTTTTAATTTCAGGTACTAAATAGTACATTTTAGGTACATTTTTTTGGTATTTGCGACAGTTCGATTCGCCATGATACACCCGCCATATTGACTCTCATGAAAGTATCCCCCTCTCTTGAAAATGACGGCGCGTCATTTCAAGACTTAAACACTTGTGTCACCATAGCAACGCGCTAATTTTTTAATTCAATGTCAAAACTCTAGATTTTCTGTCAAGCTACAAGATGGATAAGACTTTCGTACAATACTGTTCTGTATTCGTAAATTCAAATGCAGAGTAAATTCGTAAGACGGCAATTCGTGCAAAATTATTCCCTAACCATTCCAAAATATCAAAAATGCACAACGTTAATATTCAAGTTTTCACTTCTGCCGGCACTCCCGGAGTGCAACCCGTTTTTATTTTTTATTAGCGTTAGATATATCAAACAAAAAATAATATGAAAAATATAAATAATTTCTTATCACGTCCCAGCAAATAGAAATGGGATAGGGCCGTAAAATCTCGCGGATATAAATGTCATTAAAAATACGCTTTTTTGGCGTCTCCTCATAAAAACTTTTTCTACACTCGACACATACAACAAGATTGTAATTTTGGTTCAAGCTTCTTGATCGTTAAAAGTCAATTTGTGAGATTGAAGTATTTTTATTTGTTACCTGTGTACACCTGAGAGCTAAACAATATATAATCATATAATATATGTTATTATGTAGGTAGGTACCTAATAATAAGCTCAGATAAATATACTATCATCCATCACTATCAGCCATTTTAAAGCTCCCGTCACTATGCGTGCGTAAATCGTTTTTCAGATTTGTTCCGGATTCGTCATGTTCCTGACTCGCCGTATTCCAGATTCGCCGAATTCCAGATTCGCCGATTTCCTGATTCGTCGTAATACCTACAATCGATAACACTGGCGCTTTACCATTTTAAATTTAAAATTGCTTGCAAGCCTCGCCATCACGTTGCGCATGTCAAAAAAGGTCTCACAATTATTGTATTGATCTAACTAAAAAGATTTGTTAATCAAAGGTCATGTCCCATCGCGCCTATGTCATTTGCCTCACCATTCTCAAAAAATTAAAGTCTATCGCATGTTAATCAAAGTAGTATGTCAGAGTAGGTATTTTAATCTAGAATCGGATTAATAACTATTTTCTGCATTAAAAAGTGGGATTTTTAAATTAAAACGCTTTTAAATCACATTTTTTTTATCATGATAGTACTATTTACTTACATTTTTTTCACAAAATACTTCAGAAAACAACTTAATGTTTTTGTATTTTTTTTAATATAAAACAATTCTTGACTGATACTATACCTAAATAAAACTGGGGCAACGCTGGGACATCTCCTTAATTATTTTGTTAATCAAAATTAATTTGTTGAATAAAGTCAAAAGGGTTATTTTCCTTTTTATTGTAAAAGTAGACAAAAATAACACACAATTCACCAGCCATTTTTAATGTCCCCACTGCTGGGGCACATGCTTTCCTTATAGGGGAATAAGGAGGATGGGCCATGATCCACCACGCAGGCCCAATAGGGATTAGTGGATGTTAATGACTGCAAATGAAGCCGGGCGAGACCAATGGCTTAACGTGCCTTCCGAAGCACGGAAGAACTCGAGCTAATAAATTTTTGGTCACCCATCTCATGACCGACCCTTGCGAAAGTTGCTTAACCTCCGCAATCGCAGGACAGGCGCTAAACCACTGCACCACTGAGCTCCTCCACAAAATTATGTACCTTTATCCATTTAACACTTAAGCGTTAATGATTTAGTTAGATAATTTTATTTGAACTTAATTAAACTTGAGAGTTCGGTTCACTGGTTAGGATGGTTCGAAATAAAATGGCCTCTTCTGGAGTTTCAAAGTTGTAATTGAATGTAATTATTACAGGTTTGTGTGTTTACCTGTTAAAATGGAATAGTCTTTGTAAAGTAACATCATCAATGTGATTGATTAATATTAATATGAATGTAATTTATACAACAGATATAACTGATGATCATTTTACTGCAGAATAGTTTTGCTAAATTTTTTTTAAATATTGTCTTGCCCTTTAACCGTCTGCGTGCCGACATTTTTCCTGTTTTCTCACTTTAATGTATGGAAAAATTATAGAATAATTTATAGCATATTGACGTTAATTTATTTATTTAACACATAGGGCGCCCACTGGGTCGTCAATAAACTTAAAGATTCGTTAATAAATTGTAAACTATTGCTTAGACATAAGAGGATTCCATGTATGTACTAAAACCTGGTTTTAATCTAAGACTAAAACTGAAATTCCTTGACCAACAAACAATTCTTGCCATTTTCACTTTTTTCGTGCCGTTTTCCGAATTTGTTCACTTTGCTGGCGGCGCTCAGAGTAGACTGACGTGTTTCAATTCCGGCCGCTTTTGTTTGGAGATTCGAGATTTTAGGGTTCCATTACGATAAACACATGCATTTGGTTTGCTATAACATACTACTAAAATGGAAATGACTACACAGAGCATAACACACTCTGCTTTCTGGTAATAAATGATTTATTTTTACGGAAGTAAAAATAAATCGTAGGAAGACGGAAATTTAACGGAATTGCGCGTTCGCAGTCATTGTCCGTTGACAGTCAAAACGTTAGCAACTTGTTACCCAAGTAACAAAATTTGGTACTATAAAAGTCCTGAGAACGCTCTAGGACGTGCTAATTAGTTTCATGTTAAGCACTATTATAATGGTATTATAAACCTTAACAGAACCCCAAATAGGCCCTAGTTTTTTTAACTGATTAATTCTATTAACATTACATAAAGCCTCTCACGGTAATAAATCAGCTCTATACTTGAAAACCTAAACATGTTTAATATGTTTATAGTGCTATTTTGATCTTTTTATCACACTATTGTTCGCCATTTTGTTCGTGCTGTGCTCATGTCATCGTGAGTGTTCCCCAAGAAAACAAAATGTCATTCGCTATTATAATTTGTAATACAAAGGACATTCTACAAAACACCACCTTTGATCGACCATTGACCGTAACTCCACCGTAACTTGCACTTGCGAAAATAATTGTATCGATAAAATCACTATGCTGATTTCAAATTTGACAATGCGCCCTCATAATTTTCGTGATCCAATTTAATTTAAATTAATTATAAGGACTCGTCCCGACTATGGCTGCTATAGTACACATTGGCTCCAGCTGTGCTACTAATGTGCTATCATGGCATAAACAGCAGCCATATTTTCACCGAAAACGGATTATAGTCAATTAGTTATTCATTTTAGTGCTTTTATCTCACGCTTTAGTCAGGTAGCAGTAACACAAAAAGTTTAGTTATTTAGCAACTGAACCAGAAGTCGCTACGATACTATTTAGAACCATAGAAGAGTTTTCATGACTTTTACAGAACTAGCCCCATAGCGATGTTGAGGGATCATTTAAGAAGCTAAACCGTGACATAATAGTTGTGCAAACTACTTTTATAGTGCAGATTGATTCTGTAATAGTGTTTTCGATACTGCTACAATACTAGTACTGTAAAAGTTATTTTGACGCAATATTAGTGCGAAATAGATACATAAAAGTGAAAGTAAAGTCGTCTATAGTACTAAATAGTACTATAATCGCTTTTTTCATATCTATTACAGTGCCACACTTTAAAGATTCTTTTGAATGTCCTGTAAGTGTTCTAAGAGCTGCACCATAGAACTTAAATGCTCTTTAATATTATAGAACCAAAACGCTCTGTGGAAAACCTTTATACCACAACCAGTCACAACAGTTACCATTTAAGGCCTACTATATCACTGTTTGGTGATAAAACCCCTTGGTTAAAGAAACTTTTGTTACTTGGGTACCTACTATTACCTGTCAACTTTCTAGACCTGTAAATAAATCATTACTACTAAGGACTTTAAGTGCTAAACACGTCCCAACTAATTTAAGATGCCCTTGGTGGTTTACAGCCGTGTAGATGAAAGTTTACAAACAAATTTCAAAACTAGCTAAAAGGTCACCTTGGTTGGGACGTGGTTGGCAGCCCAGTTTCTGTGGCCAAACTAATTTGGCCACGAGGAAACTTAATCCTTTGTAGCCAAACTGTAGTCATAGCACTTTCAAGTTTAGTACAGAATAGTAGTAGTTTAGCTAAATTAATAATTATAGGTATATATTCCGATAGCATTTTATTTTATGAGAACAAAACCTTGAAGTTTGTTAGTCAAGCTGTGTGTAACATTCTTATTTTGTGAATATTTTTTATTTACAAATTGCCACGGAACCATTGGCACACCTGCACAGCTAACATTTTTTTTAAACCTTCTGTCGGAATTTACCAAACGCCGCCACTTTTAGGTAAGGCTGCGTTTTTCCACTCCCTCAGCTCTGAAATGTTTTTAATGTTGCGAAAAAATCTGTTTTGTTTCCAAACTGAAATGGAGAAGTCGAGACGAGATAATACGTTATTTACATAATCTGATTCTTTTTGATGCGTATTAGGACGTGGTCGTAATAACAACGTGATTTGATTAAGGTTTTTTTTGGGTGTATTTATCTGTGTGTGCAACTTTTGATTATAAGTTAATCGATAATAAAATATGTTTTGGTGACTACCTATATACTTTTTTTTAATATAATAATCCGGTTTTAATTGGAACTCAACCATAACAGTTATTATTTCCCTATTATTAGCATATGAAATTCTGTCGTAACAAAAATTATACTTTGTTGTGATTCTTAGGTTTTTATTTAAATCAACGTAAACACTACCCTATTCTGTACAAAATGTTAAGGGAGTTTTTGAAAAAACTGAAGTTCATTCATTTATAAAATGAATTCATTCATTTTATAATACCTGGGTACTGGGGATCTGGGTCTATTCTAATTACTTAAACGCATTTTTATTTTTATCACAAACTAGGAGACCCTGTGAACTTTGTATCACCTAAAATTTATACCATAGACATAGAAAAATTTTCGCTGCGCTCAAGAAGACCAACAGAGCGTGGAAAAGAGAAGTTAACATCATACGGACACGGTCTATGTAAAAAAGAGACAAATAGGATCAAGTGACATGTGCCAATATTTTTTACAGTAAGAGGCCCTAGCGGCCCGCCTTGCAAAGGAGCAATCACGATTTGCGCTTAAAATATTTGATAATCTTAATAAAAATTTAAAATAAAGTTATCGTGGAGCCATGGTGTCTTGTGCTCTAAGTAATTGTGATGTGACAAAAAAAAAAAATCCAAGTAATCACACTTTTCACAGGTAAATATGATATTGCCACACATTCTCTAAAACCAAATTTCGCTACATTTATTCGTTTATCGACGAAGAAAACAGTATGGAACATAGTTAATTAATTTCCTTTGCCATATAGTAGTCATATTTTATGTATCTAAGTCATATTTTACTTATGCATACATATAAAATGTATGCATTCGTTTTTCGGATCACCTGTATATTGACATTGTTGTTCTTTGACATTCTATTTATATGATTTATACCGAGGGCTTTTTATCTCTTTCAGACCACCTCTTTGTCAAAATATAGCTGTCAAAAGTAATCCGAAATGGTGATTCTAATACAAAATTGCATTGCATTATAAAATGTTGAATTTTCACACAAAAAAATATTTCAATCGGTCAAGCCCTTTTTGAATTAGCCAGACTAATGAACAGCAATTCAATTTTATATGTAATAAGATGATTAATATCCGCTAAGAAATCAAGTCTGTTTCTCCTAAAAGATTCTGATCGGAAAATTCTTTATTGGTTCCTGCAGACGGAATTCGGCAAATCTTTTTCCGTAAAATATAACTATTGCTTTTTTGCTAGGAAACAGGTGTCTCTCAACTTTCATATCGAAGATTAAATGTGGCGACGTATATATGAATTGTATATTTTGAAAGATAAGGTACGCAATAAACGAAAATACATTTTTTTCCAGTATATTATTTTTTAAGGAAAAGATAATCATGATGATATCGCATAATAGGGAACATGCATCAATTTTTTTTTTGTATCAAAACCAAAAGTATAATGCGTGAGAAAATCAACTGTAATATTAAAACTTTTCTCTTTTGTTTTTTCTCGTGATATAGTTACTTGAAGTTAGCACGCAGCAGCACCCGCCGAAAATGCTCTATACAAAAAGGTCAACATTTGTGACGTCACTCATGTCACGTTTCAGTGCATTAGTATGGAGTTAGCCAAGAATTTTCAAATATCTCCCTAAATATTGCGTTTAAGTACATATGTGTCATACAAAATATTATTTCTTATTTGATGTTCTATCCGACTGTTAAGTGCATTATATCCAAAAACGAAAAAAAAATAATCGTTATTTTCCCTTGTGTGATAAAACTAAAGTAATACATTTTATTTTTTATTTTTCTGTTCCATCATGTTTTTATACATGTCCGCAGCGATCAAGCTCAAATTTATCAAAATCGGTGACTTATGCATGTTCCCTATACAAAACAAATGACTGGAACTTTATAAACGAAAATTAAGTTTACACCTTAGACACTGACATGAAAAAATTTTTTTTATTTAACTGGACTGGCTGTCTGTATGATTTGACAGCTAAGTTTTTGTGCCTATTTGAAACGCCACTAGCGTGCGTCTAAAGAACTAATTTTGACGTACAATATGAAAATGGTTGCCGTGATGATCTCTCCAGACTTCAAACTTTAGTACCATGTCCCTCACGCTATGCTCACGCTACGTCCTACAGCACCAAAATGGCGGAAATCAAATAGGCACAAAAACAGTTTGACATAAACCTGTCCAGTGTAAATATATGCAGGTCAGTGACCTTAGAATAATAACACAGAATTTAGGTACACCTAGTGCTTAGGAATTGTCATATTCCTGATATATTCCTGATTATGAATTAAGCCGTGTTCATAAAAACCTAGATGTGTTCAATAAAAAATTCTCACTTTATAAAACATCTGTTTCCGAGCTTCTTAAGACAGAAACATCTTATGTTACTTAAGTTACATCTAAGGTTATTCTTAAAATGTTCTTTATTTTTGTAGTGTTAATTTATTTGTATTTTTTTTTTAATTTTGCGTAAGTTTATAATTATTGTGCAAGCTGTGTACGCTAATTTTGGATTACTGTCTTGTCTTATCCTCTGGTATAGATTATAAGTTCTTGTAACGACATTAATCTGTAAGTGTACCTACAATAAATAAATAAATAAATATAAAAGTGTCCTTTGAGACGTCAAAATAATGTAAGGAGTAGTATATTATTATGGGTACGTATCAGAATGTCTAAAGTTAGAATGTCTAAAGTTAAAATGACAAAGTTCAAAATGTCAAAAATTAAAATTCAAATGGTTTAAAATGTCGAAATTCATTATGTCTAACTTCAAAATAGCAAAATTCAAAGTATCAAACGTATCAAATACTTGAAAGTTAAAATATCAATGGTCATTAAGTCTAAGTTCACAATGATTTATTTGAATTGGGTTGAATCTTAAAACGAATCATCTTCTTTGAGGTTGATTGAGTCTGTGGAGGTGTCTTTGGGCTTCGCCTAAAATGCGTTATAGCAAATTTAGCTGCCGGAAACGAGTCTAAACTAGTCTACTGGTACTTAGAAACCGTAGACCGCAGGTCACGAGATAGGTGCGAGGAGCGTAGCGACGAGCATGTTAGGTTGACATGAACCCAGGAGCGGCCGGCGAAGCGCCAGAAAAAAATCTATTTCAAAGTCAATTGGTGGATTTGTTCGCCGGCTACTGAATCAGTGACTGGCACCGGCTACCGAATCAGGGAGTGGCGTGGCTATGTTGATGTGCGGCGGAGGCACAGAGATTAACACACAGTTATTTAACCTAATTAATAAGATACCTAAATGAAAGAAAATGAGTAAATTCTATACGTCATTATATGTATTTGGACTATTAGACATTTTAAGTTTTAATCATTTGAACTTAGACATTTTAATTTTTGACTATCTGACCGTTTGACATTTTCGTTTTTGACATTTTGAACTTTTTACATTTTAATCGTTAGACATTCAAATTTTTGACATTTCGAACTTTGCCATTTTAAGTTTAGACATTCTAACTTTAGACATTCTGATACGTACCCATTATTATGCCATTTTTTTTGGTTAAACCAGCCTACTTATTGTCTTATTTTCAAAATCTATCGCAATCGCTTTCATTTTACAGATGGATGTCACACATTGCTGCATTTCTTTGGTAAGTTTTTATTCGTGCCAAAAAGAAACATCAATGTATCACATCCTGAAAGCGATCGCGATAGATTTTGAAATTGGACAATTAGCCCCGTTTAAACTTACTCTTTGTTCATTAATAATGTTTCTCCTATTCATATTTTATTATAAAAATAAAATATTCACTTATAATATTTTCTTTTGTCACGCTAACATAGCAATACGAGTACCTAAATAAAGGAATCAGTTGCAGAGATCCTTTTTCTTTTCTTAAAATAAGTTTAATGTACTCGTATGTAATGAAAAGATCCTAAAAAAGAAAAAAAATTAAAAAAAAAATTCGGGTTGCACTCCGGGAGTGCCGGCAGAAGTGAAAATTTGAATATTAACGTTGTGCATTTTTGATATTTTGGAATGGTTAGGGAATAATTTTGCACGAATTACATTAATTATAAGTATAAAAGTACTATCATTTATGAGGTAGATTACAATATTTATTTATTGCGCTATCGTACACAAACGTGACAATTTATATTACATTAAAAAGTTTATCTCTCAGAAAAATCAACCCGCCGAACGCTAAAACGACGCGCCGCCATTTTCACCGCGCCATAGAAAGAGAGGGGGATTCTTCCGCCGCCGGCTGACGACGTTACATACATTCTCCTTACGAATTTTCGATCAGGGTCACGTGACCCTGACTGACGCGAGTTTAACATTTTTTTCCAATTACAAAAAAAGTGTACAACGCCGCTAAAGAAGTTTTCACTTCAAAAATGAATAAGGAAGCAACTTTTTAGTAATTTGGGCGTTGTTTGTGCCTAACGTAATTGGATTAAATTCGAGTTTTCAACAAGAAAAACGACATCCTCTGAATGGAGCCTATTAATTTTGTTGAATTCGTTTCATTAAAAAAGTCCCTCGGATGGGTAGCTCTGGTGTCGTAGTTGCCAAACAAAAATAAGCTTTTTCGCTAAGTTGTAACGTCACACATTATACCTTTTTATGAATCCTTTTTATTACGTTTCGATATAGTAATGGTTTCGACTATAGCCTTTTCGAATATTGCATCATCAAATATTCATTGAAATCTGTACGCCTGGGTGCGGCAAAAATGAAAATCTTGAAGTTATGTTAAAATCTTTTGAAGTCGACCAAAAAAGGTCTAAGTTCAAAAAGCGAAACAATTTTAAAATACAAAGAGTGTTTATAATTATCATTACGACAGAACAAGAGTAAGCTGGCCGATTCTGAAAATACACTTCTAGGCTTCCGCGCGTACAGTTCATTAGAAATAAATCACTTTTTACGGATTACAGCGCGTATATTGGTTAATTCAAATGTTATTTTAGAATTATTTAGTTTTGATTTGTTGGTTTTTTGGGTTTCCCGACGTTTCGACACCTTTCCAGGCCACGGCCGGTCACGGGACCGACTGAAGTAAGAAGCTGCTCATATTTTTATGAAATTACCCGCTCGGAACTTTATAAAAATGCATTCAAGTTTATTAAATCATTTTATAGCTGCGTTCTGATTTTAATTATTATTATTGAATTTAATTGATTAAAATTAATTAGAAAACACGATCTAGCTACTGAATCTACCACCCAGTTCACAAAATTGAGAGGCCGCTCAGAAAAAGAACTGGCGAAGAAAACTCGGAGAGGTTGTGTCGACCTCACTTTTGATCCCTATCTACAAAACGAACTAACTATATCTTTAGATCCTGCAGTGTGAGATTTGGGATGGGATTTTAGTTGATGAATTATGGGGTCCCACGCTGGTGGTACTCTTCAACCATCTTCTCTATTGAAATTTGGATATTTGTTGATTTCAATAGCCTCGCGTAGCATTCTGGGAATATATCTTTGTTCTTTGGCAAGGATTTGTGGTTTGTCAAATCTAATATAATGGTTGGGTCCCTTCGAGGCATGTTCACACACTGCAGACTTGACATCGCGCCTATTCTTCATGTCAGCTATATGTTCTTTGACGCGCGTGCCTATACTTCTCTTTGTTTGCCCGATGTAAGAGAACCCACAGTCACAATCTAGTTTGTCGGCACCTGCATCTTGAAAGGGGATGTTGCACTTGACAGGTCGTAAGAATTGGTTTATCTTCTTCGGTGGCTTGAAGCAGGTCTTGATAGACGCACGCTTCAGAATACCTCCAATTTTGTCAGTGACACCTTTCATGTAAGGTTGACACGGTTTCTGTGGTGGGAGCGTGGTACTGGCAGTTTGTTGCTTTGCAGTACATGCTTGACATGCTGAAGTTCAGCCGTCAGGTGTTGTTGGTAACAGATCCCGCGTGCTCTCTGAAACAAAGATTTCCCTACGGAAGCTAACTGTAAAGGATGGTGGTGGGATTCACCGCTGAGGTACCTATCTGCATGTGTTGCTTTTCGATACACAGTGTGGCTCAAGGTTCGATTAGAATTCCTGATGATAAGAATGTCTAGGAAGGCTAGTTTATTATCTGCCTCTAACTCCATAGTGAATTGTACATTAGGATTAATAGAGTTAAGGTGCCCAAGATACACAAAGACAACGCTACGCTACGTCCCATTGTCAGCCAAATTGATTCTCCAACTTACAAATTGGCTCGACTCGTAGCGAAAACACTCACACCACTGCGAGGTAACACAACAGCTTATGTAAAGGATTCCCACCATTCATTAGTGAGATACAACATCTAAATCTTGCTGATGATGAAATTATGGTCAGTTTTGATATTCAGTCCTTATTCACATGCCTACCAGTACAGGACTGCATGGAAAGAAGCACTTGAATGTAATGGACTCCGCATTAGCAGAGACAAAACGGAATACCTTAAGTGTAGCTTTAGCGAACGATCAACGAGGATGGCCAACTCAGGTATTTCAGTTGATGGACAGTCGTTGCCCAGGGTGGATCAGTTTAAATATCTTGGATCGATGCTTACCGCAAACGCCAACATAGATGCAGACTTGACCCACAGAGTCAACGCGGCGTGGCTTAAATGGAGAACACTCTGAGGGTGCTATGCGATTCTCAGATGCCAATACAACTAAAGGGTGTCAAAGTTTGCAAAACTGCCGTAAGGCTGGCCATGATGTATGGTGCAGAATGCTGGGCGGTCAAAAAACACCATGAACAGAAGATGCACACAAATGAAATGAAGATGCTACGGTGGGCTGCCGGGGTAACTAGGCTTGATAAGGTGCGAAATGAGTACATTAGAGGGTCCTTCAAAGTCGCGCCAATTAATGAAAAAATGATCGAAAGTCGCTTGCGGTGGTATGGACATGTGATGAGGCGGAATGAAGACTACATTGTCAAAAAAGCTTTAGCAACCCCAGATAAGAGAAAAGGCAGAGGCCGCCAACAGACTACGTGGTGGACAACCGTTGCAAAAGATATGGAACGGGCCCAGTTAGATGCATGTACAACCCAGGACAGACAGTCTTGGCACCTTAAAACGAGGAGAGCCGACCCCAAATAATGGGAAAAGGTACGGAAGAAGAAGAAGAAGATTGCAGTCGAGGGACCGTTTTGTGGAACAGTTTTTAATCAAAGAGGTCTTATGCCTACCAACAAACACATATTCAGCCAAATTTTTCTTTAGACGCATGATACCACATACTCAAAATACCACCTTTACGCAATACGCCATAAACGCAAAATACCACTTACGCAAAAGACCAACTAAGCAGAACACCAACTTTTTCATACATTCCCCATTACAATTTGTATTTAAAACTAGTGGCTCCGTGACCTGTAGACCTCGCTATAAAATGAGGCTCAAAATGTACAAAAATAAAACGTCGCCGTGAAGTTTTCAAAGCACACAGTACGTGAGTATTCGCAGCTAAGTAGACGGTGCTAATAATTTTGATCATTTTTCGAAATGGGTAAATATTTTTTTTTAGATAAATTTGAAAGATCTGGCTTGACTATATTCGAACCTGCTTACAAAATTTCACTAAAATCGGTTGAGAAATGCGACCTGTAGAGAAGAACATACAGCCGAAAAGCCGGACTGAAATATGTTTTTTTACTGTCTCGACAAAAAAAATCTATATACTTATCAAACCTGCTCACAAAATTTCCCCGGGATCGGTTAAGAAATACGACCTGTAGAGGAGACAGCCAGCGCCAGAAAACCAGACTGAAATACGTTTTTTTATTTACATATTTCCGCCATTTAAATTATTTTTTTGAAAAATTGGCTTGACAAAAAAAAAATTATACTATTTTCAAGTCTGTTTACAAAATTTCACAGGAATCGGTTGAAAAATACGGCCTGTAGAGGAGAACAGACAACGCTGGAAAGCCCATCTGAAATATGTTTTATTTAACATTTCTCCGTCATTTTGAAAATTTTCAAAAAACTGGGGTGACAAAAAAGATTTATGTTATTTTCAAACCTGCCTACAAAATTTCACGAGAATCGGTTGAGAAATACGACCTGTAGAGGGGAACAGGCAGAGCTGGAATGTCGGACTGAAATACGTTTTAAACATATCTCCGCCGTTTTGAAAAATTTCGAAAAATTGTCTCGACAAAAAAATTCTGTATAATTTTCGAACTTGCTCTCAAAATTTTACGAGAATCGGTTGAGATATGCGACCCTGTAGGTCAGAACAGACAGCCAGACATACCAAAGAATTTTTGCCCAAGCTGAAGCAGAGACACTTCGTGCTCGCTCGGTCCAAAAATATATTTTCGTAATGAGCTCAAAAGGCTAAGGCGCTGGTATTTTTGTGACAAAAAATCGTTATACACATCATTGTCGGCACACTAGAGCGAGCATCATTTCATAAACGTTGAAAAATCATGACCAAGATTTTATAAAGCACCCTTCACACTTTAGCCGATGCTAGCATTCTCAAGACTCTACGAGTCTCAAGCGCCTGGCCTACATTTTGAGAGCTTTTCTCTACCAATCGATAGTCAACCTTATCGAAAAGTTTTTAAGTTCAATGTAGAATAACAGAGCGGTAGGCTTGTTAATTTTTCACGGTAGAAAAATGTAAAAAGCAGGAAATGAGTGACTAAGCCAAAAGAGTTGTATTGTTTGAACGGGCAATTGGGAATATTTAAGTCTTTCTTATTTCTTTATTTTTCTCTTGGGAATGTAGCTAAGACATGAATTCGATACTTTTGTCTTATAAAACATACCAGCTAAGTACCTACCAATACTACTTTCCAACGTTGCTTTACATAGGTTTGAGTTACAAACATTTTTGAATAATTTGCCTCTCCAAACAATTACAGGCGCCTACGCGTAGATATAATATAACTCAAACTTTTTAGATGATTAATGTTAGTTAATGCCGAAATAAATAAATTAGTTTTTAAATTTGAGATTTTTGCATTTACAATGCTATTTTTAAACAATACTAAATAATATACTAGAAAAAATACGACTCGCACCAGATCAATACTCAGACGGGAATCGAACCCGCGACCTTTGGATATCCGGTCCAATGCTCTGACCGCTGAGCTACCGAGTCACTAGTGACATCGTCGAATTTTTCCTAGTATATCCTTAACTACCTATACGCTGTAAGCCAGCGTTATTTCACCAATGTGAGGAATTACCTCGACATTCAATTGAAATATCTTTTCAGATATTTTTAACAATTGATTAAGATGAAATAGCTATATAATTTTTAAATTTGAGATTTTTGCATTTACAATGCTATTTTTAAACAATACTAAATAATATACTAGAAAAAATACGACTCGCACCAGATCAATACTCAGACGGGAATCGAACCCGCGACCTTTGGATATCCGGTCCAATGCTCTGACCGCTGAGCTACCGAGTCACTAGTGACATCGTCGAATTTTTCCTAGTATATCCTTAACTACCTATACGCTGTAAGCCAGCGTTATTTCACCAATGTGAGGAATTACCTCGACATTCAATTGAAATATCTTTTCAGATATTTTTAACAATTGATTAAGATGAAATAGCTATATATATATAATAGCTATATATGAAATAGCTTACAGCGTATAGGTAGTTAAGGATATACTAGGAAAAATTCGACGATGTCACTAGTGACTCGGTAGCTCAGCGGTCAGAGCATTGGACCGGATATCCAAAGGTCGCGGGTTCGATTCCCGTCTGAGTATTGATCTGGTGCGAGTCGTATTTTTTCTAGTATATTATTTAGTATTGTTTAAAAATAGCATTGTAAATGCAAAAATCTCAAATTTAAAAATTATATAGCTATTTCATCTTAATCAATTGTTAAAAATATCTGAAAAGATATTTCAATTGAATGTCGAGGTAATTCCTCACATTGGTGAAATAACGCTGGCTTACAGCGTATAGGTAGTTAAGGATATACTAGGAAAAATTCGACGATGTCACTAGTGACTCGGTAGCTCAGCGGTCAGAGCATTGGACCGGATATCCAAAGGTCGCGGGTTCGATTCCCGTCTGAGTATTGATCTGGTGCGAGTCGTATTTTTTCTAGTATATTATTTAGTATTGTTTAAAAATAGCATTGTAAATGCAAAAATCTCAAATTTAAAAATTATATAGCTATTTCATCTTAATCAATTGTTAAAAATATCTGAAAAGATATTTCAATTGAATGTCGAGGTAATTCCTCACATTGGTGAAATAACGCTGGCTTACAGCGTAAAGGTAGTTAAGGATATACTAGGAAAAATTCTACGATGTCACTAGTGACTCGGTAGCTCAGCGGTCAGAGCATTGGACCGGATATCCAAAGGTCGCGGGTTCGATTCCCGTCTGAGTATTGATCTGGTGCGAGTCGTATTTTTTCTAGTATATTATTTAGTATTAGTTTACAGCATTTGCGATCTCAAAAAAACTGCTTTCGATAGTGAAGGGGGTTTTATTTTCTCGGCTTGGCTCAGTATTTTTCCTTTGTTCTGTGGCTCGGCTTTCATAAAACGCCATCTTTTGAATTTTTTATTTGAGATGTCAGAAAATCGCCCATTAGAAAATAGTAGATTGTACCATAAGGGAGCAAAATAATATGAATACAGCGAGGGCGTTTTTTGAATCCAGAGCGAAGTGAGGGATTCTAGAGTAGAATCCCGAGCGCAGCAAGGGATTCTTTAGTAGAATCCTGAACGTAGCGAGGGATTCAAAGTACGTCGCCCGAGCCAAAAATATATTTTGCGCCCGAGTGATACACTCTACTTTCGAATAGATGGGATGAAAACAAAATAAAAGCACACAACGGAAAACAGGTTGTATGCAAAAGCGAACTCATTTTTGCTTTTCTGTTCGTTTCACGATAAGCACAGAGAAAGCAATAACTGACGATAAGTTCGCGCAAAACAATGGAGCGACAGGCAACAATAAAAACCCTTCCACGAATGAGCCAAAATAATACATATATTAATGTATTTCGGTACAGTTAGAATAACCCAAATATTTTATAGTCTTTGGTGTCTTTGGTTATGTACACTCACGTCTATAAATATGTATACAGTTTAGAACTATGTCACTCTAAAATTACTTTTTTCGAACAGAAATCGATGACAAATGACAAAAACATGAAAGTGACAAAGTTCTAAAATTGATAGCAACTACCTACGTTAGTGTGATAAAAGTCACGTGTTCCACTAAGCAGGGATGTTAAGGAGCTCCCCAAGTAACAAAAGTTTCTATAACCAAGTGGTTTTATCACCAAACAGTGATATAGTAGGCCTTAAATGGTAACCGTTGTGACTGCTTGTGCTAAAAAGGTTTTCCACAGAGCGTTTTGGTTCTATAATATTAAAGAGCATTTAAGTTCTATGGTACAGTTCTTAGAACAGTTACAGGACATACAAAAGAATCTTTAAAGTGTTGCACTGTAATAGATATGAAAAAAGCGATTATAGTACTATTTAGTACTATAGACGACTTTACTGTCACTTTTATGTATCTATTTTGCACTAATATTGCGTCAAAATAACTATTACAGTACTAGTATTGTAGCAGTATCGAAAACACTATTACAGAATCAATCTGCACTATAAAAGTACCTTGCACAACCATTATGTCACGGTTTAGCTTCTTAAATGCTCCCTCAATATCGCTATGGGGCTAGTTCTGTAAAAGTCATGAAAACTCTTCTATGGTACTAAATAGTATCATAGCGACTTCTGGTGCAGTTGCTAAATAACTTAAACTTTTTGTGTTACTGCTACCTGACTAAAGCGTGAGATAAAAGCACTAAAATGGATAAATAATGGACTAATCCGTTTTCGATAAAAATATGGCTGCTGTTTATGCCATGATAGCACATAAGTAGCACGGCTGGAGCCAATGTGTACTATAGCAGCCTTAGTCGGGACGAGTCCTTATTTTATTAATTTAAATTTAATTAAATCATGAAAATTATGAGGGCGCATTGTCAAATTTGAAATCAGCATAGTGTTTTAACGATGCAATTATTTTCGCAAGTGCAAGTTACGGTGGAGTTACGGTCAATGGTCGATCAAAGGTGATGTTTTGTAGAATGTCATATGTATTACAAATTGTAATAGCGAATGACATTTTGTTTTCTTGGGGAACACTCACGATGACATGAGCACAGCACAAAGAAACTGGCGAACAATAAGGTGATAAAAAGATCAAAATAGCACTATAAACATGTTTTGGTTTTCAAGTATAGAGCTGATTTATTACCGTGAGAGGCTTTATGTAATGTTTATAGAATTCATCAGTGATAAAACTAGGGCCTATTTGGGGTTCTGTAAAGGTTTACAATACCATTATAGTGTTTATCATGAAACTAATTAGCACGTCCTAAAGCGTTCTCAGGACTTTTATAGTACCAAATTTTGTTACTTGGGTCCATAACCGTAACCGAAAACATCGGATATCCGAAATAAAAATTTATCGTTACCGCAACCGAATCTGATATAACATTTTTGGATAATTTCGGATAGGGACGGAGTCTAGGTGTCTAGACACAATATGACGACGTTACGCGACCAAAATTCGGCCAAAACTCTTTCAATTTGAAAAAAACGCAACGTAATTTCGGCCTAATGTGTCGTCAGTAATTCAAATTGCAGGCGTAGCGTAATCATGCCGATCTTCGGTCGCGTAATTTCGGCATAGTGTGTCTAGTCACTACACGATACATGTTATTTATGATAGGTTTTTCTACCCGACCGAGCCCACACACTAGCCGCGCGCGTCATGCAAAATATAATATCTGTAACCGAATGTATCCGAAACTAACGGATAGTCCGAAATAATTTCATATCCATAACATCCCTACCTAAGTACTTCTGAGGTAGCCTGTACCTACAAATGCTAACTTGAGTGATCCTCTAAAAGGCTTCGTAGGATTGAATCCAGAATTTCAGATGTATGAAATATTAATTCCATTCGTGTCTATTTGCATTCCTCTCGGGTCGGTTATATTGTGTTTGAGGGTGGCCTTATTACCTTATGGACAGATATCCTTTGATGGTGATATTTTCACTGGGCATTAAAAAATTTAATGGCCAGCTTTTGGCGTCATGCAAGAAATATATACAGGTCGCCTTTAATGGATTTATAAAATTTATACTTTTTGAAATTTCTTTCAAAAATGTAGGTAAGTATGTTTAATTTTTCAGTCGATTATAAATGTTGCCATATTTGTAGTGCCTTCCTACTTAATTTATATATTGAATGGTTCAAAAAATGATATTTACTTATAACAATAAAGTAAGCAATATACCTTATATATGAAAATAAGCACCGTACATAACTCTGAACACCTACAAAAGATCGAAACGAAAACCATTTGAAATTGATAAAATCGACATCTATTTTTAAATGGCGAGCCTGCAGGCTTTCAATAATTCAATTGAATTCTCAGCTGAAACATCGGGATCTAAATATACAGTTAAGTCTATATTTGATTTATTTATAGATCCGCTAGAAGTAGGTATCTGGAATTATGAACCTGATTTAGGAAGATTTTCTACAGCCTTTTAAAAATAAACTTAAGTTACCTACTACATATTTGATTATTAAATCATGAACGGCCTACTTTAGGCAATTTAGGTAAACTATTTCCACAATCAGATTTTTTTTATTTTGAGTGGATTAGAACATAAAATAATCGCAGGCAATCTTTTTTTTATGTTGACCACCAAGACTTACAACGTTTTTAAAAGCATTACAGTCAGCAGGTTCAGAAGTAGCTGTTGTAATTGAGTGCCATAATACACGCTAGAATTATTCTTACTTATTTACATAACATATTTATTTATATTGATTTATACTCTAATAATACGCATGTCAGGTATTGCTAGTAGGTTCATATAAAAAAACCGGCCAAGTGCATGTCGGGCCACGCGCAGTAGGGTTCCGTAGGTACATTATACCATACCATATTTTAATACCGCTATCATTTTTCGTCTGAAAAAATTACTTTGTTTTTTACCGTGTTTATATGAATGACAAAGTTATATTTGCGGTTTTGGAAAATGTACTATATCTCAAAAACTAATTACTGTATCTCGTTCAAACTAATTTTCGTTGAAAGTGTTTATTAAGATCTATAGCATCTATTTTTTTTAGATTTTTCACCCTCTTACTTTAAAAGTTAAAGGGGGGGGACACACATTTTACCACTTTGGCGGCATATATCTTTCAAACGGTTGACTTTGAAAAAAAAATAGTCTTAGGAACCTCAATGTCATTTTTAAAGACCTATCTATAGACACCCCACAAGTATTGGTTTGATGAAAAAAAATATTTTCAGTTTCAGTTCCATGTATGGGGAGCCCCCCCTTAATCTTTTATTTTTTTAATTTTTGTGTAAAAATCATAAAGCGGTTCACAGAATACACCTACCTACCAAGTTTAAACTATATAGTCTTAATACTTTTGGAATAAAGTGGCTGTGACATACGGACGGACAGACAGACAGACAGACATGACGAATCTATAAGGGTTCCGTTTTTTGCCATTTTGGCTACGGAACCCTAAAAAGGTCGCTAGCTTCGTCGCAGGATACGTCACGCTTATGTACGTCAACCCCTCAACGTGCATATTCTGCGGTCACCGCTACGAATCGACCCGCTACATCACAACTCAAGCGGCCTACAAAATCTTCTCGGCCCTGTCACTAAGGCTTCAGAACCACGGAGACAGGATGATGAGTGTGACGAGGACGGTTTTAAAAAGGTGAAAAAGAAGAAGAAACCCACCCGCCGTAACCTATGTGGCACCCCCTGACTGGACACAACCACCTGCTACGCCCGGCTATTCCGACGACGCTGGTGTACGTGTCCTACCTGCATTACTCCACTAAACCAGAAGACCTTGTGGAGTACATCCGAATCAAGTCCAAATATACTCTGAGGGTCCAACGGTTGGAGGCTCGCCACAATGTCAACTTCAACTCATTTGTGGTGAGGGCACCAACCGAACATCTGAAGACCTTCATGAATGAAGATTTTTGGCCGAAGGGTGTCCTATTCCGTCGATTCCGCGGCCGGTTACGGGACACTACGTTGCGCAACACGTCGCCGTCAATACGTGATAAAGTGTAATTATAAGATTGCTTTTATTATTATTATAAGGTATTTATTGTATGGGCCATTGATGCCTGAAATAAATGGTTAAATTAAATTAAATAAAAAAAAATATAATGAAAAAACGTAATGATTAGGCTCATATAATTCTATTACAGTTTTCAGCCTATTACCTTTGAAGGAGACGGTAAAATCCACACTTTAGCCTGCGTTCAGACAATAATACTCGACCCGATCTCAACCCGAGCTAAACTCAAACTCAACCCGAACTCAGTTCAAACTCTACTCAACCGCAGCCCGCGCCTAAGACTCAAAATTGTAAGCGATGCATTTCAAGAAGTGGGCTTTGATTAGGGTTACCATTTCAAAATTTTGGAAGTCTTGACAAAAAGCCAGACATTTCAATAAAAGTCCGGATATTTTTTTTTAAAATAACCGACTGAAAAATGATATTTTCCGCCATGATGTATTTTTGTTGCATGCTTACTTTTTGAAGCACAAGATAAAATGTTCCTTCCAAAAAACAAAGAGGTAATTGGATGCTTAGAATCTGTTTATCGTGTCTTTACTGATTTTTTGGTGTACTGTACATGGACGTGGCCTAGACTACATACATTTTGGAACATCTCTTTCGAACACTACTGCTATGTATGTTTAATAACTAGTTTACACTGCCCAATCAAAAAAGCCTGATAAATTACAAAGCTAGATAAAGTCCGGACAAATGTCTAAAAGTCCGGACATGTCTAGACAAATCCGGACGGATGGTAACCCTAGCTGCGGTTGAGTTGAGTTCGGGTTGAGCTCGGGTCGTGTGTTATCGTCTGAAAAAGACACTGCTAACACAGATGTTAGACAACTAAAAAGAGTGTATTCTTGCGGTTCATGTGATTCTTTCCGACTGAAGCATAAAGTTTATATAAGTATACTGCCCGGAATTTATATTGGCAAAAAAAAGATGAGACAAAAGATTAAAAGTAGCCATAAACTTAGTGTTTATGGCTACTGCGCATCTTTTGTCTCATCTTTCTCATGCCAATTTATATGCCGGCATCTATACTTAAGTATATTAACTTTATGGACTAAAGTGGGTTTGTGGAGATACTACTTTTGTGATTATTTCCAGTTCAAGTGCGTTTGTGAAGAGTGTCAATTCTGCCGATGACACAGCAACAATAGTTCTTCCCTCTAAACAAAGCAGCAGTTCCAACAATGTTTGTATTGGCAAAATCCCATTTTATTAACGCAAACAAACTGTCGATGTCGGCTGACGCGACGACGCATCTCGAATTACGATGACACTTCAGTAAACAATAGTTGATCGAGAATTCGAGATAAAATTTCCGATGGTAAATAAATTGGACTATTTTTGACAAAAGATAGACTTATAGTTATTTATATTAACAATATTGGTCAAATAATTACATACTGGAGATCCTTAGAGGGTCCGAAGCCCAGCAGTGCGCGTTGAGTTGCTATTTGTCCAGTTACTATTCGCCCAGTGGAATACCTCTTTAGTAATCTGAGATGATTGAGGAGCTCGATGGCGAAGTGGTTTAGCGCGTGGCCCAGCGATTGCAGAGGCTAAGCAACCTTCGCAAGGGTCAGTCATGAGATGGGTGACCAAAAATTTAATATCTCGAGCTACTCCGTGCTTTGGAAGGTACGTTAAGTCCCGGGTGCATTTGCAGTCGTTTACAAACAACAAACCGGATTGGGCTCGCGTGGTGGATTATGGCCCATACTCCTTATCCACCCAAAGGGAGGCCTGTGGCCCAGCAGTGTCAACATTAGAAATGGCAGATGGTCAATTATAAACAGGAGATCATTAGAGGGTAAAGGGTCCTAAGCCCAGCTGTGTGCGTTGAGTTGCTATTTGCCCAGTTGATATTTACCCAGTTGATATTTGCCCAGTTACTGTTCGCCCTGTCGAATACCTGTTTAGTAACCTGTGATGTGGTGCGTCTGATAAAGTGATTTATCAAGGCTAAAACAGATTAGACCCCGAATTACGTAAGGCTGTTGCTAACAATTCTCGATTGAAATCGCAGTTGCATTGCTGCTTTAAGTAAGATAGTTGTCACATTGGTTCTTACTAAAGCAGCAATGTCACTGCGATTTCTGTCAAAGTTGATTGCAACAAAGTTAGACAATCAGCCTACAGGTGTCAGAAGCACGAAAACCACTTTAAAATTATACGAGTGAGTACCTAGTGGGTTTTACTTATCTGTTAACGCATACATATAAAGTGTGTAAAAACTGTATTTCTATTGATATTTATGATTAGATTATCTGTTTCAGTTTGATATAAAAAACTTAAACGTTGAAAGTCTTTACTTACAGTTGACGGCAGTACATTATATTAATGTCAGTTATATAAAAACAATATAGGACACAAAGTGACAAACTATTTTTAAACTCGAGTGTTAATGACGAGAGTATCGATCAATTCCATGTTTATCGTTCGTTTATTAGAGTCCAAACCTTAGAGCAGGGGTCTCCAAAATACGGCCCGCGGGCCAGATCCGGCCCGCGAGCACCAACAATCCGGCCTGCGAAAGCATGCCGGATCGTACCAACAATATAGTAATTTACAGTATGTTGGTACGGAGCTAGCTAGATCCTGGCCTTTAGGACGTGGTGGAGGAGTAAGTCTGGCCCTTTTGCTAAAAAGTTTGGAGACCCATGCCTTAGAGCATCGCGGCTTCGTCTCGAAAGAAGCGCGTCTTACTCTAAGCTCTAAATAAAAGAACGACAAACATGGAATTGATCGATACTCTCGTTTTTAGGGTTCCGTACTCAAAGGGTAAAAACGGGACCCTATTACTAAGCCTCCGCTGTCCATCTGTCTGTCTATCTGTCTGTCACCAGGCTGTGTCTTATGAGCCGTGATAGCTAGACAGTTGAAATTTTCACAGATTTGTTTTGTTGCCGCTATAACAACAAATACTTAAATCAAAATAAAATAAATATTTAAAGGGGGCTCCCATACAACAAACGTGATTTTTTAGCCGTTTTTTGCTTATGTTAATAACGACAACAGATAGACAGTTGAAATTTTCACAGAGTATTTCTATTGCAGCTGTAACAATAAATACTAAAAACAAAATAAAATAAATATTTAAGGGGGGCTCCCATACAACAAACGTGTTTTTTGCCGTTTTTGGTACGGAACCCTTCGTGCGCGAGTCCGACTCGCACTTGGCCGGTTTTTTATTTTCGTAGTAGGCCTGAGACCATTACCTCTCTACTACCTGTTACCATCGTTTAAATATTCATCGCCAACTGTGCTAATAGTGACACAAATCCATAAATTTTTTGACGATTTCGATTGCAGCAATAATTAATACTCGAGTTTAAAAATAGTTTGTCACTTTGTGTCCTATATTGTTATTGTATTGGTCTAAACTTTCTTCTTCTTCTTCTTATTTTTGTTTTGGCAATCTACTTTCCTCTTGGAAGTAATTTTTGCCAGTGTCAAGTGTTGAATATTTCAGTAATAGATTGTTTCAGTTTACATTAAAATGCGGGTGCATCGCATTCCAATGCTGCTTGGAGCATTTGGCACCAAGTTTCAAGACAGATTACTTGGTAAGTTCTGCCGAGGTAGCCACCACTACAGCAAAAGTCTCGGCTTCACACAACCAAAATCGCGCCTATTTCAAATATCCCACATATTGTTCACTTGCGTAGACAGTTGTACCACAAAACTGCACCAATTTTAAGACACAATATCCACTATGAATCAATTTGCAAATAATTAAAATAGACACCGAACCGAACTTGACAAATGGCGCCAAAAAACTCTGGTCTAAACTTTAGACCTTATTCTTGAGGTGATAATGTCAGGTAGGAGAACGAATGACATCTTCCGATTTTAAGAGCAGACGCACGTCCGATTGTCGTGGTTAGATTTTCAGACTAGGCCCTCAGGTAAGGCCGTATACAGAGAGAAAGCAGGTTGACGCAGGTTGATATACTAAAATGGACCTTATTCCCGCGCATTGTATTATATTTTCGCTATACTAAAATGGACCAGCGCTTACAGCTGCGCCGGTCCATTTTAGTATAGCGAAAATATAATATAATACGCCGGGATAAGGTCAATTTTAGTATAGCAACCTGCGTCAACCTGCTTTCTCTCTGTATACGGCCTAAAAAGCTTTGTTCATGTAGCTTTTAAAAAGGACAACTTACGGACAATGTTGCTATTAGTATTAAATAATTGAATTATTGAAAAAAAATTGTAATTGTATTGACTTGACATTAAAGAATAATTATGACATTTGAATTGGAAACATTTAAATTGTTGATAATGAATTGGTACGTAATGACGACATATTCTGTTATCCATAAAATTTGTAATCTGTTTCTTTATTTTAAAAAATTATAATCTAAGTAAAACCATAAATTACCTGAGGTTTGACAAATAAATGAATTCATTTGAATTGAATTGCTACAACGATATAAAATCCTACAATGATATAAACCAGAGTAGGTACCTTAAATAATAATGGATAGTATTTAATCGTTTAACAATAAATTCCCATTTTGGATATCAAAAATACTGAATATAGCGTACTGAAATACTAAGTGGGCGACGGACTGAGGGCGACTACAAATATTGAAAATGGGTGACTTTAAAATACAAATTGAGTAACCAGTTATTTAGAACTGGCGACCAAATCACTATTTGGGCGACAACCTTAGGGCACACAAAACATTTAAAAAAACAATATATTTTAATTAAAAAAGGTGACTATTATCCCAATCGAGATGACAAAAATACCTTGTTGGGCAGCTTAAATCAGTTATATAGTTATCTACTTGGCATAATAATTGCCAAATCAGTATTATTGTCACTCATTTAGTCGCCCAAAAAATAAGCCGCTGCCAGGTTTAATATTTAAGTATATCATTAACAGTCGATTTTAATTGTTTCTAGTCACCCAATTATTTAATTCCCAATATTATTGATTAATCACTGGTACAAAATGCACGCCCCCTTAACGTATTGTAAAATCTATTTTAATACGAGAAATACTTTTTTTATAATACATTTTAGATACTTAGAACAAGTAATATAAAATATACGTGTAATAAAGCAGTAATTATCATAATAATAAGTGATATAATAATATTACTTGTAACAGTAAAACAACAAACAAGCAGGTAATATTAAAATAATGAGGCAGAAAAGAAGTCATGTTTTATTTAAACTATTAATGTTACTGTACAACCCCGAACTTAAGTAAATCCTAGGCTTTTCCAGTAAAACCTAAGATTTACCAACTCTCAATGGTAAAGTTCGAACTGTTCTGTGATCATCACTTCACTTCCACCATCTACTCGGTAAATCTTAGGATTTACCAAAGCGACGCGGTAAATACTGAAAAAATATTATTTTGAAGGTATTTTAAAATTATATTTTACTTATTATTACTAATAAATTAATCAAATCATAATAATTTAAGCAGAGCATTTGACTGACGAGTAACTTTATTTGAAATTAATGTACATATAATGGCTTGGAATCACGAAAGAGATATATTGTGCGAATGTAGAAGGAACGATTGCGCAAGGGCGTCGCAGAAAAACCTACGCGGACCAATTAGAGGTTATTATAAAAAAGGCTGGTGTACGCAGTGACAAAAACCGCAGGGCATGTATGAAAAGAGTGATGGATGTGAATGAAGCGAAAGAAGTGTGCAAGGATCGTAGCAGGTGGCGATCCATAATCTCTGCCTACCCCCATGGGAAACAGGCGTGAGTATATGTATGTATGTAAATATGACTTAGAAATACTCCTAAGATAAATAAAAATAATAGTGAAGAATAAATCAAAATGATAACGAAAAATATTCAAGGATTTTACTGATAATTAATCCTTATCCTTACTAATATTATAAATGCGAAAGTCCGTTTGTTTGTTTGTTACGCCTTCACGTCTTAACTACTGAACCGATTATCATGAAATTTTGCATACACGTTGTCAGGGGTACAGAGAAGGACATAGGGTACCTTTCATCCCGAAAAAAATTATAGTTCCCGAGGGATAGCAAAAATCTTTCCACGCAGACGAAGTCGCGGGCGGCCGCTAGTTTGAAATAAATGTCTAAGTTATGATAGCTAATTAACTGTTTTATTAAAAAAAAATGTTTTAAAAAACAAAAAACGGACTTCAAAACCCCACTCTACCTTACACAGCGAGAGGACAACTTATTTTTATTCTAACAGCCCCACCCGACTTCAATAGATGTGTTTTATTACAATGATAATGCGTATCTAGTGATTTCAATATTATTTATTGCTTTTTAGAGGTATAGTGGGGTTTTGAAGTCGGTTTTTTGTTTTTTAAAACATTTTTTTTTTATTTTTTCCTTTTTAGTGTAAGTACTTTCTGTATTAGATATATTATCTAGGTAGGTAGATGGAACAATCGGTTTGGCCAAACGCGAGATAATCGCGGACAACCATGCATACAGGTCAAACTGAGAAGAGATCCTCCTTTTTTGAAGTCGGTTAAAATACCAAAACCTTGTCCTAAGTGTAACAAATACTTTTCTGAAAACTGCATCAAAATTGGTTCAGCTAAACGCGAGATAATCGCGGACAAACATACATACATAGGAGTCAAACTCAGAACCTTATTTTTTGAAGTCGGTTAAAACACTGAAATCTTCACCTAAGTATAACAAATACTTTTCTGAAAACTGTATCAAAATCGGTTCAGCCAAACGCGAGATAATCGCGGACAAACATACCTACATAATACGTGTCAAACTCAGAACCTTCTTTTTTTCGAAGTCGGTTAAAATACTAAAACCTTCTCCTATAAGTGTAACAAATACTTTTTTGAAAACCGCATCAAAATCGGTTCAGCCAAACGCGAGATAATCGCGGACAAACATACATACATACATATATACATACATACATACATACATACATACATACATACATACATACATACATACATACATACATACATACATACATACATACATACATACATACATACATACATACATACATACATACATACATACATACAGGTCAAACTGAGAACCTCCTTTTTTGTTTTTTGAAGTCGGTTAAAAATCCAACATTTACCATCCGTCATTGGTAAAACCTAGCATGTGCCAAACTCTTTCTTCCCTTTATAAAATCCTTACATTTACCGACTCGAGTTGGTTTAACCTAAGATTTTCCAATAAAACCTAAGATTTACCAATATACGGGCTTTTACAGGTAACTATAGGTACACAAAAATAAAATTTAAACACAACACATATTTACACATCAAAAACAGTTAAAGTATCCCGTTATTGATTGGTTTTAAAATAAATAAAAATTAGTTCGTTACTGTTTTCCATTGTGTAATTCATAACTACATTCCTTATAATTAATCATTACTTGTTCCCATAAATAGAGTGAATAGTTTAGATTAGGAGGCAATAAAAAATTTGGTAACGATCGCGTAAGTGGCTGACTCTAGGTTAACAGGATGAAGAGGCAGTCTCTGATGCTAAATATATCAGTCTGTTTGCGTGAAGTGGTTGCGTTCTTTTTATATGCAGGCTGAAAAAAGGCTAGATTTTTTTTGAAATAAATTATATAATAATTGAATAAATTATAGCTCATGTTACTCGCTGATAATGTAGCTTTCTATAAGTGAAAAATTTTTCAAAATCGAATTAGTACTTTTTGAGTTTATACATTACAAACAAGCAAAAAGTTAATCGCTTATACCTACGAAACGCAACCGAATTTTGGTCAGTCCTTACACAGTTCACGTGAGTACAACTAATACTTACTTGCTGTCCTATTGTCAGCCATTTACCTTATCGTTTTTTTTCTGGTAACGATAACAGATTTTTCACCCTGCATATAAAAAGAACGCAACCAATTCACGCAAACAAACCGACATATTTAGCATTCAGCCACTTACGCGATCGTTACCAAATTTTTTATGACCTCCTAATATATTATTTATGCAGTCAGTGGTGCATAGATACAACTGACTGGATACAACCACATCATAGTCAGTCTGTGATATGCCGGATCTACACGTGTTGGCCACAATATTGGAAAATTCATCATACGTTGCCGGTTTTGTACCAAAATGCTACTATTCCATTCAAAGTGGTTCTTTTAAAAGAATCAACGAACGAAACATTGGCCAAGGTTTGGGCTAACGTGTGGCGCCGCATTACACTGCCACAGAGCACAGAGCATTAGTCACCGCCTGCGTGTCACGTCGAACGCGCGTGTTGTTTTCTTTTCCACAAATAACAATACTCGTTTACTCGTTTTGATAAATCTCTATGGTTGAGCAACATTTATAAAACATTTAACTTATTAACGTCTCCTGACGTCATGCTGACGTGCAAAGACAAGCATAAGAATTAAATAAAAATATCTATTATGATATGAACTACCAGTTCCCTTCAAGTTTTCGTGTTTGTGAAGTGATAAGAAGATCAATATTTCGATAACACTAATGAAATATACATAATCAAGGATACGTGACTAGTTAACAGCTGATAATACTTTGTTGAGGAAATGTACAGCAAAGATTGACGCCCAATCAGTTATTTAAACGCAGTAGGTCAGTGTAGTGTTGTTTCTAATTAGTGGTTCACCGATTTACGATTTCCGAAAGTGAATACAGCTTTTCAACAAATATGGGAGTGCATTGTGAAATAAATCTTTTCAAGCCGCCTGATGGTGCATTTTTGCCTGGTGCTACAGTATCAGGAATGATCAAGTATGCAGTAAATGAAGAAACAGTGTTCAACAAAATAGATGTGTCGTTAAAAGGCAATGGAAAGTTAGTGATAAGGGATCAAAGAAGAAGGCAGAGGAATCGTATGTATGTGTACAGGAATTCAGAAGAATACTTGGACATTGAAAATATTGTACATAACAACGATAAGGCACCTCCTCTGCCTGTAGGTTCATACGAATTCCAATTTAACTTTACATTACCTCAAAGTATACCGGCGGCATTAAAATACCACAAAAATACAGCCAGATATAGAATAAGATGCGTCATAACCTATTACATTTCCATAAAATTCCACAGACCAGGTCTGTTTAAGTTTGCCAAGAAATTCAAGAAAGAAATCACTGTCATACCTGCTATTAAACCCAGGCTACCAACCGAACCGACGATATATGGCGAGCAGAAGAAACTATTCCAACTATTCACGCGCAAACCGAGTGTAGTCAACATAAAGGCTAACATTGAAAGTTGCGTGCTCAATCCTGGTGGTAAAGTAAACATGAATTACGAAATATTCAACCACACTAATTTGAATTTAAAAGGCGTCGAAACAAAACTTGTGGAGACATACACGTTTACAACTAAAGGACATCACAAGGTGAAACTGTCTAAAGATATCCAGAATACAGATACCAAAACAGGTTCAATAAATGTTGGGGCATCGCAGAATATGGATGTAGCTATTGACTTGCCTTCTGACCTTGGATCGCTCGAGTATTCTAATCTAGTGTCGAGAGATTACTTTGTTTGCATAACAGCTGAGATACCATTCCCTCACACAAATGCGATATTAGAAGTCCCTCTTCAAGTCGGGGATAGAAACGATCCTAGTCTGGAATCAGTTGATGACCCTCCGCCTTCTTACTGGGAGGCGATGGTGGAGGATCAGAAAAAAGATGGTGATGCAGAGAAAGACGATGATGATGATGATGATGACGACTTTGATGGTGAAAAGTCTTGACCATTGAATTAAGATATTATTTTAAGTTATATCTGTCACTATCTTACTTCCTTAATAAAACTTTACAAACTTATAATAATAATAATGATGTTTACGTGTCATATTTTTAAAATAAATCTTTTAATTTGAAGATAGGATATTATCTTGCATTATTTTAAAATTATTAATAACATCACTTTGTATGACACCTTCCTTTTTTGTTTCTATATACATGTATTTTGAACAAAAACTTTGTTTTTGATTTGCATAATTCATTTTACTTACTTTTCTTACTTACTTATTTATTTTCTGCGCCATAAATGAAAAATCGATTATAAGTACCCAACTAAGTACCAAGTTGCAAAGTAAGTAGTTAATTAAAAATCAAATTTACTACCTGCCTTATTTTTAAATGTAAATATGTACTATAATTGACTTTTAGTCGTAAAACTTACAAAATAGTCATTTTGGTGTTGTAATGACTTATTATAATGTGTCAGTTTTAAAAGTTTTCGATATTTTGTTTCTTCTAATGATATTTTAATATTATACATTTATTTTATGTTCATTTATTCATATCGATGCTGCGCCATTGAAGTACAATTTATTTTAATACTCAAATTACTTAGTTATATCATGTTAATTCTAAGTAATGAATCAGATACAAATATTTTGAAATCAGGGGCCCTACCAGCTAACTTACATGGCTATCGTAATTGCTTTCATTTGGCATAATATGTATGTGATACATTGCTACTTTTCTTTGTGAAGTTTTTGTTTATGCCAGGTTGAAGAAGCAATGCGAATTGCTTGCGAAAAGACATTTTGGGGTCCTTAGTTGTAAAATTTACAACAAAGCCAACAAAATACTGAATATATACTCTTGTACAAAACGGGTAGCTAAAAGCAAGATCCAAAATTGGCTAGGGACCCTAACGTACGAGGAAACAGAGGATCTACTAATTACTCCTACCTAAATGATAATTTATGACAAATAAATTAAAAAATAATTGTTTTAAATTTGGCATTTCTAAATTGTTTTTGCATCAATAAGTAACTTGTGCAGTACACTCACACTCCCACGCATCGACTCACACACAATCAAATACACACACTCTCATAAAAGTACACTCGCACATGTGTTAATAAAAAAAAAAAGCACACACAACACACCCACTCACCCACTCACATACACACCCGCACACACACAAACAAATACACACACACACACATACACACTCACACATGCACACTCACACATACACACTCACACATATACACTCACACATACACACTCAAATATACTCTAACTCACACACACATACACACCCACGCGCACGCACGCGTAGCGGCGTTTGAAGCATGAATTCCCGAATAAACAGAATAATAATTCTAGTTTTGGGAATTCCTATAAACTAATTTTGTGTACCTTTTTATGTTTCTTTTATGCTAAATTATAAAATAGTTTACACACCTAATCTCTATCAGACTGTCTTCGCTTCCTGACCCACGAGATACAGGTCTTTTGTGCCTAGTTCGTTGGATTGGGTGGGCGACAGATCGTGTGATTAGACTAAATCTATTGTACTTGTAACACCTGCACTGTAAATTGTTTTAAGCTTAGAAACTAATCAATAATTTTTTTTTTTTTTTTTATTAATGTGTCACATCCATCTGTCAAATGAAAACGATTACGATAGCCATATAAGTTAGCCGGTACGGCCCCGGGTGGAGATTGATAGCTCACAAGAGCACATGCGCGACTTATCCCCACTCTGTCGAAAAAAATTCAAGATATATGCCTCGAACTGTATACTAACCAAATTAAAAATATTTTTTCTTCAGCCATCTGAACTGTGATTTATATAATAACTATGTCAAGGTTCTATTGCACCAATTTTCAAAGATAACATCAAAACTAATTCGTTACTATGTTCCCAAAAGAACATTTATTAAGTGGAAATATAATTAACAGTAATTATACTTAAGGAGCTCAGATTACCTACGTCTATGAATGAACATCCTTACTTTAATCCTTACTAATATTATAAATGCGAAGGTCCGTTTGTTTGTTACGCCTTTACGTCCTAACTACTGAACCGATCATCATGAAATTTTGCATATACGTTGTCAGGGGTACAGAAAAGGACATAATGGTATCTTTCATCCAGAAAAAAAAACGTATAGTTCCCGAGGGATAGCGCAAAACTGTTTACGCAGACGAAGTCGCGGGCTGCCGCTAGTAATGAATAATACAATCTTTTTAGTAAAATCGTTAAAAATAGAGTGTGCCTTATTGTAATAAAGTTACAGACTCCGGCATTTTATAATATTTTTAATATGAACTTTAATAGAGGCACATTTTTTAATCTTTTCCCTAAAAGAAATACATAAATATAACTAATAATAATTATGTGCTGAAAGTATTATCATCATAATTATTATTAGTTTTAGTTTCCAAATTAACATTGTTAAAAATATAAATTGATTGTTAACGAATAATAAAATATATTTTTATTAGATTTCCCATTATCTCTGTAAAATACAATCTTTAGAAACCTTAAATTAAGACTGTTTTTTGTGAATATATGCACAAACTCTTTGAAAATAATGTAATCAATAATATATTAATAATGTATTGAAAACCTGTGACTTTTATTAGTACCAACTTACGGACTGTAATATTTTTATCTGTACTTATTTGCATAATAATTAACTGAGTTACAACTAATACAAAACTGAATCATAAACAACAGTTCAAAAATGACGTGGGTAATTTATGTTTAGTGCAAGAAATTTTCTTTTGTACTTAATTAATATAACGTTTCAAACAACTCAGGTACCAAAGTACCAAATATTTTTTTTAAGTAGAGATCCTAAATATTTTTATATGCTCATCATTAATCACAAAATGTCTGCATTTATTGTGACTATACATAGTTTATTCACAATAAATGCTTAATGTTCAAATTAGTCTATCAAAACCAGGGTAAAATTGAAATCCATTCGTATCTATTCTATTCTTTTCGTTAAAATGTGACGACGGGTAGGAAACAACCGGCTAAGTACGAGTCGGACTCGTGCACGAAGGGTTCCGTACCAAAAGAACGGAATAAAATCATGTTTTTTGTATGGGAGCCCCCCCTTAAATATTTATTTTATACTATTTTTAGTATTTGTTGTTATAGCGGCAATAGAAATACATCATCTGTGAAAATTTTAACTGTCTAGCTATCACGGTTCATGAGATACAGCCTGGTGACAGACAGACAGACAGACAGACGGACAGCGGAGTCTTAGTAATAGGGTCCCGTTTTTAGCCTTTGGGTACGGAACCCTAAAAATGTGCGGTGTGTGTGAGCGAACTATTTACAATGCAAATCTATTAGTCTAGTCTAGGATGTTGAAATACAGGTTTATTTTATAATTTAAGCATCAATGTCAGTACTTTTAAAGGTAGGAGAAAAATATTTTATAGATTTATCATTATTAACAAAATCTTTATGTACACAATATGTATATAAGATTTTTGGTACACACCGAAGCGAAACCAAAGTACTTTTTAGTTTGTTTCATTTTTTAAATATTTAGTACCATTTAAACTTTTAAATGTCTATATTTAACTAATCACCGCACACGTATACCAAAATATATAAAAGTATGTGACTATACTAAAAAAAAAGTTTAATTGATTACTCTGATGTCTATTTGTCTGCTATCCGTACTTTTTCATGCAAATTCTTGGTATTTTTGTCGTGTGATGAGTTAAGAATAGATTTGGGATGAAATCAGAATTTAATTAAAAATATATTCATGGGATGAGTTAAGAACACGATTTGGGATGAATAAAGAAAAGATAAGTGGGATGAGACGTCATGGGATGAATTCGGAATAACTCACATGCGCGGGCCCGAGTTCCGATAAGAACTTGATATTATAGTTCCTTTATCATTATATTACCGTAATTGTACTACACTTATCTGTCTTTGATCTCAATTGGCATTTTACCGTTTCCGTTTTCGATTGAATAATGTACTATAGTCCGTTTTATCTTTGCTGAAAAACCAACAGGACAAATAAAGATAAACGGACTAGGCATAGGTACTATTGTATTTGTTAAATTGCTAACAGTATCCCTTACATTATAAACACATAAAACAAGTTCAGATAATTTTATCTGAACTTGTTTTATGTGTGTATAAAAATAAACTGATGATATTATTAAAGTTTACATTACACCCTTATCCTTACTAATATTATAAATGCGCAAATCCGTTTGTTTGTTTGTTTATAGGTATGCTTGTTTCTTTGTAACGCCTTCACATCTTAACTACTGAACCGATCATCATGAAATATTACATAGCTATATGTTGTCAGGGATACAGAGAAGGATAGGGGAAAACTTTCAAAAGGGATAGCAAAAAACTTCCCACGCAGACGAAGTCGCGGGCAGCGTATATATATATATTATACCTACATGCGTTCTCAAACTACATAAGGTTGTTTGTAATGCCGGCACTGCATATTCGCTAAGCATCGGAAAAATTTATCGTACATTGATGCTTTGAAAGAACCTCTTTGAAGCATTTGTTACAAAACCGGCAACGTATGATGAATTGTGCCGATGCTTGGCGAATATGTAGTGCTAGCATAAAACACCAACAGCCTTTCAGAAGTCGATTACTAACATCATAAACAACATTTGTTCTACGATTTTTCCGAAAACAAACAAAAAAAAATACTTTTCATTCAAAACTTGATCAGCTGTTCGGACATTTGTATGGAAAGTCGAATATTTTCTGTATGTTATTGGAAAACTCGTAAAACAAACTTTGTGTAGTATGATGTTAGTATTTACTCCTGCGGGATTGTTGGTGTTTTAGAAATAACTCTGTATTTAATTTATTATTTAATTTTATTTCAGACGATTGTAATAATAGGTACAACAGAATGATAAACAATCTTAATAATTTTATAGTCTTTACGTGATGAAGAATAAACTGTTAGTATGATCATATTTCAAGAGGCACTGAAAGGAGGGTTCCTTTTTTACCATTTTGATACGGAACCCTAAAAATCAAAATCATCCATGAGAAAAAAAGGAGGGTTCCTTTTTTACCATTTTGATACGGAACCCTAAAAACCAAAATCATCTATGAGAAAAAATTATGTTTTAAAACCTTTGATAAAATTTAGTAATTATTTCAAATTAAAACACGAGTCAAATCTTAGAAAATGGTCAGTGCCTCTTGAAATATGATCATACTAACAGTTTATTCTTCATCACGTAAATACTATAAAATTATTAAGATTGTTTATCATTCTGTTGTACCTATTATTACAATCGTAGTACTTATGGTGTGACTCAGTCTGTCTGTCTGTCTGTCACAGCTGGATATCTCGAGAACTACTAATGGTATCAACTTAAAATTTGGAATAGTTTAAGATGTCATTTGCCCAACTATTTTCCAAAAAAGAAATAAATAAAAAAAGTAAATATCTTTTTTACAACAGGGACTGAAAAGGGGTCTTAAAAATTTGAAGTGGGGCTACTAGGCCATGTGGGGTATTATATGAAAGAGCGCCGTTTGCACGTTTTCAATATTTTTTTTTTGTTTTAGGCCGCATAGTCTTCGACTTATGATGAAAAATGTAAAAAAATACCACTCCCCCCCCTTATCTCCGAAGTTTGCAAAGAAAAAAATCTGAAATAATTCTAAGTGATAACAGTTTATATAAAGATTACAGGAAAAATAAAACGATGTCTCAATATTTTAGTAATTATTATTCATTAATTCCTAAAAAAGTTAACATTAGTTCCACTATCGGTCAAGGGATGGCGCTGACCTAAAACTGCAATACTAATTTTATTGTTTTACTCTGCAGTGTGGTTTGATGGTGCAATTATGATGGTACGGAACCCTCGGTGCGCGAGTCCGACTCGCTCTTGACCGTTTTTTTTATTCACAAATCGTCCACCTGTCGGCGCACTAGTAGTAGTAGTTGTAGACCTGTCATTTTGTTTGTTTGTTATGTGTTTGCTAACAATTTTAGGATGTTGGAAGCGAATTTTCCTACATATCAATTATTCTTCTAACACATTTTGGTTTTCTTCAATCTAAAATTAGATTACTGTCCAACTTCCATAATAATAATTATTAGTATCAATATTATTTGACATAATTGAAAAATAACCGGTGTATTTACAAGATATTTTCATCTACAGTACATCAGGCGGAATAAATTTTCTATCATGCTGCTATTACCGAAACATTTTAAAATTAAGTTGTCATCCTTTTAATGTTGACGATATTACGTGCGTTGGCAACTTGGCTCTATTTCCTTTCTTGTAGCAGAAAAACCTATTTCTATCAAGTTGAAGAAAATTCGACATTTTAGAATAACAAAATCTTTCACGCGATAGTATAAATATTTCATGTGATAAAATATCTCAAAAGCATAGATAAGATAAACTTGAAGATTTATCCTGTAAAGAAAAACGGTCACAGTCGAGTAGGCAACTATTTGAGTGCGAGTATTGGAATATAAATTGTTAAAATAATTTGTAAAAATGGAAGTTCATTGTGATATTAGTGTTAATAGGCCCACAAAAGGTACTTTTGCTCCTGGAGACACAGTTTCTGGAGCTATAAGGTATGGAGTAGATGAAAAACTTGTTCTAAACAGAATAATAATATCACTAAAGGGTATTGGACGTTTAACCTTGACGAAAACAGAAGGATGTGGGAGAAATGTTAAAGAGACCAATTTTTACAACAAAGAAGATTATGTAGATTTACATTGTATCATTGAGAGTAATGATTTAAAAAACCACAATTTGGAATATAAAAAGCTTTTTAACTTTACCTTACCTCAAAACATACCATCATCGCTACATTTTTCAAAAGCCGATGATAAGTACAAGGTTACTTGTAATATTGTTTACTATATTGGTATTCAATTTGAATCTGGCTGTGGTATTGATGGGAATAAGAGATTTAGCAAAATAATAACGGTGGCATCAAAAATTATGCCCAGATTACCAATGGAACCAATAGCTTACGTTGAAAAAAAGAAACTGTTTAAAATAATGAAAGCAAACGAAAGTAATGTTACAATAAAGGCGTCTATACAAAACTCAGTTATAGACAAAGGCGGTAAAGTGGAGGTATTTTATGAAGTGTCAAATGACAGTAATATAGCAGTGAGAGCTATTGAAACGAAACTAATTGCGGTTTATAATGTAAATCCACCCAATATGTGTAGCGTAAAGTTTAGAGACGACATTAAAAACACTGATGGTAAAACTGGACCTATCAAAAGTGGCAGCATTTTTTCAACAACACTTGAATTTGATTTAAGTCCCGATTTAAATTCATTGGAGTTTTCAAAGCTTGTTACAAGAGACTATAGTGTTGTGATAACTGCGGTGCTTCCGATGCCACACTTTAATGCTGTACTTGAAATACCTATTCAAGTTGGAGACAAACTAAATTGTATCAATTTCCAAGCTACGCATGAAAATAATCTCGCTGACTTTCCCCTACAACCACCGTCTTATTTGGAAACGATGGGAGAAAATCGTGAGGACGGTATAGATCACAATATTGCTAAAGTTAGTGATCCTGAGTGTTCAAATGAAAATAAAAGTGAGGTGTTGAAAAAACATATTGCTAATTTAGAAAGTACAATTTATGTTAATGAAATAACTGATGATAGTAAGAATTATACTTGGAGTTAGGTTTTAGTTTGACAGTTTTGTAACCTAACATACCACTCAAATAGTATGAGTATTTTTTTGTTAAAGTCAAACTTTAATTTATTATTTAGGTACTATTTATTACTTTATTGTGCATCACAAGTACCTTTACTACTTTGAATATATATTATTATATAATCACTCATTTATTAGGAGGCGGTTAGTAAAATTTTGCTGTTAACGTTAAAAATGCTATTAACGTGAAAAATTCACATTTAAGTGCTTGTGCGTTAGTGTTTTTAACACTAATAATTAACATCGATAATTAAGAAATGTTATGTTACAATATTTTAATCTATTGTTAAAGTATCGATGTATCGAGACTCATTATCATTTATTCACGGCATTGCAAGTTATTAAATTCACACTTATTTTTTAATTATATATGTCCAGTACAAAACAATGCTTGTAAATATGATAAAAAGTAAAATATAAAAAGTAAATGATAAAAATAAATGATAAAAAGTAAAATTACAATAAATTTAATTTGTTATGCGGATGCCAAATTTATTGTACGAAGATACGAGTATAAGTTGTGCCGAGTGGTGGAGCCTAGCATTAAGATTTACTGTGTATATTTTTAAACATTATCATCATATTTGTACCAGATTATAATTATAATAAAGAGGTATTAAGGTATAATAAAGCATCAGAATATTGTATCTTGATTGCTAATCTTATTTTAAAAAGATAAGAACCTTTCTAAACCGTTTCTAATGGTATGGGTGTAATGTTATACTTTTAGTTTCCACATAATGAAAACATATCAGCTGCACAATAAAAGACTTAACACTTTCAGATAAGATATTAAAATTCTCCAAGCAGAGTGGTAATAAATTCAAACATTCAGTCTTATATTCAATACGTTAAATGGGTGTTATTGTGAAAAAATAATTAAAAGCCTTTGTGATGGGCATCTTTTGTCAATTTTGTGTCAACCAACCTCACAATAACGAGCTCACACCTGGAAATATAGTTTGTGGAACCATAAAATACGCATTTGATGAAGAAACTGTAGTCAAGAAAATAACTGTGTCGTTTAACGGAAATGGAAGATTACACGTTACAGAAAACGAAGGATTTGGCTTTAGTGATAACATAAGTGAAAGCAATACCGAAAATTACGTGTTATTTGAAAATGTTGTACATACTGATGAAATTGGAACATTATTTCCAACAGGAGAATACGTAACACCATTCAGCTATAGACTGCCAGAAAAAGTTCCATCTTCGTTTGATTTTCACCAAAATAACTACAATTATCAAATATTTTGCAAAATTGTATACAATCTTCGAATCAAATTTGATATTCCGGCTTTTGTTAATTTCACAACTTCCTTTGAAAAAGAAATTAATGTTTTATCGAGTATAACACGAAGATTGCCTATGTCATCTATCATTTACGGCAAAAGAAAAAATATTTTTCGATTATTTGGTAAAAATAAAGGTATAATTGAAATGAAAGCATGTATCAAAAATTCAGTTATTGAGCCTGGTGGTGAAGTAGAAATAATTTACGAAATTGTCAACGATAGTCATACAACTGTTCAAGCTATTGAAGCAAAATTGGTTGAGATCTATACATTTTACAATAATGAACAAGACATTCTGAAAATCTTTACTGCTGATGTTAAAGGTACAGAATCTAAAACGTCATCTATAAAAAGAGGCAATACCGTGGAAACAGATTTGGAAATCAATATATCACAAAATTTGGGATCAATCGACTATTCTAGATTGGTATCTAGAGATTATGCAATTGTCATTTCGGCAAGTATTCCAATACCTTTTGTGAATTTATCACTGAAGATCCCATTACAGATTGGAAATCCTGTGTCACAATTTGTTCCAAATATTGAATATAGAAACTACGGCCCATTCAATGAGCCTCCTCCATTGTACAGGGCATCGAGTTAATTTTGAAGTATATCAAAAAATTAAAAGGGAATTTTAGACCACGTGAATGAACAGCTGTTTCATAAATTAGGTATATAGTCGAGTCGATGTTGTACTTTTAAAAGGAACAGCTGATTTTTGTTCGCGATTCCGTGGTTGGGCCCATAATAAAAGTTGTTCATTCACGTGTTCTGAAATCCCCATTTCATTTTTACTTAAAAATTAACAGTGTATAGATAGGTAAGAATGTTTTGTATGAGGCTATTCAATTCTATTAATATAATATTTAGTTTACAGTGTAACAAAATCATCAATACAAACTGTAAAAATTTCACTAGCAATTTGACTTTTGCGGTGCTTCTGTACTTTGTACTGTCATATTTAATCTCCGTTTATTGATAATGAACTCGACGTATTTTGACATTCGATACAGATAACTGGATAACATAAAAATAAATACCTGTATGAGCAAAACACAATTGTTATTATAACTATTGAACATTTGGTTGGAAACGGAGCGAAGTTATTTAATTAACTGTCCATATTTTGATAAACTGGAACTAGGTAACTCGTTTACGGGTATGAACTGAAGGACACCATTATTTCAACGAATAATATGTATAATCCTTCTTTTTCTTAAGCGGTTTTTGTTAAAACTAAGGCCTTACAACGTGTTTTCTGTTAATTTATTTTTTAATATTTAACTTGAAAAAATTTATTTTTGTTTCCAGCCAGTCGGAAAACCGAATAATAAAATAAATATTATTGTTGTACGAAATATGTAAGTATATTATTATAAGTATGTTAAAATACTAACTGGACTGACCACTTGTATTGAATTGAAACATAATTTAAGTAGTAAAATAAATAAATTTAAAAAATATTAAAAACACGACTGCCCTGCCAAAAACGAACTAAAAAGTTAAACAACAAGTGTCATTGCAGTCGGGGGACCTTATTATGGAACAATTTTTAATCAAAGAGGTCCCCCAACTGCAAAGACACTTGTTGTTTAACTTTTTAGTTCGTTTTTGGCAGGGCAGTCGTGTTTTTAATATTTTTTAAATTTATTTATTTTTATTTCACACATTTTAGTGACAAATTATATAGTTATGGAATGTGCTCATCAAGGCCTTTCATTTGATGCCCATATTGTAATAATAGAAGAATTTTTTTTTCACATTTGAAAATGGCGTCGTACAGTCGCCATATTGATTTTTCTAAAAAAATATTCGCTGGGTGCGAAGGTATAATAATCGATCGCCGCGCTCATGGTGGCAAAAAGTAGAAATAATGAAGGCTCTGTAATCTGTTTGAAAACGAAATTTAATTGATTACTAGCGATACAGGAACAATTATATTATTATATAAGGTCCTTCTTAAATATTGCACATAATTTTAAGGGGTCAATGTACTCATGCATACAAACAACTTTTACCATGGGACCAACATCGAAATAGCGAAAAAAAAAATCAGCTGTTCCATACATTTTGATTTATTCGATTTTAAAATTTCTATGGAATAGCTGATTTTTTTTTCGCTATCACAATGTTGGTACCATAGTAAAAGTTGTTTGACCCCTTAAAATTATGTGCACTATTTAAGAAGGACCTTATATGTTTATTATCACTTAATAAAATTATTAAAGTAGCTTTATCCTCTTGTTTTACAAAATCTACAACTAAAAAAGAAGTAAACAAAACCTAATATAACCAAAATAAAACACTCTTTTTGAATAGATCTTGCCATATTTAATTTAAATGACTAAAAATGATTTCACAACACTTTGTCCACCCAAATCACAGTAATTTTGAAATTTACTTAATATTTTTTTATATTTTGTCACAATGCCGCCATTACATATCAAAACGTCAAAACGGTCAGGTCAGAGCCAACAAAGTTGCAACACGCTAGGTGGCGCTAAAAGCGTGCACGGAGCCAATAGCCAGTGCCACTCGGGATGCTGTAAGGATTCTAACGATACCCCATTTATTCAAATCAGTTCAGGTATTTAGTAGTTATGGTGGAATAAAGAAACTCACATACCCACAAACATACATGAACCCTGAACACATATACACTCTTTTTGCTTTGGGCAGTCGTGCAAAAACTGGATCTTTCCTAGCTCGGCCTTTTTTATACACAACGGGATAGTGCTTGGCTTTCATCTCACCTGAAGTTAGCTTTAGAATTTAGAAGTTAGCATTAAAAAAAATTGATTTTACAAGTGCTCTGTTGGCATACCAGGGGCCGTACCGGCTAACGAATCGATTATCGAAAAGTCTGCTGGGTTTCAACTTAAAACAGAAAAATCAAAGTAAGGAATTTCGTCTTGTACTTTCTGTTGACGTAATTTGGAAGATAACGATGTTCATGTGACATCATGAATTGGGGTTCGCCATTTTCGCCCAATTGAGGCTCGATTTATCTGTTTTAATTTGAAACCCAGCAGACTTTTCGATAATCGATTCGTTAGCCGGTACGGCCCCAGGGCGCCTTAAGGCGAGGCCAGTTCGCGATCTGATGAAAAGATTGACATTTGAGCTTCCAATGCGAAGAACTGACGTAAAATTCTACTTCACAAAAATTACTGAGTAGACTGAAAAATAAACAAAGAAACACAATAACCGAACAAGTCCCCTACTCAAATGGCCAACTTTCTATTCGTTTGAACGCTACGCTTACTTTTAAAGCTTAAATATGAGCAATATTAAATCACATGTCGCAAACTTATGTAAATCGCAGACTTTGATGTATTGTATGGAATTGTCAAGCTTATGGCACATCATTTTATAGTTTACTGCTTATTTTAAAGATTTAATAGTAAGCGTAGCGTTCAAACGAATAGAATATTGGCCATTTGAGTAGGGGGGCAGAACAGAAAAACGGCTCGGTAACTCTGTGAAAAATCCTGAATATCACCATAAAAATTTATAAAAATTAACTTCCGATCGTCAGATTTTGTTATTAGGGTTCCGTACCAAAATGGTAATAAGGAACCCCTAATGGTGTGACTCAGTCTGTCTGTCTGTCACAGCTGGATATCGCGAGAACTACTAATGGTATCAACTTGAAATTTGGAATAGTTTAAGATAAAAAATAAATATCTTTTGAAAACAGGGACTGAAAAGGAGTCTTAAAAATTTGAAGTGTGGCTACTAGGGCATGTGGGGTATCATATAAAAGAGCGCCATTTGCTTGCTCTTAGTCATTTTTTTAGGCCGCATTGTTTTCGATTTATGGTGAAAAATGTAAAAAAAATACCGTTCCCCCCCTCCTTATCTCCGAAGTTTGCAAAGAGAAAAATCTGAAATAATTCTGTGATAACAGTTTATATAAAGATTACAAGAAAAATTTCTAAAAAAGTTATCATTGGTTCCACTATCGGTCAAGAGATGGCGCTGACCTAAAACTGCAATAATAATTTCATTATTCTACTCTGCAGTGTATTTATTATGATGGTACGGAACTCTCGGTGCGCAAGTCCGACTCGCTCTCGACCGGTTTTATTTTTTAATGATTTTTTTATGCAAAAAGGCAGCAAAAAGATAGATTTTTATTGATCTAACATAACTGAGTAGATTTTTAATAAATGATCCAGTATTCCAGAAATATAACTTACAAAATTTTGTCGGATTTCTAGCGAAGCGACAATTTTTAAGCTATGCAATAATCAACCATATTTTAAAGAGATAGTAGAGTAAGAGTAGATTTCGAGAACTGGCAGAGCGTTAGTCACGTCAGTCATATCTATATTTATTGATTAAAGTATATTTGGTGATAAGATTGTGGTATATTAAGTAGTACATGTTAATGCAATAGAACAATACGTACGAACAACAAGTCGATCGTTACACGTTTCCAGTGTTAAACAAGGAAATGGGAGTTTTCTGTAACATTCATGTGATCGAGCCTCCAAATAAGGAGTTTACACCTGGTAGTGTTGTTTGTGGTCATATAAAATATGCACTTGACAAAGAAACAGTTGTGAAAAGTTTGAATGTGTTCTTCAAAGGTTGTGGTCGATTGTCAATAGAAGAACGTAAGGGAAAAAGGTCAACTATGTACTCAAATAAAGAAGAATATATACATGTCCAGAAAAATATATTTGATGATGCAACAGGCAAATCACTAGCTGTAGGTGATTATGATACATCATTTCAGTTTCAATTACCAGAAGATATACCATCATCACTACATTATAACAAGAGTTTCGGTGATTACTCGGTAAAATGTCAAATTTCTTATGTCATAAAGATTGAATTTGTTGTACCCGGTACATTCAAATTCAATAAGAAATTCATGAAGGAGATTAATGTTGTATCACATATAAGACCAAAATTATTGATGGAGCCTGTCATTTACGGCGATAGAAAAAAGCTTTTTCAGCCTTTTACATTAAAAGAAAGTTTTGTTAATGTAAAAGCCTACGTAAAACAGGCAGTTGTTTTGCCAGAAGATAAAGTTGAATTAGTGTACACAATCACAAACGACACAAACAAGACAATAAACGCAATAGAAGTGAAAGTTATTGAAGTATATACATTTCATGCAAAATATAAAACGAATCCAGTGGAAAATTATGCTGACATTGTGGGTACAGATTTCAAGACTGCTTCCATAAAAAGCGGCGAAAGTGTAGAAAGAGATTTTGAAATAGTCATACCATCAGATTTGCATTGCTTAGACCATTCCAAAATTGTATCGCGAGATTATGCCATTCTCATAATAGTGCATCTACCAGTGCCACATATCAATATGCTCTTAAGGATTCCAATACAAGTTGGAAGAACTAGTCTCCCAAGGTTTATTCCAGACGCAAACTGCGATTACAATGAAGCTTCAAATGAGCCACCTACTTATTGGGAAGCTATGAATGAATGTAATGATTCAAGTGAAAAAGTCAAAGATTTTAAAGACTAGATTAAAAGATCGTAACTCTCTTAGTCGTTAGTTTACTTAGTTGTTATTAATAGAAATAGATAATCAAGAATAAAATTAATATGCATAAATAAGGAAATATAATTTATAGTAAGACAATAGTAATTTTATAAATTTCTTACTAAATATTAACAATCGTCGTTCATATTGCAATTTGTTCAATGTCAATAGGTTCTATGTCAAATTTCTAACAATTTATAAATTATTTATAGATATATTATTCACATTAGATACAACAAAATGGTTAAAAAACATTATTCACTTCTCAAGCTTACACGCTCACTAGACATGAAATAAAACACTTTTTAACGGATACTAGCGCTTTGGTCCCCCGTGTCCCCCCCCAGTCCCCCGTGACCACGGCAGCTGCAAAGGTGCCGAAACGTCGGGAAAACCAAAAATCAAACCAAATACCAACTAAATACCAAAGTACATTCAATAAAACCGCGCTAGTATCTGTTAAAAAGTGTTTTATTTCAGAAAAAAACATTAGTTAAAAAACATTTTGGTGTCTCAAAAGATTTTTTTCCAGTATGCTTTTTTAGTTTCCTGTAAACTTGTCATTTTCATAGAACACATTGCAATATGAACGACGCTATATTATTTTGTGTTTTAAAAAGTTTTCTGGTTAAAGTTTTTAAGAAAACTTTTTTAAGTTTGGCAGTAGAATCATTAACTGTGTAGAGGTATCTGTAAATATAAAACATGTACTCATATTTAATGTGTTAATGTTGGTGTTCATAATGTATTTAAAAGTAATTGCTATTTATTTTTACCATGCCCAGTCACGCTAATTTTAAAAATAAAACCAAAAAAAAAGACATCCCCGTTACGTTTAGGGAAAAGTATTTCATTTTGCTTTAGTAAATGTTTTTCTTTATTAATAGGGGGTTTAGCTTCCATAGACATAATTTTTGTGTAAGCACAACCGAAATGGCGTTTTTAGGGTTCCGTACCAAAACAGTTGAAAAAGTTTTAGATGACGTTTGCCCAACTTTTTTGCAAATAATATACAATTGAAAGAGCGCTGTTTGGACATTATTTAACATCTATTCTTTTTCAGGCCGCATATGAAATGGATGAAGTCGCTATTTTTTTATTGACATTTTTTAAAAATCTACTTTCATAATATTTATAATGGATTATATTTTTTTAACATATACGCAACAGTTAATAGTTTTCGACTTTTGATGGAAAATGTATAAAAAAAAACCATTCCCTTTCCCCTTATCTCCGAAGTTTGCATAGAGAGGAATCTAAAATTATTGCATGTGATAGAACTTAATTTAAAGATTACAGGAAAAATAAAACAATGTCTCTTAAAAAAGGTTTGAATTGAGTACCTTCCTCCTTTTGAAGAAATTATCAATAAAAATTACATTAGTTCCACTATCGGTCAGGAGATGGCGCTGACCTAAAACTGCAATATTCATTCTACAAGACAGTGTATTTTAATTCGTCGGTCGGTGTGCGAGTCCGACTCGCTGTTTTCACCGCTTTTTGAAACTATAAATTCAGTGACTCTAAATTATTACGTTACATATTTTCTCCACTTAAAAAGCCTACTCAAACCTGAGCGGTATCCGCTACCGCCGTGGGTAGTGGTAATACCCGAGCGATATCCCAAGCATTAATTTTTACGCCATTTTCGCAGCTGTCGCGAAACCAGATCTGTGAAACTTGTCCCCCCGCGGACGCACTCCGCGCCACCCGCCCGCAGCGCTCGCGTCGTGCCAGTACCGCTTCCGGTAGCGGTAAAATTGGTTTGAACAGCGCGTTATCCGCATACCCATTGGGATATCGTTACCACCACCGGTAAAGGATACCGCTGAGATTTGAATAGGCTTAAATATCACTCCAGGCTCACGAAGGGTTCGTAATAACCATACCGAAAGATATTCCTCAATCATTCAATTTCTACAAAAGCAACGCAAGATACAAAATAAAATGCACTATAACGCACAAATCAAAGTGGTATTTAAAGAAAACGGTTTTATGGGAAAAACTTTTAAAGGGAAAAAAGAAATATACATTATTTCTGGTGCTAAATCGAAATTGCCTGATGTGCCACTTATTTATGATAATCAGAAGAAAATTACACAATTTCTTAATTGTAAGCAGCGAACAATAAATTTAAAAGGTAAAATTGAAAAATCGGTATTTAAACCAGGAGAAGAAATTAATTTTTCATTTGAATTAGACAATGGTTCTAATTCGCGTATTATTAGGATCAGAACCAGAATCATGAAAGTGCATAAATTTAAAGCGGCACGTAAATGGGTGAAAATATATAAAAAAGTTTCTGATTGGAAAACTGGCAGGATTGGAAGACGTTCCGGTCACACTGAAGCTTTTGCGACAAGCTTGCCTATTACGGCTAGTTCAGTGAACTTTGCTGAAGTGGTGAAAAAATACTACTGCATTGTTATAACCTCCCGAGGAGTTGCTACCAACAAATCTACTGAAGAGTTACGATTGAGAATACTTAACATCAGTTGGAGATCAGCTACAGATTGTCAGGCCAGTGTTCTACTGCCCCTTCAACTAGCCTAGCGCGAAGCGTCCACTAGGGTTTGGCATTAATTAAATGTATTGGGCCTAATCCCTCTTTAATTTATGAACCCCTACCCTACACTATCTGTGGATTACTGGGTACAGGGCTACTCCCCTACCCGAGTGCCGTAAGCTGTTTTACCCTATCCTCGAAGAAATTTGGTGTTAGAAATACCTATAACTGTTGACCCAATCACGGATGAACGTACTTTGGATGCAGAAAGTGAATTTACTAAATGCTTTTTGACCAATTTGATAAAAAAGAAATAATATTTCATCCTTTGATTTTAATTACGGCAATTATTATTGTATCAGTAATAAAAAATAACAATCTTACGTTTTTTATTTACACAGGCGCTACACAAAACTAATTTAGAGTCAGAAAAAGAAAGCTAAAAATTAAAACTTGGTGGTCCAATAGTTTCGAAGTAAAAGCTACTAAGCTTACCTTTGAAATTGCGTACCGCCGAAAATGTAATGTACCTACATATAATGTACTCGTATGTATGTATAGAGTCTTTCCATATTCCATACATTTTGCTATTAATTGTGTCACAACATGAATATGATCAATAGCTGAAATATTTTTTCGAAATTCAGTTTGTTCCCGAGGTTGATTTTCATCTAAGATTTTGGAGATTCTGGTCAGTATATTTTTTGCGAAAACTTTATAAACATTGGTCATTATTAGAGATGAAACGGGATATTCGGTAACTATCCGGTATGCGGCCTATCCAGCGGCCTTAATTCTATCCGGCCGAATACCGGATAACTACTATTCGGCCGGATAGGCATCCAGCCTATTTCTTCGGTTTTCCTCCTGGTTTCACATAAACCAATTATGTCCCATTTTAATTTTCGTATTCTAGTTCTTCAATCCTTGAATCAGACATTAATGTTTTCACGTTTAATCTTGCAATGTACAAATATTGTGACGGGTCTCTCTTTTTGTTTTTATTTGAGGGGTTATAGTCTACATCTATACTACAACCCTCAGTCTCCAAGAGTGAGTTAATGATATTTAAAGCAGGCACCAATCGTTACTCTTACGTGCCACCAGTGACTTTGTAGAGTCTCCTCTGGTCTCCTCTAAAAACGGTAGAAAAATTAAATATCTGTGTCACTGGGTCACAGGTCACAGCAGATCTCAAAGATAACGCTGACATTGAAAGAGAACGAAGGGCGCTATCTGTCTGCTGTAATATGCTGGCCCACAGAATATTTGCACGATATACAAATGAAGGCATGCTGCCAAACTTTTTACGTGCAGTCTGGGGGGAGATATACGCAGGGAGCATATAGCGCTCCTCGTGTCCAGTATTATAATGGATTCAGGGTATTGTTTGGGCTGCCACGGTCATGTAGTGCTTCAGGTATGTTCGCGTCGACGCGAATTAATGATGTTTACGCAATAATGCGAACATGTTTTTACTCAATCTGTGCCTCAATGCTTGCAAGACTGCGGGGCAGCTTGAACAGCATCTTGTCAACGATAACTGCTAGGTGGGACAGCCTAATATTGCGCCGCTGCACGCAGTTGCATGCCCAATAAGCTGGCTATTGTACCGTGTACCGTACAAGTATTATGAAATAATGTTACTAACACTAGTTATAACTAAGTCATGATTATACTAAATAATATACTAGAAAAAGTACGACTCGCACCAGATCAATACTCAGACGGGAATCGAACCCGCGACCTTTTGGATATCCGGTCCAATGCTCTGACCGCTGAGCTACCGAGTCTTGACTTGGTAGCTCAGCGGCTCTGACCGCTGAATGCTCTGACCGCTGAGCTAACGAGTCTTGACTCGGTAGCTCAGCGGTCAGAGCATTGGACCGGATATCCAAAAGGTCGCGGGTTCGATTCCCGTCTGAGTATTGATCTGGTGCGAGTCGTATTTTTTCTAGTATATTATTTAGTATTGTTTAAAAATAGCATTGTAAATGCAAAAAATCTCAAATTTAAAATAAGTCATGATTGTTGCTAACAAATTAAATATATGCCCATGTCTGAAATAAATTAAATTTATTATTATTATATTATTCAAACTTTGGTTCTTTGCAACACTTTTAATGAGTTAAAATTAATTAAGTTATAAAATAACAGTAAGCGATAAACAAATTATCGATAGTCACATTAATAACAAACTAGCGGCCACCCGCGACTTCGCCTGCGTGGTCAGTTTTTAGGGTTCCGTAGCCTAAATGGCAAAAAATGGAACCCTTATAGATTCGTCATGTCTGTCTGTCTGTCTGTCTGTCTGTCTGTCCGTATGTCACAGCCACTTTATTCCGAAAGTATTAAGACTACACAGTTGAAACTTGGTAGGTAGATGTATTCTGTTAACCGCTTAACGGATTTAATACAAAAATAAGAAAAATAAAAGATTAAGGGGGGGCTCCCCATACATGGAACTGAAACTGAATATTTTTTTTTCTTCGAACCAACACGTGTTGGGTGTCTATAGACAGGTCTTTAAAAATGACATTGAGGTTTTTAAGACAACTTTTTCTCAAAGTCAACCGTTTGAAAGATATTCACCGCCAAAGTGGTAAAATGTATGTCCCCCCCCCCCCTTTAACTTTTGAAATAAGAGAGTGAAAAATCTAAAAAAAATATATGCTATAGATCTTAATAAACACTATCAACCAAAATTAGTTTGAACGAGATATAGTAATTAGTTTTTGAGATATAGCACATTTTCCAAAACCGCAAATATAACTTTGTCATTCATACCAACACTGTGAAAAACAAAGTTATTTTTGCAAACTAAAAATGATAGGTGGTATTAAATATGGTATGGTATAAGGTAACTACGGAACCCTATGGCGCGTGGCCCGACACGCACTTGGCCGGTTTTTTCTCTATCCCTCGAGAATAGTATTTCTTCTGGATGACTATGTTTATACTTTATGTTCTTTTCTTTACCCTCAACAACGTATAGGCAAAACTTCATGATGATCGGTTGTGTGAAGGCGTAACAAACAAACAAATAAACGAACAAACGGATTTCGCATTTATAATATTAGTAAGGATGATTGTACTACGATTTATAAATTGTTCGGAATAAAATGTTGTGTTAGTTTTTATTTTTTTTCATTTGCTCACAACAACAAGTTCAACTGATTGCAAACAAAAACAGAGCACAAAAATAACAGTTTTTTTCAATTAAAACTTTTAAACTAAAATAATGAAAATCGAAATTTTTGTGTCCACTAATAAAGGAGTCAGTGACTTATTCGTTGCGGGAGAAACTATATCAGGAGTTATTAAATACAATACACGAAGTAAGAAAACTTTTAATATAATGTCTATATTTTTAGTTGGTTTTGGAAAAATCACAATCAAAGATAAGTGGACTAGGAGTAGTAGCTCGCTAAGGGAGTCCAGTAAGCGTGAAACCTATGAAAATGTAGAAAAAATATTGAATCATTCCACTCAGGGTTTCAATATCACTCCAGGCTCACATATTGAAGAGTTCGCAATAACCATACCGAAAGATATTCCTCCATCATTCAGTTACTACAAAAGCAACGCAAGATACAATATAAAATGTTGTATAACGCACAAATTAAAAGTGGTATTTAAAGAAAACGGTTTTATGGGACACACTTTTAAAGAGAAAAAAGTGATATACATTATTTCTGGTGCGAAATCGAACCTGCCTGATGTGCCACTTATATATGGTAATCAGAAAAAAATTAGACAATTTCTCAATTGTAAGCAGCGAACAATAAATTTGAAAGGTAAAATTGAAAAATCAATACTCAAACCAGGAGAAGAAATCAATTTTTCATATGAATTAGATAATGGTTCTAATTTGCGTATAATTAGGATCAGAACCAGAATCATGGAAGTGCATAAATTCAAAGCGACAAGTAATGGTGCGAACATATATAAAAAAGTTAATGACGCTGATTGGAAAACTGGCAGGATTGGAAGACGTTCTGGTCACACTGAAGCTTTTGTGACAAGTTTGCCTACTACAGCTAGTTCAGTGAAATTTTCTAAATTGGTGGACAAATACTACTGCATTGTTATAACAGCTATTTTACCCTGTCCTCGAAGGAATTTGGTGTTAGAAATACCTATAACTGTTGACCCAACCACGGACGAACGTATTTTAGATATAGAAAGTGAATTTACTAAATTCTTCTTGACCAATTTGATCAGATAGAAATAATATTTCTTTCTGTGAAATTAATAACGGCAATTGTAAGTAATAAAAAAAAACATACTTTTTTATTTAAACAAGCGTTCTGCGGGCGCAGAACACAGTGGTCCAGTTGTGGTGCCATTTTCCGTGTATTTATATCTAAATTTTATAATTTTTTTATCTTTGAAATTGCCGATTTGTATAAAAAGTTTTTAGAAATTAGGAAGTTGCATTTTCTATAAGTACAAAGTAGTACAAACTAATCAAACCGATGCCAAATTAGTATTATAGGAGTTGCAGTACGAATCACGAAAGAGACTTAAGACAAAATTATACTTAATATATCTAAAGATACATATTTTTGAAATATATAAATTAAATATTGTTTTGTCTTAAGTCTTTTCTTCATGAGTTATGATGCGAAGATGGGCGCCATTAGTGGTCATCTTTCATGATACGAACTATACGTACACGATTAACCAGATAAATGATATTTTAGTTAAAATCATAAAAAAAATAGCAACGTAGAAAATATTCGATACATATAATTTAAGATACCTACTTAGATGACAAATTTAATTTAATGTATTCGCTAAAAAAAAGGTTGACGTTATGTATACTATAGTGCAAAAACGATAGCTACAAATTTGATATAGTTAACGGATGCATCAGGTACTCGTATACTTCTGATGACAGAAAAAAAAACGGCCAAGTGCGAGTCGGATGCGTGCACGAAGAGTTCCGTACCAAAAAAACCGGTCAAGAGCGAGTCGGACTCGCACACCGAGGGTTCCGTACCATCATAATTGCACCATCAAACCACACTGCAGAGCAGAATAATAAAATTAGTATTGCAGTTTTACTGCGTGTATTAGTATTGTCAGCGCCATCTCTTGACCGATAGCGGAACTAATGTTAACTTTTTAGAAATTTGATAATTTCTAAAAAAGTGTGCTATACTGAGACACCATTTTATTTTTCCTGTAATCTTTATATAAACTGCTATCACATAGAATTATTTCAGATTTTTCTCTTTGCAATCTTCGGAGATAAGGGGGGGATCGGTATTTTTTTTACATTTTTCGTCATAATTCGAAAACTATGCCGCCTCAAACAAAAAAAAATGATTAAAAACGTGCAAACGGCGCTCTTTCATATGATACCCCACATGCCCTAGTAGCCCCACTTCAAATTTTTAAGACCCTTTTTCAGTCCCTGTTGTAAAAAAGATGTTCATTATTTATTTTTTTCTTATTTGCAAAATAGTTGGGCAAATGTCATCTTAAACTATTCCAAATTTCAAGTTGATACCATTAGTAGTTCTCGAGATATCCAGCTGTGACAGACAGACAGACAGACTGAGTCACACCATAAGGGTTCCATTTTTACCATTTTGGTACGGAACCCTAAAAACGGCAAAAAAACACGTTTGTTGTATAAGAGCCCCTCTTAAATATTTATTTTATTCTGTTTTTAGTATTTGTTGTTATAGCGGCAACAGAAATACATCATCTGTGAAAATTTCAACTTTCTAGCTATCACGGTTCATGAGATACAGCCTGGTGACAGACAGACAGACAGACGGACAGTGGAGTCTTAGTAATAGGGTCCCGTTTTTACCAGTTGGCTACGGAACCCTAAAAAAGAGCTGTTCAGGACGAATCTCTATAATAGACTAATTTACCTTACAAAACAAATTACACTACACCTAACGTTTGTTTATCTTAAAATCTATTTATAGAATAGGGCTCTCAAAAACTTAAAAATCGAAGTAAGGCTGTCAGGTATACTGTACAGTTAATAATATTTTTTATTTTATTACGTTGCATTGCATACCTACCATCGAACCAAATTTTGCAAAGAAATAGATTGGTCCTTGCAAAAAAAATAAAGGCTAATATTAAGGTATGATTCCGATGTCTGCAGCACTGTTGCGCGACACTGCTGCGCGACACTGCTGCGCAGCAGTGCTTATTACGTTGCATTGCATACCTACCACCGAACCAAATTTTGCAAAGAAATAGATTGGTCCTTGAAAAAAAAATAAAGGCTAATATTAACGTATGATTCCGATGTCTGCAGCACTGCTGCGCGACACTGCTGTGCAGCAGTGCTGCGCAGCACTGCTGCCGAGCTCGGAATGTAGTCTCATATAAACCTATAGAGAATGTATGGGGACCAGTGGTGTTGCGGCAGCAGTGCTGCGCAGCAGTGTCGCGCAGCAGTGTTGCGCAGCAGTGTCGCGACGCTACTCCGCTCACTTCAAATTGAGCCTTTCAAACGTAACATTACGATTCAATTTGGAGCACACAGCACTGCTGCGCAGCAGTGCTGCCGACACCGGAATCATACCTTTAAGGTACGATTCCGATGTCCGCAGCACTGCTGCGCGACACTGCTGCGCAACAGTGCTGCGCAGCACTGCTGTCGAACTCGGAATGTAGTCTCATATGAACCTATAGATAATGTATGGGGACCAGTGGTGTTGCGGCAGCAGTGCCGCACAACACTGCTGCGCAGCAGTGTTGCGCAGCAGTGTCGCGTCGCTTCTCCGCTCACATCAAATTGAGCCTTTCAAACGTAACATTAGGGTTCAATTTGGAGCACACAGCACTGCTGCGCAGCAGTGCTGCCGACATCGGAATCATACCTTTATTCACGTAAATCTAACAGGTAACAAAGTTCCACGCGAGCGAAGTTACGGGTAAAGCTAGTATTTTATAATTTTAAGACGCAAATACCTCCTGTATAAAGCCTTTTGTTAAATATACGTAATATAATGTATTTACTCTGTTCCAAGATAAGGGTAACAGTATCATAATTCAAGTCATTATATATTTATGCACTTTAAGGTATTTTTTTACATTTGCGTACATACACCTTAAATAATTATATGGTTCATAGTCTTAAGTACAATAAGCTAAATTAAATTAAATTGTCTGTACTATCTTTATACTCACACATCGTCTTGGAACACACGCGACGAAAGTCTAGTGATAATGTTATCACAGATAAGATTTTAAATTGAGTATAAACAAATGGGTATATATTGAACATATTTCAGTAAATTCTTTAGTATTCTGAAAGTATTCATAGGCAGACGTTTCTTTCTCAATCGCTACTATTGAATCACAGAAAAATGGCTTTGCAATGTGAAATAAATTTACACAAAGAACCCGATCATGTATTTGTGCCTGGAGAATCAGTATCTGGTGATATAAAATACAAATTATGTGAAAATTCAACGTTTACAAAAATTACCATCTCACTGAAAGGTAAAGATCTTTTTACAGTAGATGGAACTATACAAACAAACAAGTTATTTGACAATGTCGGTAAACATTATGTTGATATTAACAACATCGTACAAGAAGATGAAAACGGAGTGACATTACCAGCTGGGACGTTTGAAATTCCGTTTTCTATGACTTTGCCATATGACATACCGGGGTCGTTAAATCACAAGAAGAGCAGAGGCGGCTATTGTATGAACTATAAAATATTTTACTACGTCCGTATACAGTTTGAAAGACCCGGCTTCATAAAACAGTGTAAAAGTTTTAAAAAGAATATAAATGTAACTTCAAGCATCATTCCTACTCTGCCAATGGTTCCAGTAACTTATGAAGAGAAAAAGAAGCTCGCAAGATTATTTACTCGAAGAGAGGATACATTCACTATAAAAGCAACAGTTGAAAATTCTGTCGTCGAATCTGGTGGAAGAGTCCAACTAAAGTGTGAATTAAAAAATGACACTAAATTCAAAATCAAACTAGTTGAAGTAAAACTTGTGGAAATGTTTCATATGAAAGCCTGCGACATTACTGAAGAAGTGTTTGATGTTCTACAGTCAGCTCGTTTGAAACCTTTATTAAAAAACAGAGGTGATACAGAAACGATGAAACTAGTTCTTGATATTCCAAAAGAAGCAAGCACGGTGAGAAAATCAAAGTTAATTAGTAGGAACTACTGCGTGCTGATTACCGCAATATTGCCAGCATTTTATAAAAATGTTTGTTTGAGAGTACCCCTGGAGGTAGGAAAGAATACGGTGGATTGCGTTGTAGTAAGAGACAGGCCACCTACGTATTGCGATTCCTTGAATTTGTTGCAACATGATGAGATAAGAGTGCATAATTTTGATGAAGCTAAATGTGTAATAAAATTAAGTGCGTAAAATGTAGTTATTTATAGAAATTAATATAAAATTAAGAACGTTGATTGAACCTTTTCGTTAAACAAAAAATGTTTTAGGTAGTGAGCGTTAAAATAATGTACACATAAGTAAGGCATTAGATGTTGTTGACTTATGATATGAAAGTGTTTATTTTTTGTATAAGATACCAAAGAATCTGTAAACATAGTGTGTAGTGTATTGTAATCTCTTTATCAGTGACGTTACTAGGGAAGACAGATTTATATTTTTACAGCAATATATTTCGTATTTTTATAATTGTACTTAGAAATATATTTCTCTCAGTAAGATTTCCTAAATAAAAACATCAATTCAATTTGTGCTCATTTCTGTTATTAATTAATCATTATGATATACAACTCCGGTTGTAAAAGGTTCTAAAGATGAGGTAGCGTGGAAGAAGATGACTGTTTGTTTATTCTACGTTGACAGTTTGTCTAAGTACAGTTTATTAGTTAGTTAATTTTTGATGGAATTATTATTTCTATCTATTGGTCCATCTGACTCTACGTTCCAGTGTCACAGGAACCTTTTTAAATGACTTCAGCAAAACTAAATTGAAGAAAGAGTCTGGCCAGTGACTCCAGTGAGCATCAGTGTCATCGAAACAGTGGCGCCACTTTCCGTGTTAAATTAATATGATATTGGAATCTGACCTCTAAAATAAGGCGTAAAATTAGTTCCTTTTCTGACTACGTGACAGCGTAGACCGACTCTATGTTAGCACTCAATAAATTTTCTAACAATCAAGTCTGAGACTGCGTGCCGCTGCAGCGGTTGGCGAAGCACACGACATTTTTGTAAAATTTACTTTCAAACTTCTTTTTCTCATCGTATGAGGATTAGTGGCCACCTCTGGTGTTAGAGTTTATCAAGCCGCCTGTAACACCTCTGACTTGGCTTAGCGACTATCATCAGATGACAACAGCTGGGACCGACGGTTTAACGTGCCTTCCGAAGCACGGAAGTGCTCAGTTGTAATGCCACTAAACAGTCACCCATCCGACACCTGGCCGGACCGAGCATTGCTTAACAAACGTGATCGAATACAAACCAGTGTGTTAAGCTCCGCCATGAGCGCTTCAGGTCTAGGTCTTTAACTTAAATTTCTTGAATCCTTGGGCTATGAGAAAAAATTCTCACTGTAACGGATTGTACCCGGTACGGCCGGTAATTTGCAGATTACCTAGTTAATTCCCACATTAACGTGTTGTAACCGACTACCTAACTACAATGGGTCTAGATGATCACAGCCTATGCAAGAGACTAAAACCTAAGTGGAAACCTAATAACCTACAGGACAGGAGGACAATCAAAAATCCGCTTACTACTTACCGTTGATTATAACTGAACTATTGAACCTAATTTTACTGGATTAAATAACCTCCAAAATACAATTTACTAAGTTTACTTTATCCAACCTTAACTAACCTACAAGGAACCTTACTAACAAGCTTTGTGTGATCTGAGAGGGCCTGTGAAAGTCTAATGGAGGAACCCTGGATGTGATAATTAGTGAACCCAAATTCTTTTAAAAGTGTGATTAGTATTGATTTTCATTTTCCAATAGAAGTATTCGCTTTCATTACTAGGTCTTAATTATTCCTGCTATTACTTTTATTTCTAAAAGAAAATACCACTAAATGAAAGATATTGCCCTATTGATATAACCAGAGAAATAAAAATTAAGTCTGTATTTTTCTTAAGTGAGTTTACTTTACTTTCATATTAATTCTTAATATTTGTCATACTACCAAGGGAAATTCCATAGTTCTTTAGTGTCAAAAAATGGGAATACTATAAATAAAGAGGAAAGCGTTCCCAATTACGTTCCGTAGATGAAGTAAGTATGAGCGAAATAAACCTACGTTGATAGGAAATGATCAAAGTGAATTTATGAGTTAAATGGAGTATTGTTATAAGGTAAAAGAGGTATGTTCAACCATAATAGACTGCAAGGTAAAAAGAGGTAAGTCGGGTTATAGAGAAAAGTTAAGTTTGAGCAATTCTCTTCCGCTGCCAAGTGTCAAATTATATGCCATGTATGACGTTATTCCAAATAATGTAAATTATCTATTGTCAACTTAGTTCATTAAAATAAGAGAGATTATTTCAGGTAATTTAAGAAGTTTTAGTCGCCTGAGATCAAAGTATAATAAAATTTTCAGCGCTATTAAATAAGAATTCTTTTACTTTCTGAAGTTATTGTACAAGTAATGAATATGCAATTGTGGTTTTGCCAGCTAAGGTATGGGCCCGCTCCCCGCCCGATACAATGAGTCTCGTCTCCGTACTTGGTCAACTCCCTTCTGGCCAGCCATATTCTTTCATGACAAATTTAATTAATGAATATTTTTAAGTTATAGTACTTAGTCTTTGTCAGTCAGTTTTAATAAAAGAGGGCAAGCAGAGTGCTTTCAAGCGAACTACCAGTTTCTCACAATGAAGAATTCTCCTTCAATTGCGATGGCTGAATTATGAATTTAAATTTAGAATAATTAAATAATTAGTTCTAGTATGACTGTTTAACATTATAACAGATGGACACAACATTACTATCCATATACTTGGGACACTGATAGTTCTCAAATTCTGAAGGAAAGACAATTCTAAACAAGGTAAAATTCTATGACGGGATTTCCATACTTCAATCTCAACTAAATTATAAATATATATATACAACCATAAACTGAATTGATTTCAGGTCATTTACTAAAGGTTAAAGCAGTATTTCGATTTAATATTGAGTAGACTTGGCAATATTTGTTCTCAATTGTAAACTAGATTCTATTTCTAACATCTTTCAATTGAGTTGGCTGGTGGGACATAGTTTAAATATTTGAACTCAGATAAAAGATATGTTGTCATTATTATTTGTGAATTTTATATATTCACTAAATAATATGATACTTTCATAGTTGGTAGATTCTTTTCAAAGTATTATTTCTCGGTTAATCATAAACATCATTCTGTCAATTTGAAAGGTTTACTCAAAGCATTGATCTAGTGACCTAGAAGTTGTGAATCGACCTTAACTTACTAGAGACACGAGCTTATTCCATACACTCAGATCTTGTTTCAGCACTCCTCTCAAAATTACCAAAATAGTTTATTCTATCTATAAACAATCGGTTCAACCATAGCTCCCTTCAACCAATCCAATTCAAAGATAAATAATCTATTCTTTATTTATGATTCTACTCCATCTATTAAATCATTATTCAATATTAACTGTAAAGGATATCTAAATTAAATTAAGAGTAAATTAATTTGTGGGTACTTACTGAAGCTTGCAAAGTCTACACAATTTAGCACACTGTAGTAATCATTCACAACACTGATTCTATGGAAGATTGATACTATCCTATTGGATTATAACCAGTAATTCCACATAAACTTTCGTCCATTATATTGTACACTTCCGCATTCACCATGTTCCATTCCTAAGTCATCCTACCTCTTCACCGCCTATATAAATTCGAATGTTCCACTTGGTGACCCACGGCGGCCATTCTGTCGACCCGATTCTCAACACCGCCTACCTAAATTTCGAATCACTACCTATTGACCTCGGCGGCCATCTTGACGACGCCTACCTATTTGCGGCCTACCTAAATCCGATACACTACGAAGTGATCTACCTCTCCACCGCCTACCTAAAAGCTCCTAGATTGTCTACCGTTCCTGCTGTTACCTTGCTGACAACACGACCTTCTTGAGGATGTCTAACCTTTTACCAGCATCCAAGTTTCCCTCCCGCCTTGAGATGCTAACCTAAGCTACTGTTCCTACGCGTCTAACAATGAATTTATAAACCTAATGAATTTACCTGCCTACCAACGACTAAATTCCGATTTCCTATGCAATGTTTGGGATGCTTACCATCATCCCCGACGCCCCGATCCTGTACAGCGTGAGCAAGCATGACTCGCCTAAACTCCCCTAACAGCTTGGACGTGCTCATATTTGATTGGGATGGAACAAATAGGCACCTACAAAGAGGATTAACATTACCAAGCCATATCCTCCACGTTCAAACGGGATTACATCCACACACCGTTCGGACCGTTGGTTGATGAGCGAGTTGGCTAGCTTGGTAACCTTAAGTGACTAAACTAGGTATCTTTCAACAGAAACCCGCATTGCACGCCACAAAGCAATGCTATTTTACCTACCCCTTTGAGGATTGACCGAACGCCCAATAAAGACACAAAACTAAAGAGAAATCTACCCCCCCTTTATTTCCCCCTGATTGCTTAAACAAATTTCGAACAACCTTAAACCATGAAAATTCTTGAAACTATTGGGAAATTTACTTTACTTCATGAAAATTCGCAAGCAAAATCTACATACTTTAATTTCAAGCTTACTTATACCATATAAGCCCTAATTAAAGCATATAAGCAAAAGACTCGCACCCGGTTGCGGACCTATACGTCAAAACCTCAATTAAAAACACTATCTTCCTGACTTCTTGATGTTTCTTGCGTTAAAATAAAATACTACTTGATTGAAGTTTCTTACAGAGGGTATCGACGGCTTCTTCTGAGTTCCACTTGATGCTTCGCTGAGGTCGGAGAAAGTAAAGAGAGCGATTTCCCCCCAACTTCGCCTTTTATAATCCCCCAGAATCATTCACTCTCTGCAGGAAACTCACCCCACACGATCTAAGCATCTTTTTTTTTCTACCTTCATTTCCCTACTTTACATAAATTATTCCTAAAATTTTCCCTTCTCCTTCAAAAATGGGGAGAATTCAGTTTTGTCTTACTCAACTTATAAATATAATATTTAAGTTACTAATCTTACAAAATGAACCCCTATACTAATCAATAATTTCAACGTGCAATTCAACTAACCAATAACCTCCTATGTTCAAGATTCTCTATACTCAAGCGCACAATGCCACTCAATTTGTAACCAAATTAAAATTAATCTGTTACCTAAATATTTCTCTATACTGACATTTCAGCTACATTTGATTTAAGTAATTCATACAATTGTATGAAACAACGTTTTAATCATAAATAAATCAACAAGTTTTCCCCCTTACATCATTTCTAACAAAACTAACAACTTTGAATAATATTCAGCATATTTATCCAGAATCATATGAAATTATTGTACTATAATCATAGAACTCTGATTAATACGAATTTTATATTCACAACAAATTGAACCTCCCATATGCTACAATTTGAATCCAACCTTTTTCAATCTTTTTATCTCGCCTTCCCCAAAATATCATAACCTCTAGAATCAATTTGCTAAAATACGTATTACAACATTTTCCATTAAGTATTCGGTCCAATTAAACCTAAAATTTCCGATCAATTTAGCATCACAATGTTGGTACTTTAAAAACCCTAACTGGCAACACCCATCCGACTACTTTTACATTTTTTTAAATGCCTACCCTCATTTGAGTTATAAACCTGCAGCATAAAATCTCGCTTTCGAAGAAACTTCATATCAATCTTTCTTCGTACTTTAGCTAAAACACATCACGTGGTGTGACACTACTGACAACTTACAGAAATAATTAACACCGAATTCAATCCTTTTTTAAGTAATCTTCTAAAATAAATTATTATAATAATATTCGAGAGGCTCTAATAAAATTTGATAAATAAACAATAATAAATATAAATAAATTTTAAACCTATTAGCGTCGTTACCTACACAGAGACTAATATTTGAATTTTAGCGCCTTGAAAGATTAAAGAACTTCCTACATTATTGCTAACTCAAAACCTGAACTACTCTTTATTATAATAACTTGTTCGATAGTTAAATAATATTATGCTCAGTATGAAACAAAATTCGAAAAATATTTGAGATAAAATAGCATGTTCAGTTTTGAACCGTTACAGCTCGACCCCAAAATCCTGCACAGGTGACAAGACTACGTATTGGATCCGGAGTAGGATTTTCCTTCTCAATTCTCAAATATTTATTCCGCCTCTACTCTTAATCCTCAATTTTTACTCATACATCCCTTTTGTATAATAAAAAAAAAAACCTTCCCCTTAATAACCCTAACCATTATTATTTCTCCAAGATCAAAGAATTGTTGGGTGAAATCTAATGTAAATGAGATTTAGATTGTAGAGTGTATTTAAACCAAGACAATATTGAAAAGTTATCAAGCGAGTTTTAAGTTTTATGTGACTTTTGCCAATTCCGTCTTATGCATATTCAACACCAGAGTCGTACAAGATCACAGTAAGGTGTGGGTTGTGAATCCACAACTTCTAGCAAGTCTACATGCGACAAATAAGTCTTTTTCTAACCTTATGAAAAAGTTTGCGTATGACGCTACATATTTGTGCATTGAACCCTTCCACAATCAAGTATTACTCCTTTCTTGCCAACAGGGCCTACTCCGTCGGTTCGAAGTGAGCCTATACAATGACCCTATATTTCCAAAAGCTTACTTAAGACTCTAGAACAACCCTAATATCGCCTTGGAGAGTGTGCAGTTGTCGAGTTCATATTCATAGCTCTTAGCTTCTTGTGTAGTATGAATTTCAGACAGTTGTTCACACCAGGACAATTTACAAACGTCAATAGTGTTTGTTTTCTCTCTTTTTTTTTTTCTCTAACCTAACACCAAAAGTCCTACTGTACAAAATTCAAGTTTGTCAACCCTAAACGCCGGTCCGGCCGCAAGCACAAACCAAACGCTAGAGCAGTGTGGTGGTCCTATCTCTTGGAAAAATAATAAGTCTGCATTCAGGTTTCACATATGTTATAATCCAAAGCCCTCCATATAGAATCTATATTTTAATTCCAATTCCTAATCCACATTAACTCTCATTCTATGCAATCTTTTAAATTAACATCCCATTCATACTCATAAACTAGATTAGATTCTCATTCTATTCATCTGTTCTCTTCATGCAGCATTCACTGTCTTCATTCACTAGCCTACATTCACGCCACCTAAGATTATATCATAGCTACACCCTGAATGCAAATATAAATAACTAAATTGGGTAGAGATTAATCATACAATTTTAGGATTCAATACGCCGATTGTCACCAAACATAATTATATGCAAAATTTACAATAAAGTATTATCTCAAATTCGTTACGAAAAATTAATCTTATGTTACGCACTTTCTACACTACGCGACACACTATAATAATACACGCCTCACACGTTAAACGAGAGTGAATTTTACACGATATGTTAAAGTTAAACAACCCTTTTATATATGAAATTATTTTAAGTTAACTGACTCATTATCAATTTAAGTTAACGGTGTACTTAATTGTATATGCCTTTTCTATTTCATAAAGCTGCCTAAACACAGTCGGATATTCTACCGATTACCTAGATCTACATCAACTTAACGTCTACCTAGACCTATATCTAAACAGAAAAATTTCCCCCCCGGAAAGAAAAGCCACCGACACACCCCTCTATCTGACCTTACAATTTCAACCAACTCGAACAACGAAATATGTTTTAATTAACTTGGACAATTAACTAATTTTTTGTCCAACCCGTAACGTACCAAGTGAATAACACTCCATCAGAGAATTATAATTTTTTTTTTTTAATTAGACTTTGACCTTTCTCTTTTTTTTTTCATCAGACTAACAATCGAGTTGTTAAAATTTTGTAAGCTCAGACAGGCTTTTCCCTTGCCCAACAGTCTCTATACAAAGTTACCCCTTTTACCATTTATTAGTCAACTTAAGAAAAAAACAATTGATATTTGATACTTATACAAGATACTATCTATTATTTACAAAGCTTATTTATAATACCTAGACAAATGTATAGTGTTAAACCTTCCTCGTTCCTTGCCAGACTTAGGGTCTACAAGTAAATACACATTCTTAAACGGATTAGCGCCAACCACATACGGACCCTCATACAATGGTTCGAACTTTTTCGTAATTTTTAATTTAGCATCAGACTTATTTAATTTCCTTATCTTAACCAAATCACCTATTTGATATTGAATGATACGATATTTCTCATTAAATTTGTTCTGTCGTAATTGCCCTGCCTTCCTTAAATTCTCACGAGCTTTCTCCCTAATTTCGTCTACAGGTAGAGATACCACACCATTCGGCAAATTGTCATCAAAAGATAGTCTCGTAGGTTCACTATATAAAATCTCACAAGGAGTAAAACCCGTACTTTCATGGTAAGTGTTATTATATAGAACTTCTAATTTGGGCAATATATCAACCCAACCTTTATGATTTGTCCTACAATAAGTTCGGAATAATCGTCCTAACTCCTTATTTACTCTTTCCGTAGTATTAGGCCTAGGATTTCTAACTGTGGTATAAATAACTCTCACCCCTTCTTCTTTCATAACTTCCTTCCACATCCTACTAGCAAATTGCGACCCATTATCCGTCATTATAGCTCTGGGTTTGATTATGCGAAAGAATTTTCTCACCTTAGTTAGTACCGAAATTGCAGTTGCTTTTCTAAGATCATAAAATTTCACAAACTTACTAAAGGAGTCTTGCACAACCAAAATATAATTCATACCGAACTTCCCCGACGGAAGTGGACCATACAAATCTGCCATAACGATATCTCCTACATTCTCAGTTATGATTGAGCGACAAGGACCTACATACTTAGTTGTATCGCTCTTAGTTATCTGACAATCGTGACACCCCTTTAATAGACGTTTGACCTGTTTAGTTAATCCTTTCCAAAAAAATCTATCCTTAATGTACTTAATGATTTTGTAAGCCCCTTGATGTCCCATTTCGAAATGTACCTGCCAAATAACTTCCTCTCTAATTGATTCCGGTAAGAATAACACCTTTCTACTTCCCTCGCCAGGTAAATAATATAATATTCCATCACCTAATACACACCTTTTAGAAATTTGACTTACTCTACCATTTATTCCAACCCCACTGATTAAAATTCTAATTATTTCTCCTATCTCCACATCTTCCCGTTGTAGCCTAGCTAAACCCTTTAATTTTTCAAGTAACTCTTTATTAATTCCTCTCTCAGTGTAAAATATTCTAGGCGAATTAGTTTTATCCTCCTGTAATAAATCCCCTTCTGGTTGATATCTTGATAACACATCAGCTACTACATTATCTCTACCTTTTACATGTTGAACTACATATTGAAACTGTTCTAAATAATTTATCCATCTAGTTACTCGCGCATTGTATAATTTACTATTCTTTACAAATGTTAATGCTTTATGGTCCGTTCGTATTATTACTTTAGCCCCCCTTAAATAAGTCTCAAATTTTTCCAAACAACAAATTATCGAATAGAGCTCTTGTTCAGTAACTGTCCAATTTAGTTGTGCTCCTCTTAGTAATTTACTATGAAACCCTAAAATTTTTATCTCCCCTTGATTATCCTTTTGATACAAAAACCCCGCTAGCCCTATTCCCGAACTATCTGTCTGTAAATAATACGGCTTAGTAAAATCTGGATGATTCAATTCGACAGTGTTAATAAAGAGTGACTTTATTTTATCAAAGGCTTCCTGCTCCGATTCTCCCCATTTCCATTTCTTTTCCTTTTTTAGAAGTTCACATAAAGGTCCCGTATGAAAACTATAATTAGGTATAAATTTGCGATAAAAATTACAAAGTCCTAAAAATGCCCTCACCTGTTTCAACTTTTTTGGTGTAGGAAATAATTGAATTGCTCTAACTTTTTCGGGATCTGTACGAATTCCGTCAGTTGAAATAATATAGCCTAGCATCTTTACTTCAGTACTCAAAAATTCACACTTTTCTAGATTACAAGTTAACCCTGCCTGTGATAATTTCCCTAATACTATATCTATGTGTTCTAAATGCTGAGATAGTGTTCCCGTAGTTATGATCGCTAAATCGTCAAGATAGTTTATACAGAAATCTCTAACCTCGTGACCTAGTATAATTATCCTTAAGATCTAAACCTATTGGTATCCTAACACCGGTTTTATTTCTTCCTAAAGATTCACCTGGACACCAATTCATCCTAACCATCATATTATAATTTGGGTCCCCTGTGGCTGAAGCTGATCCGAGGACTAAAGACTCAACTTCCACTAGTTTAACATTTCACTATCTACTACATTTGACTTATCATTTAAATTAATTGCTTGTAATTCAGCCTCCTTCGGTCTCTGCCACTGCCTATAATTCTGTTGATATCCCCTTTTCTTCTTCTCCCATTCTTTCAGAAAATCTACTTTAAAGTCAGCTAAACCTGTCCATCTCCCCTTATAGATCCGGGACCAATCCTTTACACTTCCAGTTAAACATTCTCGTATTAAATCTAGTTCATTGCCCGATGTTCCTAACTTCTTCAAATAGGTCTCTAAATCTTCTATAAAATCAACCGGATGAATCGACGATTCTCCGAATTTTGGTCTATCTAAGTTTATGTTCTTGACATTACACATCACGTACTTATGAATATCTGCGCCCGGACTAGTTTCTTTAATTACATTCCCATGCACCTCATCACAATCCATTCCTTCATTATTCAATGACGTTACCTCAACTATTGGCGATTCCTTTTCCCCTCCGGTAGTTTCCTGGATAGTTCGCTGCGTTTTCTTAACTTCCCCACTCAGAACATTTACTCTTCTAGTAAGCACCCCTATGGTACGACTCAACATACGCTGTATAGTCACCAATTCCCGTGAACGTGTCGACTTCGGTCGCCTTATAGTTCTAACTATCAGATGGGGTTCATCAAGCACTCTAGAATCTCTAACTTCCACCTCTTCCGGTTGAACAGGCCGATTAGAGTCACTATTGATTTCTTCTATGTTTCCTAATTCGTCATCTGGCTCATATCGTTTGGGCACTCGTCGAACACGAGATGGTTTTCCCATTTTGACATTTAATCTCTACAATAGCTTTTGAAACTCTCCATGTTTTTTTTTTTGTTGTAAGGTCAGATCTTCAAATAATTAAAATATAGTACCCGTACTAATTTGGTTTTAAAAAATCCACCGCTTTGGATTCCACAAAACCACGCTCCCTAATATTCGACTAATGTAAATGTTGAAACTAATCATTTCGAATTAAATATCTAATTCTCAGAAAAACGTCAATCACATTCTTTGCTACCATTACTATTCTACATGATTTAAATATTTTAAACTTTCCTTTTATCATTAAATCCCAACACATTATACCTCCCTAGCCAACTTCCTCAACGTTGTTTCCACAACTAAAACGTCTTAGTAACTAGTTCTACAACGACCCCCAGTTAGATAATTTTCGAAAGTCACGACGATTAGTTACAAAATTAATTCACCTCGGATAAATATTTCAAAATGATAATCTATAAATGACTAACTCAAATCTTAAACGATCATGATCCCTTCAATAGCACAATCTCAAAGGTAGGTTACTAAGTTAAACTAAAATCTAATCACCACATACTAAGTTTTCTAGTTTCAATTTAAAAGTTTATTAAAATATTTCACGACCCCATCATTTTATGCTGCTAATATCCCTCTAACTTCACTATTACTATTCAGAAATTAGCGATAACACACAAACTCTAAAACTATTTATTACATTATACGCTAATATTTTTTTTTTGTAACTTTGTAAGTTGAATCTAGAATTATCTTACAACACTCACTAACCCTAAATTCATCCACGACTTCAGTATTACTAAACGTTACTGCCGTTCCTATTATCTAACGCATCAATCGTATAATATTAAGTTAACCACAAACGTGATAAAGGCAACGACAGAATTCATCTCTCAACCTGCCAATGACAAAACGTCAATCCTTCTTAAATGATTAGAGTTAATCGTTTATCGTATACCTATAAAGTAATTATGGACAAAACTTTCTGCATGTCCTTATCATTTTCACTGTTAATTAACGCTGAAAACTTACAAAATATAATTTAACCTTATTGGCATAAACAAAAACTTATTATATATGTCATTAAAATAAAGGAATAGGAATCTGTCAAGTTGACGTTTCGTTCGGAAATCGATAACATGTAATTTCTTTGGCCGCGTTCCTGACCTTATTCACATTCAGCCATTTACGTAACAACACGCTATTACTAAAAGTTACACAGACAATGTTACGCACACGTGCGTATACATTTAATAAAATTACTACAAATCTCGTGTCCTATCAACCACAATTTTGAACAATTAATTCGATTTTACGAATGATAAAAAATAAATAAAAGAGTGCACACGTGTGACCATACATTTTTTTTTTCTTTAAGAATCATAGCTTTGACACAACAAAGCACCTATGCTTTCGCTATAGCCGTAAATTCAATTGACAGTCCACCTATCACCGTCATCCTACTTCGCAATCATCAAATTAACAAGACTAGAATTTTATAATCGTACGTATCCTATGATCTGCTTTATTTCTTAGGTATAAACAAAAGAAGAACAAAAGTTTTTTTTTTTTTTTATAACGTGTCTTTAAAAATAACGTTGAAGTTTCTTATTTTACTTTCCCTCAAGGTCAATAGTTGGGAAGTATTGATCCCCAAAGTGACTTATGCTATTATTTTGTCAAATCTCTTTGACACCGCACGACAATATTAATGCGTATTGACATATGATTGATAAAAAACCGCCAGGCACTCGTTGTCCTTAGTTATACCTTTAAAATCGTATATGTGGTTACCTATAAAAATGTCCTTTTTTTTCTAACTTAATCATATCAGTGAATAAAATCCAAGTCAGAATTCAAATTTTAAATTGGTCTCGGTCCATGGCCGAAAAGTGGATTCGGTCGGACCTTGATGCGGACCTTTGAACAGAGTAAAATAAATTTGACTTGAGTAGATAAACCGGAACTGGGAAAATAATTATATCGATTATCGATAGTGTATATCAATAAAAAACTATCGCGATACGATTTGCTTAACTACGCAATTTACCTTAAACGAGACTATACTGTATGAACAAGTAATAATTTAACTGCATAATTGTATCATTGTAACCAAACGTAGTGTGTAAAATGACTATAGAACCAAATGCAATACAGTTAACCTAAGTGTCGATAATTTACGTAAATATCGATAAAGTATCAGAGACGTCGATAGTCTTGGCAGCACTATAATGACAATGAAAACATTAAATGTATCAAAAATACTTTACAAGATTTGTCCTAAAACAGTGGTTATTTGTATATTTGTTTTCAGAGATATTTAACTAAGATCTTACAAATGATTCGCAAAACGAAAGTTTCAAGGACCAGCCAAAGTGACAAGTTAAACACCATAACTCGTACCAGAATGATAACTTAACAACCATTGGAAAAGAAAATCAGTGTTTCAACATATCAAACCTTTATACCCACTTCACCGCAACAAAATGTGACTGTCACAATCTCACTTGTTAACAGTCACTCACTCCCAAACCACACAAAACCTGAAGATTCGCAATAATAATATGAAATCCTGGTCACGGTATCAACGAAAATGTAACCGACTACCTAACTACAATGGGTCTAGATGATCACAGCCTATGCAAGAGACTAAAACCTAAGTGGAAACCTAATAACCTACAGGACAGGAGGACAATCAAAAATCCGCTTACTACTTACCGTTGATTATAACTGAACTATTGAACCTAATTTTACTGGATTAAATAACCTCCAAAATACAATTTACTAAGTTTACTTTATCCAACCTTAACTAACCTACAAGGAACCTTACTAACAAGCTTTGTGTGATCTGAGAGGGCCTGTGAAAGTCTAATGGAGGAACCCTGGATGTGATAATTAGTGAACCCAAATTCTTTTAAAAGTGTGATTAGTATTGATTTTCATTTTCTAATAGAAGTATTCGCTTTCATTACTAGGTCTTAATTATTCCTGCTATTACTTTTATTTCTAAAAGAAAATACCACTAAATGAAAGATATTGCCCTATTGATATAACCAGAGAAATAAAAATTAAGTCTGTATTTTTCTTAAGTGAGTTTACTTTACTTTCATATTAATTCTTAATATTTGTCATACTACCAAGGGAAATTCCATAGTTCTTTAGTGTCAAAAAATGGGAATACTATAAATAAAGAGGAAAGCGTTCCCAATTACGTTCCGTAGATGAAGTAAGTATGAGCGAAATAAACCTACGTTGATAGGAAATGATCAAAGTGAATTTATGAGTTAAATGGAGTATTGTTATAAGGTAAAAGAGGGTATGTTCAACCATAATAGACTGCAAGGTAAAAAGAGGTAAGTCGGGTTATAGAGAAAAGTTAAGTTTGAGCAATTCTCTTCCGCTGCCAAGTGTCAAATTATATGCCATGTATGACGTTATTCCAAATAATGTAAATTATCTATTGTCAACTTAGTTCATTAAAATAAGAGAGATTATTTCAGGTAATTTAAGAAGTTTTAGTCGCCTGAGATCAAAGTATAATAAAATTTTCAGCGCTATTAAATAAGAATTCTTTTACTTTCTGAAGTTATTGTACAAGTAATGAATATGCAATTGTGGTTTTGCCAGCTAAGGTATGGGCCCGCTCCCCGCCCGATACAATGAGTCTCGTCTCCGTACTTGGTCAACTCCCTTCTGGCCAGCCATATTCTTTCATGACAAATTTAATTAATGAATATTTTTAAGTTATAGTACTTAGTCTTTGTCAGTCAGTTTTAATAAAAGAGGGCAAGCAGAGTGCTTTCAAGCGAACTACCAGTTTCTCACAATGAAGAATTCTCCTTCAATTGCGATGGCTGAATTATGAATTTAAATTTAGAATAATTAAATAATTAGTTCTAGTATGACTGTTTAACATTATAACAGATGGACACAACATTACTATCCATATACTTGGGACACTGATAGTTCTCAAATTCTGAAGGAAAGACAATTCTAAACAAGGTAAAATTCTATGACGGGATTTCCATACTTCAATCTCAACTAAATTATAAATATATATATACAACCATAAACTGAATTGATTTCAGGTCATTTACTAAAGGTTAAAGCAGTATTTCGATTTAATATTGAGTAGACTTGGCAATATTTGTTCTCAATTGTAAACTAGATTCTATTTCTAACATCTTTCAATTGAGTTGGCTGGTGGGACATAGTTTAAATATTTGAACTCAGATAAAAGATATGTTGTCATTATTATTTGTGAATTTTATATATTCACTAAATAATATGATACTTTCATAGTTGGTAGATTCTTTTCAAAGTATTATTTCTCGGTTAATCATAAACATCATTCTGTCAATTTGAAAGGTTTACTCAAAGCATTGATCTAGTGACCTAGAAGTTGTGAATCGACCTTAACTTACTAGAGACACGAGCTTATTCCATACACTCAGATCTTGTTTCAGCACTCCTCTCAAAATTACCAAAATAGTTTATTCTATCTATAAACAATCGGTTCAACCATAGCTCCCTTCAACCAATCCAATTCAAAGATAAATAATCTATTCTTTATTTATGATTCTACTCCATCTATTAAATCATTATTCAATATTAACTGTAAAGGATATCTAAATTAAATTAAGAGTAAATTAATTTGTGGGTACTTACTGAAGCTTGCAAAGTCTACACAATTTAGCACACTGTAGTAATCATTCACAACACTGATTCTATGGAAGATTGATACTATCCTATTGGATTATAACCAGTAATTCCACATAAACTTTCGTCCATTATATTGTACACTTCCGCATTCACCATGTTCCATTCCTAAGTCATCCTACCTCTTCACCGCCTATATAAATTCGAATGTTCCACTTGGTGACCCACGGCGGCCATTCTGTCGACCCGATTCTCAACACCGCCTACCTAAATTTCGAATCACTACCTATTGACCTCGGCGGCCATCTTGACGACGCCTACCTATTTGCGGCCTACCTAAATCCGATACACTACGAAGTGATCTACCTCTCCACCGCCTACCTAAAAGCTCCTAGATTGTCTACCGTTCCTGCTGTTACCTTGCTGACAACACGACCTTCTTGAGGATGTCTAACCTTTTACCAGCATCCAAGTTTCCCTCCCGCCTTGAGATGCTAACCTAAGCTACTGTTCCTACGCGTCTAACAATGAATTTATAAACCTAATGAATTTACCTGCCTACCAACGACTAAATTCCGATTTCCTATGCAATGTTTGGGATGCTTACCATCATCCCCGACGCCCCGATCCTGTACAGCGTGAGCAAGCATGACTCGCCTAAACTCCCCTAACAGCTTGGACGTGCTCATATTTGATTGGGATGGAACAAATAGGCACCTACAAAGAGGATTAACATTACCAAGCCATATCCTCCACGTTCAAACGGGATTACATCCACACACCGTTCGGACCGTTGGTTGATGAGCGAGTTGGCTAGCTTGGTAACCTTAAGTGACTAAACTAGGTATCTTTCAACAGAAACCCGCATTGCACGCCACAAAGCAATGCTATTTTACCTACCCCTTTGAGGATTGACCGAACGCCCAATAAAGACACAAAACTAAAGAGAAATCTACCCCCCCTTTATTTCCCCCTGATTGCTTAAACAAATTTCGAACAACCTTAAACCATGAAAATTCTTGAAACTATTGGGAAATTTACTTTACTTCATGAAAATTCGCAAGCAAAATCTACATACTTTAATTTCAAGCTTACTTATACCATATAAGCCCTAATTAAAGCATATAAGCAAAAGACTCGCACCCGGTTGCGGACCTATACGTCAAAACCTCAATTAAAAACACTATCTTCCTGACTTCTTGATGTTTCTTGCGTTAAAATAAAATACTACTTGATTGAAGTTTCTTACAGAGGGTATCGACGGCTTCTTCTGAGTTCCACTTGATGCTTCGCTGAGGTCGGAGAAAGTAAAGAGAGCGATTTCCCCCCAACTTCGCCTTTTATAATCCCCCAGAATCATTCACTCTCTGCAGGAAACTCACCCCACACGATCTAAGCATCTTTTTTTTTTCTACCTTCATTTCCCTACTTTACATAAATTATTCCTAAAATTTTCCCTTCTCCTTCAAAAATGGGGAGAATTCAGTTTTGTCTTACTCAACTTATAAATATAATATTTAAGTTACTAATCTTACAAAATGAACCCCTATACTAATCAATAATTTCAACGTGCAATTCAACTAACCAATAACCTCCTATGTTCAAGATTCTCTATACTCAAGCGCACAATGCCACTCAATTTGTAACCAAATTAAAATTAATCTGTTACCTAAATATTTCTCTATACTGACATTTCAGCTACATTTGATTTAAGTAATTCATACAATTGTATGAAACAACGTTTTAATCATAAATAAATCAACAAGTTTTCCCCCTTACATCATTTCTAACAAAACTAACAACTTTGAATAATATTCAGCATATTTATCCAGAATCATATGAAATTATTGTACTATAATCATAGAACTCTGATTAATACGAATTTTATATTCACAACAAATTGAACCTCCCATATGCTACAATTTGAATCCAACCTTTTTCAATCTTTTTATCTCGCCTTCCCCAAAATATCATAACCTCTAGAATCAATTTGCTAAAATACGTATTACAACATTTTCCATTAAGTATTCGGTCCAATTAAACCTAAAATTTCCGATCAATTTAGCATCACAATGTTGGTACTTTAAAAACCCTAACTGGCAACACCCATCCGACTACTTTTACATTTTTTTAAATGCCTACCCTCATTTGAGTTATAAACCTGCAGCATAAAATCTCGCTTTCGAAGAAACTTCATATCAATCTTTCTTCGTACTTTAGCTAAAACACATCACGTGGTGTGACACTACTGACAACTTACAGAAATAATTAACACCGAATTCAATCCTTTTTTAAGTAATCTTCTAAAATAAATTATTATAATAATATTCGAGAGGCTCTAATAAAATTTGATAAATAAACAATAATAAATATAAATAAATTTTAAACCTATTAGCGTCGTTACCTACACAGAGACTAATATTTGAATTTTAGCGCCTTGAAAGATTAAAGAACTTCCTACATTATTGCTAACTCAAAACCTGAACTACTCTTTATTATAATAACTTGTTCGATAGTTAAATAATATTATGCTCGGTATGAAACAAAATTCGAAAAATATTTGAGATAAAATAGCATGTTCAGTTTTGAACCGTTACAGTGTTCCGTACCTTAGCGGTAACACATACATATTTTCATAATATTTGTTTACCAGGCTCGTGTCACGCGCGATTTTATCGTGAATATCAACTAACACTAGGTATAAATGATAGTATGTATTACCTACGTCTATGTAGGTATTGTGGAACCAATTATTTATTCTAATAAGACGCGAAATAGGAGCAACGAAAGCGCAAATTAAGTTTTAATTCTGACGGAGAACGGTATTGGAATACGTTTCATGAAATTATATTCATCAAGATTGAAACTTTGTTTCGAGATTAAGATTCTAGGGCTATTTCTTCTTGTCCGCTAAAAGATATCCTGAATGAATGGTTTCGAAAAATAACAATAATATATTCAAAAACACTTTTGTCAAAGTTTTATTGAATTTAGAGGCTGCAACTAAAGTAGGCAATTAGCAGTCTATTAATCTAACTAAGATTACTGATGCTTAAAACCTTCACGGTAATGATTTTTCGTTAGTTTTATGATTTTTAGCATCAGTAATCTTTTACTTATGACTTCTTGTGATTTTCTTTTACCTTTAATTTTAATCACTTTGATTTAAGTTTTTTTCTAAAGTTATCAGTATCGCGATTAGATTTTTAGTTTAAATTGCCAATGACTTCGGTTTCACCCTGTAGATTATTTGACTCTATAAAACAGCTAATTATATCTAAGATTCTATGGTAGAATATTGTTCATTACCATTAGCAAATTATTTAATAATACAATGATACAAACACCTTTGTTACTAAATATTTTTTCCATAGATTATGCTAATTATGCGCCGGTATCGAATTTCCAGTGAATGGTTTTCTATTTTAGTTATCGATAAGTGTTATCAATTAATTTAGTTTCAACAACTAACAATCCTTTGATAGGTCACGCTGATTAAGAACGGAATCGAAACGACAATTTCATTAAAATATTTACACCATTAAAAAAAATTGAATAAGTTAGTATGTCATCTTTTGCAGCTGGTAATCAAACTTATAATAACGACTAATGGCCTAATAACTTCTGGAACTATAAGGCGCTGCTTAATCGAATTTTTAGGTTTTTGAGGGGGTGCGGCAGACGAAGCGCGGTGTGCACGTGCAGCGGCGCCCCTCCCGCGCCGCACCTCACCTGCGCTGCGAGTGTAGCGGTGTAGACTGGGCCGCATTTAGAAAATTTTTGATTGTTTTTAAATTATTTGCCGTTGTGAATAAATGTCATGTTCTCTGATCAGGGTGAACAAAAATTTGAATTGAATTTTGAGATATTACAGAAAAAGTATACTTTTAATCACGTAAACGAGCTTAAAGTGTCATAAAAAAAACTCGACTTCCAAGAAAGTTTCTTTGAAAATTTTTCCCACAGTGATGGTCTATTTTTATAAGAAAAATTGTCTTTGGGGTACCTACTACCCTTTTACTATCCCTTGGTTCTTGTGAAATTATTTACATGATTATTATTTCCAATTCGTGCGCTGTGTTGCCTTTTTGCTAAGCTCATTATTGGCACGTAATAATTTTACTATTTTGCATTTCTGGTGTATCTTAGGCTGTTTCGTTGACGAAACTCTAAAAATGTGAGTTGCGCGACTCCTAGCGAGACTTGATAGACTGAGAGGTCACGGGATTTTTGGTAACGATCGAGGAAAAGGTTAGACTCGTTTTATGGGTTGTAGAGTGGTCCCCTAATGTGAATGATGTCGGTAGCGGTACGCCTGATCTCAGTTCCATAGAAAAGTACAACATCGACTCGACTATAATGTATGGAACAGCTGATTTTTTTCGCGATGTGGTGGTTGGTCCCATAGTAAAAGCTGTTCATTTGGGTACGTATCAGAATGTCTTAAGTTAGAATGTCTAAACTCAAAATGGCAAAGTTCATAATGTCAAAAATTTTAATGTCTAACGATTAAAATGTCGAAAGTTCAAAATGTCAAAAACGAAAATGTCAAACGGTCAGATAGTCCTAAATAAAAATGTCTAAGTTCAAATGATCAAAACTTAAAATGTCTAATAGTCCAAATACATAATTATAATGACGCATAGAATTTACTTATACCTTTCTTTCATTTAGGTACCTAATTAATCAGGTTAAATAATTGCGTGTTAAACTCTGTGCCTCCGCAGCACATCACCATAGCCGCGCTGCTCCCTGATTCGGTAGCCGATGCCAGTCACTGATTCAGTAGCCGGCAAACAAAAACCAACAATTGAGTTTGAAATAGATTTTTTCTGGCGCTTCGCCGGCCGCTGCCGCGGCACGCTCGCTTCGCTCGCTCAGCTCGCGCGCTGGATTCATGTCAACCTAACATGCTCGTTGCTACGCTCCTCGCACCTATCTCGTGACCTACGGTCTACGGTTTCTAAGTCCCAGTAGACTGGTTTAGACTCATTTCAGGCAGCTAAATTTGCTATGAAGCATTTCAGGCGAAGCCCAAAGATACCTCCACAGACTCAATTAACCTCAAAGAAGGCGATTCGTTTTAAGATCCAACCCAATTCAAATAAATCATTGTGAACTTAGACTTAATGACCATTGATATTTTAACTCGTAAAGTATTTGATACATTTGATACTTTGAATTTTGCTATTTTGAAGTTAGACATAATGATTTTTGACATTTTAAACCATTTGAATTTTAATTTTTGACATTTTGAACTTTGCCATTTCAAGTTTAGACATTCTGATACGTACCCGTTCATTTACGTGGTCTGAAATCCCCATTTCATTTTTAGATATACTTAAAAATTAACCGTGTATAAAAGAAGAAACTGATTGGTGACTGACATATCAACGTACAGCCCAAACCGCTAGGTCTAGAGACTCCAAATTTAGTACATAGGTTCCTTATAAGGTCTAAGGGTGCAATAAGAAAGGATTTTTTTCAAAACTCACCCCCTAAGGGAGTGAAACGGGTGTCCAAAGTTTGTATGAAATTCCCTTAGTTTGAAAGCGAGGATCTTCAAATTTTGTATTTAGACTGACGATTGTATTTTTTTTGAAAATTCCACTCTCTAAAGGGTGAAAAGGGGGATGAAGTTGTGTATAGAAATAATAAAAATCCTTCATTTTCGAAGTGAAAATCGCTAAATTTATTATTTAAGCTTATGGATGCAAATTTAACGCAACGTACATTATTATTGTTAGTATTTCGATCCCTATGGGAATTATAATGGGGATGAAATGGGGTAAATAAACCTAAAAGTAGATATGGATGTCGTTATTGTGGTTTTCCGACGATTGCGAAAATGACATTTATTTTGAAGTCCAACACGGTGGACATGATTTAACCCCAAAAAGGGTGAAAATGGGGTTCAAATTTTATATGGAAAAAGAATAAAAAAGACATTACAACTTAAAGCTTCGTGCTTTAAGTTGTAATGTCTAGGAGCACGTCTTAAAATAAATAGGCATACACATTATATTTTGTGATTTGATTGCGGAAATGACATTTATTTAACAGGTCTTACCTGTTTATTTTGTTTTACTCTTTACTTTCATTTTTTTTACTTTCTCATCAATTTTAACACTAGAAAAGGCAAAAAAACGTCCAGTCACACAGTTAAAGTCTATTAGTAATTGTTTTAATTATATAAAGCTTTAATATTCCCAACGAAAAAACAAAAATATCGACCTACACAACGCATAGTATTGAAACTGCAAATCACGTTCTTCACAGTAGAGCAGTTTAGAGTTTTTTTTACACAAAATTTAACAAAATCGTAATTTTGAATTGTATCAGTAAAGTATCTTTACTAAATAATAGCTTATTTTTGTCTCTTTTTTTGTACCTAATAACAATTTTATTATAATGTTATATTTATATTTTCCAAGATATTTCACATTCGATAATATTCTATGCTTTTAAAATCAGGAATTTCATCGAATGTGGCTGATTCAATAGTATTCAATGCTTTTGAAATCTGGAATTTTATCGAAAGTGGCAGATTCGATAATATTCTATGATAATTTATTAAGAAATAGCTATATATTTAACACTTTCGTTACTTTTTTGTTAATTGAATGAGCTATAATAGTGGAATCGTAAAACCGAAATAGGTCAGAAATAGGTTCCCAAATCAAACATAAGGAAATACCGAGCACGGGTCTCTCCATAGGTAAGATGGTCACGATAATTTTCCGAAGCATTCCGTATTCTTGTGTTCCTCCTATCTGTATTCGATGAGGATCTTCCGTCTCAAAGATTCCTTCCTTATTTGGACTTCATGTGTCTGTACTAGGTGTACGTTGGTAGTGAGCAAAAACTTCGAGTGTAGTGTTCCTAACAATAACTTTAGGCCTCTGTGGTCTAGTGGTTCACCCACCCGTTTAAGCCACAAGGGTCTCGGTTCAATTCCCAGAAAGGTGTACATTTATACTCGGTTGGGTTGTTGGTAGGGATTGTTTCAAGGCTGCGTTGAAGGATATTTTTAAGCTCCTAGACTGGAAAGGATTCGGCATAAATATCAATGGCGACTATCATAAGACACCTTCGTGTTTCCGATGATGTAGTTCTAGCTGGAAAGACCTGAATACAATGATTGATGATCTGATCTCCATGTGCCTCCCAAAGAGTAGAAATCAGGATGAAACTTGATTAGACGAAAATATTGTCAAGCGCCTATGCTTACACGCACCAATTAATTTTATTTTTCTCTTTCTTTTTTTTTAAATTCCACAACGGGTCAGTGCTTGGCCTTTATCTCACCTGATGTTCTCTTGATGATCTCACTTAACATTAGGTCTGCATCCGGAATCCTCAACCACTGAAGTATTGGCTGTGTTAACTCTATGATATCAAATATGTTTCTTCTTTATTTAGAATCGACGACGACAATACTTTTAAGAAGTGGAGGGTTACGACGATATCTATTACACAAACAGAGGATGACCAGATTAGTGTCAATCTGGTCAATAAGTCCCACAACATTGAAACTATCAGTGAAGAAGGTAAAAGTGGCAAACAGTTTCGTCTCACTCCTCGCTGCAGTTAGATGGGATTTATGCTTTGGTTCTGCAATCGGAATAACATGGTAGCATTTACGAAGTAGCTCAGCATCTTGATATACCTGTAGTTTACATGGCTCCACATGGCACCTCTGGTAGACTACTGCAGCACCACCCAGGTCTCGATCAAAGGCTTTCTCATAGTCAACGAACGCCAAGCAAAGTGCCAATTATATACACTTGGGTCATGGTTAGAGTCTAGATACCTTTTTCACTGTCAGTGCAATGTAGTGGGTTTAATTGGCAAGACTGATACTAATCTTGTCATCATCAGTTTGTAAAGTAGGAAAAAATTCGTAATAAATATTGTTTTAACTCACTCCTCCACGGTATAGTCGTTGTAGTATATCGACTCTAAATGAAAGAAAAAAAATATTTTATATCATGTTACTTTTGTTAAGTAACATGATATAAAATATATTTAAAGCAAAAGAACAATAAAAACAACTTTTTAATTAAATTATTATCTCAAAAAATTAAAATAAAAAAGGTTACTAATATAATATTTTAGTTCCAATCATTCTCACTAGTTCCATTGGATACAGTTCCATGTAACTACTGATACTTTTTGTTCTGTAGTTCCACATATTCATTCTCACTAGTTCCATTGCCAATGGAACTAGTGAGAATAATCAGTATCAGTAGTTCCATGGAACTATATCCACTGGAACTAGTGAGCAGTAAGTGATTGCTCCGCGTACCCCTTTGATGCAACCTCGCGTACCCTTTAGGGTACGCGTACCACTGATTGGGAAACACTGCCATAGACAATCGGTACAGGCGTGTTAATACCAGGGCTAACTCAGAGGCGCAAGTCCTCAGAACAATGGCTGGTATACTATCCAGAGTACTGGCTTTATTCACGTCCAGATCAAGCAATGCCCTTTTTTTAAATTCGGTCTCTCTGATGCGGATTTCCGACATTGAAATCTCACAACTTGGTAAGACCGATGGTACAACATTGCCAGGATCTAAAGAATCTAAACGAGAACACTCGGCAAATAAATTGGCAAAACAGTATGTGCCAAAGATCCGCCTGGTTTCCGCAGAGGAGGCATTGAGGGACGGCAGAAGATGACCACAAATTATACCAGAATTTTTCAAGAAGCAAGTTTTCCCTATGCAGGACTTGGCGGCTTTGTTAAAGGTTTTCCTCTTTTCACGTGTATTTCTAGCTTTTTAGGATCGAGCATCAACCCAAGTAAGATATAACACATGTTTCGACGCTACTGCATCTCTATATTTAGCAAAATACCAATAGTGAACATTGTTAGAAACCCTGACAAAGCAGAACGGTCACAGCATTCGTGGAGTAGAAGGAAACATGATTTTACCTAAAAAAAATATTTTTCTGCTAAAAAAACTAGTATAAATCGATACACAGGAGCACTAGCCTTTAGCCATAGGCCTTGTCCCGCTACATATTGTTATTTCGGTTGCATTATATTCATTAGGTAAAAAACTTATCCATAGTAATATAGTGACTGAAAGTTTTGTTGGCTTTCCTTATGTTAAAATTGATAAAATAAAGTAAAAAAGAATCACAAAACAATTAGTTCTTCCTTAAAAAAATACGATTTTAAACTGTTTCAAAATCCAATATGTACCTATTGATTGGATTGGAGAATTTAAGTCGCGCGTTAATAGTATAGGATTATTGTAAACGTGTGAAATATTGACGCAGAATTAGTTTTGAGGCGGGAAATATTAGGAATTAGCCGTAAGAGCACATTGAATGTCTCACTCCATACAAAAAAAAACATAAAATATTTTTATCCAGCCAAACTATTCATTTTAGACAAAAATATCTTAAGAAACTTCTTCTATAATAAAGAGTTCTATCGATTAGTATTTAAAAAAAATACAATTAAAAAAAAGTCGTAACTTGCGCGCGTCATAGCTCTGAAACGAAACCACTGAGCACTACATACTTTAAATAGGTATTAATACTGACAATTTCTCTGATCGTTACTTTCTCGTAACAATGAAGCCTCTTATAAGCGCTATTACTGGAAGTGGCAACCACTGAGATCAAGCAGACCGACATCATTCACATTAGGGGACCAGTCTACAATCTATAAAAACGAATCTAACCTTTTCCTCGACCGTTACCAAAAATTCCATGACCTCTAAGACTATGATGTCGACAACGACGCGTCATCGACATCAAGTCTTGCTAGACGCAGCGCGACGAGGCGTGCGTTTACCTACTACAGTGCTTCTAATACTAACACTATTTAATTTATTACTAAAACCTAAAACTACAAAACAAACACCTAAAACTATTACTTAACACTAAATAAAATTATTGAAGTGAAAGCTTCTTTAGCGGCGTTGTATGCTTTATGTAATGGGGAAAAAATGTTGAACTCGCGTCAGTCAGTCAGGATCACGTGACCCTGATCGAAAATTCGTAAGACGGATGTGACGGATGGAGAGTAGACAGCCGGCGGCGGAAGTATCCCCCTCTCTTTCTACGGGGTGCGGCGAAAATAGCGGCGCGTCATTTCAAGACGTAAACACTTGTGTCACCATAGCAAGGCGCTAATTTTTTAATTTAATGCCAAACTAAAAGGCTAGTTTTTAGGGTTCCGTACCCAAAGGGTAAAAACGGGACCCTATTACTAAGCCTCCACTGTCCGTTTGTCTGTCTGTCTGTCTGTCTGTCTGTTTGTCTGTCTGTCTATTGTCTGTCTGTCTGTCTGTCTGTCACCTGGCTGTATCTCATGAACCGTGATAGCTAGACAGCTGAAATTTTCACAGATGATGTATTTCTGTTGCCGCTACAACAACAAATACTAAAAACAAAATAAAATAAATATTTAAGGGGGACTCCCATACAACAAACCTGTTTTTTTTGCCGTTTTTTGCTCGGTATTAATAACGACAACAGGCAGACAGTTGAAATTTTCACAGATGATGTATTTCTGATGCCGCTATAATAATAAATACTAAAATCAGAATAAAATAAATATTTAAGGGGCGCTCCCATACAACAAACGTGATTTTTTTGCCGTTTTTTGGTACGGAACCCTTCGTGCGTGAGTCCGACTCGCACTTGGCCGGTTTTTTACATTCTCTTTGGTCAAAACTCTAGATTTTCTTTCAAGCTATGGATAAGACTGTACAATACTGTTCTGTATTCGTAAATTCAAATGCAGAGTAAATTCGTAAGACGGCAATTCGTGCATAATTATTCTCTAACCATTCCAAAATATAAAAAATGCACAACGTTAATATTCAAGTTTTCACTTCTGCCGGCACTCCCAGAGTGCAACCCGATTTTCTTTTATTTACTTATAACAAACAAAGTTTACAAAACTTTCAAAAATCCAAAAGAAAAAGACGAGACCGACTTAACCGACACGCTACGATATGAAATGAAAAGTACGGCCACATTCTCGATATCACCCGATGCAAGCCCCCGGGCGTTCACCCCGCCCTCCCGCGCCAAATCTCTCAGTGTATGCCGAAAACTAGCAAATATTTTTCTAAGTGTATTGCTCTTTACATTTTTCAGGCGCTAAAAAACCTGTTTATTTTGATTTTAATAGTGATCCATAACATTTACATTCTTTTTTTTCGATAAGTCTTTAATTCACCTTATGTTCGATTTGTTATTTGAAAAAAATATACTAGTTGCCGCTGAAAATTTCGAGTATTGTGCGACGAAAAAACTTTTTAGAAAAACTTTTTTTTTCACTAACTAAGCTTTTACTTGAAATTATTTATAGCTAAGTCTTTAATTCAGGATATGTCAAATACAACAATATTTTTTTCTACCTTTCAAAATGAGTGGATTCTTCTAACTATGCGACAAAACTTTATATGTTTTCATTGATGCTACGTTTTGCAGGTCCTGGTACGGTTAAGTTATTTTCAAATAAGTTGTCGAAAATAGAATCACGTAAAATTTAAGAGACTCTAGCCAAATGTTTGTTGTGTTGTTGTTTCAATAAACAAAGGCACACAGACTCCGATGGCTTGGTCACGTCGAAAGAATGGGATTGGAGAGAAGTTCCAAAAAAGCTTATCTCGGTTAAGCAACTGGCCGACGGACGCCCGGTTGGACGCCCCCGCTACCGATGGAGAGATGAGGTTCTGGCCGATCTACGTGAGCTCAATGCTGGAGACTGGCGCGAAACAACAAAAGATCTAGATCGATGGCGAGCTATTGGGGGCCAAGACACACTTTGGATCGCTGAGCCACCGGAGTAAGTAAGAAAGTGGTGAAATATTTTAGGTAATAAGCGTTTGACTATTCAAGCATAAAGAAACAGCCTCGTATTATAGAATCAAACTCAAACTCAAATCTCTGCTTGAGTACAGTCAGAAGGGGATGGTGCTATTCATCGCAAATAGTGCCATCCCTTTCTAACTATACTTAAGCAGAGATTTGAATTTGAGTTTGATTCTGTAATACCAGCCTAAGTATGGTCACTGTACCGTACATTTTAAAAAAGAGAGAGATTTGGAAACAAGCATCTGTCAAGGAATTAATTAATGTCTGATTTTTAACCATCAACAATCAAATTGATTAGGTACTCACTTTATTAAGACTTTATTTCATTAATTTTCACTTACGAGTTTGAAGATAATTATTAATGGCGCTAAATAAATACTTTTACGTCTTGATAAGATACGAAAACAGCATTATTTACGTAAGTATTTTATTACTCGACAGTGATGTAAAATAAAAAGAAATTTTATAATTTACCTACTTCATTAAAAGCACTTATCACGTCGCTCTCAAAGGGCCTCATGAAATTCTTAGCCACCACTTAGCTTAAGAAGCACAGGTATCGCGTTTCAAAAAGCTGGCGTAACGTTTTGATATTAATATCTGGGCCATATTTAATAAACGTAACATTATTGTAAATTACAATAACAATTTGATTTTGGTTGTAAGTAGTTACAGATTATTTTTTTTATTTTTCAAATTGGTTAACGCAATGGATTCAAAATGGTCACGGTAATTGACAATAATTGTCACGTTCATTAAATAGTGCCCTGACCAAACAGATTTTGTTTTTACCGACTTCAAAAGGAGGGAGGTACTCAATTCGACCCGTTTTTTTTTTTTTTTTTTTTTTTTTTTTTTGTTTTTTGTATGTACACCGATTACTCGAAGACGGCTGGACCGATTGAAATGATTCAAACGTTATTACATTAGGTAAACACCCAAGTTGGTCCCATTTTTTAAAATTTTGAAATCGGTTCAGTACTTTTCAAGTAATCTTGAAAAAAAGCACGAAAATAGTATGATTTTGTGTGAACTACCTCGATGATCAGTCGTATAACTTCTTTGTTTATGAACTGAATATGATAATTATGTTTTTGTTGGAAAAGGGATATCTTAAGTGTAGTTCTTTAACCGACTTAAAAAAGGAGGTTCTCAGTTTGACCCGCATGTATGTATGTTTCTCCGCGATTAACTCACGTTTGGCTGAACCGATTTTAATTTCTACCTAAATAATATACCTACACTACCTAATACAAAAGGTACCTACACTAAAAATAAAAAAATAAAAAATTGTTTAAAAAAACAAAAAACCGACTTCAAAAAACCTACCTCTAAAAAGCAAGAAATAATATTCGTAATAATAAAACACGTCTATTGAAGTCGGGTGGGGCTTTTAGAATAAAAAAAAAGACATTTGTACTCCAGCCCCACCCGACTTCAATAGACGTGTTTTATTATTACGAATATTATTTCTTGCTTTTTAGAGGTAGGTTTTTTGAAGTCGGTTTTTTGTTTTTTTAAACAATTTTGTTTGTTCAGAAAGCTTTGACTGCCAATTGAGCCCGGCCATACATACGGAATTCCGAATCAAAATGATTCCGAATCCAATTGCAGCAAATTCATACAAATCTATGAACCCACCACATACATGCGTTATTTTTCCGTTCGGAAAATTCATACATTATCGATATTATGTTTCGAAATTCCGAATCAGATTCCATCTAGTATCTGGCCAGTTTAACTGATGGAATAAACTTTTATTACTAGAAAAAATAAAACAATTCCAGCTTATTACTTAGATGGGATTAGTTTTTATATGGTTAATCAAAGTGGAAGAAGAAAAATGTATAATTATTATATTCAAATTCACTTTTTCCTTAAATCTGTGGATTGAAAAAAATGCACACTTAGATCCACCGGTGGAGCCTCGTCGGTGGATCGTAATAGAATGAGGGTATTTCTCGTGTTAATTTAAATTGTCAAAGTCTACGCGACCACAATAGTAATTATGAAGAATAAAAAAACCGGTCAAAAGCGAGTCGGACTCGCGGACACCGAGGGTTCCATACCATCATAATAAATACACTGCAAAGTAGAATAATAAAACTATTATTGCAGTTTTAGGTCAGCGCCATCTCTTGACCGATAGTGGAACTAATGTCAACTTTTTTAGAAATTTGATAATTTGTAAAAAAGTGTGCTATATTGAGACATCGTTTTATTTTTCCTGTAATCTTTATATAAACTGCTATCACATAGAATTATTTCAGATTTTTCTCTTTGCAAACTTCGGAGATAAGGGGGGAACGATATTTTTTTTACATTTATTATCATAAGTCGAAAACTATGCGGCATAAAGAAAATAAAAAATGATTCAATACGTGTAAGCGGCGCTTTTTCATATGATACTCCACATTTCCTACTAGCTCCACATCAAATTTTTAAGACCCCTTTTCAGTCCCTGTTGTAAAAAAGATATTTTTTACAACAGGGATTGAAAATACATTAGTAGGTTGTGAATACAAAAAGCTAATTCTGTAGCACTTAAGACTACTACACCTAGTAACATCTTAAGACTTAATCGCCTCCGTTGTTTTAACTGACACCAGCCTTGAGATTTTAAAAAGTTATAAAATGTTATCTTCAAAGATTAAATTCTTAGCAAAACTTTGCCAGTAAATTGTTAACGACCAAAGTTCTTGTATAAAACTTTACACTGAAAAATTATACTAAAACAACAGAGTTTTTAATGGTTCTGTAACCAGAACAACCTTGAAGTACTTAATCTGACAGTCATACGAAATTCATATTTTATTTGTTTGACGAAGGGAAATCTTCAAAAAGAACCCTTGTCCAAGTCCTTTTAATACTTTGGGCTATTGGTAGCATTGGATATTTTAGTACTTGGACGAATTATTAGTCATTAACTCATTCATTAGTCATGTTGCAACTTTGGTCATTTGGTCATTCTAGCACCTTGGTCATTAGACTCCAAAAAGATATTAATCATTTTGCAACTTTGGTCATTTTAGCACCTTGGTCATAAGGCTCCGAAAAGATTAGTAATTTTTGCAACTCTGGTCATTTCAGCATCTTGGTTATTTTAGCATCTTGGTCCTAATTACGCTCCGAAAGCACAGAATAGATATAAGTAGGTACTACCGTACAGAAAGGACACTCTCCGCCCCGTCACAGAATCAATTACTTCACCCCATCCCGCGCGTTCGTGTGCTGAAGCCAAGAAGCTTATACCTCCCTCTATACCTCCCTCCAATGGAGATTGCACGGCCAGTGTCATAGTCAAGATAGAAAAAATGTCCTTGAGTGACGTGACGGCTTATTGCAACCTCTTTCTTTAGTGTTACAATACGTGTTCGTTGTTCGTCGTTCGTTCGTTCGTGAGCAACGAAAATGTATTGTAAAACGAAAAGAAAGAGATAGCAATAAGCCATGACATCACTAAAGAGTCTTTTTTCAATCTTCACTATGATACTAGGCGTGCAATCAAAAATAAATGTATTTTCTTTCTTCTTTCTTTCAATCTCCATTGTGGGTATAAGCTTCTTGGCTGAAGCAATGCGTTGTAACTTTTTGGTCGTGTTTGTCACTTGTCAACTTATTTTGATATTCAAAGCAATGCGCCGTAACTTTATTTACCAAAAAGTTCGAATTACGAATTGAACGCCGCTCATACAGTACAAACCGCACGGTAGCCCTAGACTTACACACACAGTTGCGCGTGTACAAAAACGTCATCTGACGACATCTGTTTATAATCACAGAGAAAGCAATAACTACGTAAGAAGAGACGGGACTTCATAGAGCAAAAAAAATCTATGAAATGTCAAATCAAACATACCTCATCTTTGCCAACCTAACGACTGTAAAACAATATTTTGCCAACCTACAGGAACAAAAATAGAGATGGGCGACCTAGTATTAAAATTTTTATCGATATCGGTGTATGCACTGAACTGCGCTTACTTAAGGAATAATTTTATAATTTCCACTAAAATGGCACAATGCTCCGTTTTTTAACTAGTACTGAGTCACATAAGTATGTTAGAATTAATTATGAAGCATTTAACCGTTGGGCAGTACTTTAAAAAACAGATCATGTGTTCAGTTTAATATTTGAAATAAAGCAATTAAAAATTAAACGTATTTATTTCTAAAAAAATCTTCATTGCACTTCTTCAATTATTTCCACGGCTGATGGTAATGACCTGAAATAAAGATTATATGAAAACATTTGTATACTTAAATGCAAAGATATTGAGGTTCAGAATGAATTTTGACAGTTTTATATAACCTCATGTGCCTGCTGACTGTACAATGCAACGGGAAAGTTATAAAGTGTATATGGTACATTTTACCTACATTTCTTACATTACAACTAAAATTAAAAACATCAATATCGATATTTATAGATGTAGGTACTCTATTTCCCATCAGATTATTTTCTGACTAAAATTATTATTTACATTCAAATACCTACCAAAAAGTTTAAACGAATGTTAAGTTGATTAATGTATTACTCACCGTCCTCACCGAAGCTCATCAAAAGGAAATTTGGCCATAAAAAACCATTTTGTGTCGTCCTTTCGCGCCGATTTCAAACCACAAATTTCACATATGCTTCATTATGATTTGATTAGGAACGCACTTAAAATTCGCAACAACTTGACCATTAACCACTGACTTATTATATTACTAGCGTACTATTAACACAAATTGATAATTTTATTTGTTATAATTTTATTAATATTAAGAACTTCCCAAAGATCTTTAAATGTACCGCCGATAGTTGCTCTGACTGACAAATGACGTTCATCAAAGAACGAGAAAGAATGAGGAAGAGTGAGACAAATATAGTCGCCATCAAAATTCGTGTCTGTTTCATAGAATTATTTTTTGTATGAAAGTTGCGACAGACTGTTTATAATGGCGCGGTTGTACGGAGTGTCCGGGTTGTGCCGGAAGATTTCAAAACAATATCTGCTTATTTCATTAAATTCCACGCAGCTGGACTACAATACAATTTTGTTGAAGGTTTTTTTCAACAAAATTTGTATGTGGTATTTTTTTTATAAAAGAAATAAAAGCCAAGACAATTATCATCAGGTAATCGCGTAAATATTACAACGCTTATAGCGTAAAATTACCGCACATAATTTAGCTATCCCTACGAAACTTGCAATAACAATGCAATAAATTTAAAACAACTTGCAATAACTTTTATCCTTGAATTTATTAAGAATATAGTGCAATATCTCTTCATGCCGCTCAGGTCATAAATATTGACTAAATGTGTAGTGTAGCTATGCTTTTAATATTATATTTAGGCGACAGACTAGCAAGCTTAGAGAATAAAGGTGGGAGGTGTCTTAATATATCATTTTTATTCAAACAGTCGCCTGACGTAACTCGAATAATATTGCGCTAATATAATCTATGTTTAACTGCTGTATGATAAAAATATTTGTCTCTTATCGAAGTGGAAACACTGTTCGTTTTAACAATTCTGTTTTTGTCATTTTGCTCAGTTCCATGTTTTGACTGCAAATATTCTTAAGTCTAAAAAAAATCTTTTAATATGAGAATGAAAAATAAAAGTCATTATAATTTCACGCAACAGTATGTACAAGTACAGTCACGGCCAATAAAATACCAACACTATAGAAGTAATACATTTTAAATCCTATGATATACACTGACAGATAAATGTTGATTGAATGTAACATATTTCTAGGATAAGTACCACACATTTCCAGATTGAAGGAAAAGCCAAAATCAAATCGTCCGAATAAAATAATACAACAATTACAGTTTCATAGAGTTTTGCCAGCAAAGTTGGCATGTCTATTTGTATTAGTGGTTCTGTTGCCGTTTGTTTGTGTTGCCAGTTGCCAGGCTTTTACCAACTACTTCAGAACACTTTCCTCTTGGCAATGCTCACTCAATTATAACTTGAGAGTAAGTAAAACAAAAAAAACTAACACCTTGGATTGGATTTGTTGGTAGAACTTTTGATAGTAGAAGTGCAATAGGATAAGATTGCATTAAGATTATTTTTGATTGCATTATATTATTGTCTTTGATATCATTTTTATTGTAGAAGCCCGAAGTAATCGTATATTTATCTAAGAAACCAAGGTAGTAACCAAAGTATGCAAAGAAGGGAGTAAAGATAATTTGAGGATTAATAACGAAATATTTAAAGAATCAACAGAACTAATATTAGCATTTTTTTATTGATTTTCGCTAAGGAAAAATGTTTTAGGTTAATAAATTAAAAATAAATGGTAATCTTATAATGATTATTTAAAGTGGACAATCTAACATATTTATCTATGTCACATACAATCAATTGATGTTAATAGAATTTGATAAACAGCCTTTTATTGTAAATCATGAAATCTTTAAATCAAAAGTAAGTATTGCTAAGTAATCTTGTCCTTATTTATTATTATTAAAGGTTTTTAAAACAACAAAAATAACTACCTATCTCAAAAGTAAGTTTTTGTTTGTCGATTGAATATCGTTTATTCGTCGCATCTTGAAGTTATTACAAGTTGCATAGTAAACCATATTATGTTGATTCACTTTACGCGACTATTTAAATAGGCACTTATCACTATACTAGCTCAATAAGCCAGGTTAATAACTCCCATCACTCAATTGCGACATACAAATGGGTGTGACCTTTAACCTTAGACTAATAACACCTAGAAGCCGTGTCCGCGTATGCAAAGTGAGGCAACTTATACCAAGCCAGAATGGCTTAGTTTTCAAATTTATATATTTCATACGTTAACTAATCGTAACTGAAACCTAATAATATATTAATTAGTCTTATAAATGTGGGAAAATTAAAACTGTTTTGTACTTAATCGGTATAATTAGGTAATAATGTAGAATAACAATATGAAAACGGAGCCATTTTGGCTATTTTAGTTGCCTCACTTTTGACAGTGCGTTTTGTAGAGAACTATCGTTCTAGGTGTTATTATTCTAAGCCTTTAACACGACACGACTACAACTTTATACGATTATAGATTTATTTAACGATCTTTGGTCGAATAACTAATTAAAAACTTAAATAATAATTAGTATATTTCATTAAAGCAAAGATTCATTTGTAAAGAGAAACACTTACCCTTTACGTTTAGTAGAGTAAAACTTGTTTTCTTCCGTTAAATAAAAATAAATATTGAAAGCTCAAAAGAATAATCAATTCACACAGAAATTATAGGTACCTACTTATAGCACAGAGTAATAAGTACTTTAATAGTTTACTTACTTCTAAATCGCTCCATCCATTTTTGAGACCTGAAAAAACAAATTCATTTTTATAAATAAATTATTTTAACAGAGCGCGTTTTTTTTTTAATTTTACACTTCGGCACAATGGACTAAACAAGTTTATTTAATTTCAAGTAAGTGTTAAACTAAAAATGATATAAAAAAATCAGATTAGAAATCTATTTTTTTTTATTCAAATAAACTTTAGGAATTAAATCCGTTCGAGACTTTTTAGCTTACAAGAAAATATTATAATAATTTCTTTGTTTCGTATAATAAAAAATAACAGCTACCTAAATAAAACCGACTGATACGAGTATATTATTAAACCTAAATCCAACATAGAATGAAATATTCATAAAAGATCAAAATATTTTTGTTCGAGACAAGTAAAGACCTCGTTGATTTACGGGTCTTGGCTAACATTTAGATATAGTTGGATTATTTCGGGTAGATACTCAAACTTTATTCTTCCATCCCTTCCATATTTAATAAGATGGGGCAAAGGTGCCGACACATTAATAATGTACTATAAGCAGGCGACTTACACAATTTTCATCCGAAAATTACCTTCCATTCGCAGGTGATATAAATAGATGTATTTTGAATTTATTATGAGAGGAGCATTGCTTTTTTGCTTAGAAGCCTGAAGTAGTCATTAGAGTCGATCTTCATTTTTTTTCTTTTATCAGACTTTATCTCATATAGTGGTTGTCCTACGAGCTCAAAATTTATGGAAAACCGCAAAAAATCGATGTACAGCGTAGCCGTTTCGTACACGTATACTTTAGGTCAAAACAGAATTTTGCACCTGCAGGCCAGTATATTCGAAATTATCGAAATTGACCTATTTTTGATTCAACAATAAGCGCTATCGCACACGGGCAACTTAGTCGCCCTGCAACTGTTTTGTCTCTGTCTCAAGTCCACGGGTTTATATGGAAGCGCGCACACGAAGCGACACGGTCGTCTGCAACTTTTCATACAAACCATGTGAGAGACAAAATAGTTGCGGAGACAAAAGTCCCCCGTGTGCGATGGCGCTAAACAATCAAATATTCTTTATTTTGAGCAGATAAAAATATATGTTGAAGTTTCATAAACGATCTTGATTATTTTACGGTTAAAATACGATATTCGTATCTTAACTTGACTATAAAAAACGTGTTAAAATATGCAAAGCCAAAGAAAATTTTCATATTTTTTTTAATTTTTTGGATAATACTTGAAGTTTATTAATCCCTAATTCACGAATTATATATAAAAAAATAGGTAATGCCACATAGAAGAATATTCAACGGTTACTTTTTCAAAAAGTGACTTTATGCTCAAAATAACAACAAAAACATTGAAAAAATGAAAAAGTGAGGTTATTTCTTTACTCTTCACACGTAAAGAAAAAGACAGAGACAAAGTTTTTGGAATATACTGGCCTTGAAAATTCTTCCCTTATGAGAGGAGTTATTTACCAAACGGTTTTGCTGTACATCGATTTGCGGTTTTTTTTCGTACAAGTAGCACCAATAGTCGGCCGTCCCTGTCCTTTTCTTCCATTCGCAACGATTTAGTGCCATATCCAGATCTGTGGCTTCCAGATCTCTTTTAACCGTCGTCAACCAAGTACCTAATGGTGGGTCTTCCACGTCTCCGCGTCGTCATGGCAATATCCAAGTCCATAGCCAACTTTATCATATGGTCTTGAGGCCACCCCTGAATATACAGGTGTCCCAAAACGTTGCCAAACGGAGGGAAAGTACCTCAAATATTGAAGATAGGAAATTTACCTGAAAGAAGACTTCATTTTGTTTTTAATAATAAATCGAACTGCATTCATAGATTTTCTAACAAAATCGCATACGATACCATACGTTATTCATATAATACGGTAATAATAATAATTTAAGTATTAAATTTCATGGTCTTCCTTTTGCTTCAGATGCTGTGTTATTTCATAAAAAATAATCCTAACGAATAACTCTTTCGATCAGTATCGTAAAAATATAAAAGTTTTTTTTTTTTTTTTCAAATTTGGTGGGTTCGATTCCTGGTTAAGGCTTCAAAAATCTTTGAATTCAGTTCGATTTATTTTTATAAACAAAATGAAGTCTTCTTTCACTAAAACTTCATATCTTCAATTAAGGTACTTTCCCTCCATGTGGCAAAGTTTTGGGACACCCTGTATAGTCGATAGAGTCGATGTCAAACATTTGAGACACTTATAATAGTAGACTAGACTAGATAATAGACTATGATAGTAATGTACGTTTAAACATTATTATAACAGTCCGTTTACCCTTATTTGTCCTATTTAGTAAACAATCTTCACCCTACTCTATGATAAAATAAGTTAACATAATATTTTGAAATAATGATAATTTAAAAGGCTGCTAAAATTGCCAAAAACTTTTTACTAAATAGGACAAGTAAGGAAAGACTTTACGTAGTTAGAAACATCTTAAATTATTTTGAGACAACTATTTTATAGAGGGTTCTCACATTTATATGTATGTCCATCAGCCATTTAAATGTGCCCATTGCTGGGGCACAGGCCTTCCTTATAAGGAGGACGGGCCTACAACGTGGGCCCAATGCGGATTGGTGGCTGTTTACGACTGCAAATAGGCTTGCCAGACGCCCGGAATTTCCGGGATTGTCTCGGAATTACGTGCCTTGTCCCGTGTCCAGGAATTACACCTTACTGTCCCGGATTTAAAATACCAACCACTATTTTTTTTTCATTATTTTACGAGTAGGTTACGCTTCGTGCATAGCGTAACGTACAGTGCGTACCGTTTGCTGTCTGCGCTTCACGTTGTTGCTAGAGTAATTTCAAGAGTAATAAAGCTATAAAATTTTGGTCACCCATCCCATGACCGACCCTTGCGAAAGTTGCTCCGCAATTGCTGCGCCAGGCGCTAAAACACTGCGCGACCGGGCTCCTATATGAATAATAATGAAATACACTAAAATATACGATGGCAATATTAAAGTAAACCCTAAATTTTATTACTCTCTCAAAGAGAATGGATTATTGTCACTCAAGTATAATCTTATTTATCATTAAATCAAATCACTCTCGTAAGCCTGAAATACAATAAAGCCATACCAAATACATTGACTCTAGAACACAATAGATTTTACGATTATTTCTACAAAACAACATTCGACGTCGAAAATTGACGAATTCATTATTCCAATAGAAGTGGTGTGAAGTGTATTGAATTTATTCCTTTGTTGCTGATTGTTCTCGCTCGCCAATAAATTCAATACTTTTTTTCAGGTCATGAATTAAACTGACAGAGCAATTGAAAACTGTAGGTATTTTAAAATCTTTTGTTAATATTTCTTTGTAGAATAAACCTTCTATTATTGTGCCGTGTTTATAGTATTTGGAAGTGATGGTTTTGTATGAAATTATCTGTCAGGTTTGATATATATCTGGAACATATCGAAAATCTGCGAAACTGCCTCTAAAACTAGGCTTTATAAATTTAATATTTGAGTGTAAATAATCCTTACTATCTTTTCCTTACTTAAATATTATAAATGCGAAAGACCCTTTGTTTGTTTGTTACGCCTTCACGTCTCAACTACTGAACTGATCACCATGAAATTTTACATACACGTTGTCAGGGGTACAGAGAAGAACAAAGGGTACCTTTTATCCCGAAAAGTCGCGGGCGGCATTATGAATGCGAAAGTCAGTTTGTTTGTTTGTTACGCCTTCACGTCTTAACTACTGAACCGATCATCATGAAATTTTACATACAAGTTGTCAGGGGTACAGAAAAGAACATAGAGTACCTTTCATCTTGAAAAATCTGTTCCCGAGAGATAGACAAAATACTATCCACGAAGATAAAGTCGCGAGCGGTCGCTAGTCTGTAAATAATAGTAGATTGTACAACAAGTGCATAAAATGGGTTTTATGTACAAGTTATACAGTCTGCTTTTCACTTCGATTGTGAGGAAATTAAACTACAATAATGTAAAAATGTAAAAAAAAAAATTTTAGTGACAAATTATATATTTTTGGAATGTGCTCATCAAGGCCTTTCATTTGATACCCATATTCAAAAATTAAAAAAAAAACTCTTTTTTTATAAAAAAAAAACATAATTTTGGAATGTGTTCATCAAGGCCTTTCATTTGATTGATACCCATATTCAAAAAATGAAAAAAAAAAACTCATTTTTTATTTAAAAAAATCTGGAATGTGCTAATCAAGGCCTTTCATTTGATACCCATATTCAAAAATTGAAAAAAATAATATCAAGGCCTTTCAATAAAATTGATACCCATTTTCAAAAATAAATAAAAGTATTATAACACAACAAAAAATGAAGAAACAGAATGAAAAAACAAGTTAATTCAACGAAGTTAAATTGCGTGTGTGGCTGTTTACCTGACGACCTTTGTCTTAAAGTCCGAGACATAGACGAAGATTTTACTTTATGCACTAGAGCATAAAAAGCGATTTTATGCAGCCTATACCCAACATAAAGACGAACTTTACGAGCATGAGAAGTGAAAATATACTTTTATAGTATGTAAGCGAAATTATTTACATTTACCTAGTAAATACCATTATGAAATCTTATAAAAAAATTTTTTTTTCTAATTGAAGCTTTTTCCTATACCATTAACATTATTTTGCTTCAAGCCCGTCTAAGAAATCTGGGGCCTCACAGATAGAGGCATCATCAAACCACCAATAATTAAATTCTAATACTTGGCGGCTAAGTTTCAGACTTTGTTTACCAAAATCGATACTTATCAAGGCTATAAAATATCTAATCGAAGAATGAATCAATTAAATATAACGGCCTTTCTAATATCGCTGTTTACCTCCTGCGGTTCACTGCGCAGTAGGAAGTATTGTTTTTCTAGGCTATCTCACTAAAACACCTACAAATTATCTTTTGTGATAAAATATTACTTCAATGACTGGAATTAATAATTTACGTGCTATAAATAATTAAAGTCAAGTTGAGGACTAGCATTTTGCAATTTATGATTGTTTTTTTTAATATTGGAATGGAAATTATTATTTTAAAATACTTTTCACTTACTATCCAATAATGTCAATTAATTTTATTGTCAGTTATATTTTATATTTTATATCAGCCACGTCTATAAATATGTTTACAGTTTAAAACTTTGTCACTTTAAAAGCTATTACTTTTTTGAACAAAAATCAATGACAAATGACAACTACAACAAAGTGACAAAGTTCTAAACTCTATACATTTATATGTGACTGCACCTACCTATTTAAATTTTATATGACTTTATAATCAAACTAGCGGCCGCCCGCGGTTTCACTCGGGTGGTTCCCGTTCCCGTGGGAATATCGGGATACAAAGTATTCTATGTTTTAATCCAGGGTATTTTCTATCTGTGTGTCAAATTTCAACCAAATCCGTTCAGTAGTTTTTGCGTGATTGAGGAACAAACATCCAAACATCCAAATCCACAAACTTTCACATTTATAATATTAGTAGGATGTCATTGCACGCTATGTCTAAAAATAAAATGTTGACGATAGAATCAAACGATCAATGGAATAGAACTAGTTTTCTTATTAAAATTTTAGGTTGTTTGAAACAGATGATTTTTATTAAATTGCTGAAACATACAAAAAGTTGTAGATACCTAAAGGTAAGCCCTACTTATGTTTTTCAAGTTAGGTTTTATTTCAGTGTATTAATTTCTTGATTCTATAAATATTTTGATCATAGCTGGATTCAAATAATATAAGACACCGGGTTTAGATGTCAGGGTTGCATATTAAGATTCACACTTATTTTTAATTAATAACTAAGGCTAACGACCGTTTGATTGAACTTACCTCTTAAAGTTTAATTCCGTCAAAGGTTAATTTTCCGTAAAAAAAAATAATTTACCGTAAAAAAACTGGCTTTTACTTTAGGACAACTATTCGAAGTCATTCAATATCCTCCTGTTTTTAACCTAACTTATTTAGAGTTAGCGAAGCGTCTCTTCTCCCTCAATAATCTACCAGAATTAACGTCTTTTCTAGCCATATGATATTTCACACAATCTGTCTTTTTATTGTTCTTCCTTTACTCTTATAACCATCCACATTCATAGTCAAAACTTTCTTTCTACTCCACATAACACGCCTGACTATGGTCGGTTTCGGGTTTCGGGGAAGTCGGTTGACACGGCATACCGTCCCCAATTTCCCCGAAACTTTTCGGTCACCTGTACCACTTAAGAGCCGATTAACCACTAATTGGGATGTTGACTAATGAATAAAATAACGAAATACTAATAAAAATCGTAAACATATTAAACTTTCAGAGTAGCTTGTATACCTCTTAGTTTTACATATTGCATATTATTTGTTTTATGACCCTTCAAAGATGGGTGGACAAGTCCATTTAAAAAGTATGAAAATAATTAAAATAAATGATACCTTTAATTAGCTCGTAAAATGTATAGCAAATTTGTCTAAGACACCATTTTCATAAACACAATATTTAATATAGCTGCCGAACAAATTTCCTACGCGTTGCATACAAACTACTGAGGTGTGATGTCATAATTCAGTAGCCGTTAGTATGGAGCGTTTTTGGGCGAGTCCATTTGTGTGCATTTCACACTGTGATATCTCGGGCAGATTTCAAGCTAGCGAAATAATTATTTTACCAATGTTTCTTTTTTTGAGAGGTAATTTATGTAATATAAAATAAAAAAGTTGTCAACATCCCAATTGATGTTAAGAGCGATTAAGATCGCGTTTTGTATTAGTTTTAGTGTTGAGTTTTATCCCCGTTTATTTCAATAAATTTTACCAGTTTATTGTTATAAAATTGTTACAAAATTTTACAAGGCATTGTTTATTATATAAGGTCCTTCTGAAATAGTGCACAAAATTTTAAGGGGTCAATGTACTCATGCATACAAACAACTTTTACTATGGAACCAACATTGAAGTGGCGAAAAAAAATCAGTTGTTCCATAGAAAGTTTAAAATTGAATAGATCAAAATGTGTGGAACAGCAAATTTTTTTCGCGATTGCAATGTTGGTACCATAGTCAAAGTTGTTTGTATGCATGAGTACATTGACCCCTTAAAATGTTGTGCACTATTTCAGAAGGACCTTATACAATTGTAAATTTTTGTAACTAATTTTACTTCGTTGTTATTATGATAGTCACTTTAGACATCCTTAAACTCATTTAGCGACAAATCGCATTTAAAATCAAGTGTGAAAATGGCGCTAAGCGATAACAATATCCTATAATCTTTCCTAGTTTATAAGTCAAATAGATACATAGACACTAAATTGCTCACAAAGTTGCACAGGCGGTCTTACAAGTTTTAACTGAACTGAACGATACAAAAAAGTTTGAATTGCAGTAATTAATTTTAATTAATTATAAAATAAAACCGGTCAAGAGCGAGTCGGACTCGCGCACCGAGAGTTCCGTACCATCATAATTGCACCATTAAACCACACTGCAGAGTAGAATAGTAAAATTAGTATTGCAGTTTTAGATCAGCGCCATCTCTTGACCGATAGTGAAACTATTGTTAACTTTTTTAGAAATTTGATAATTTATAAAAAAGTGTACTATATTGACCCATCGTTTTATTTTTCCTGTAATCTTTATATAAACTGCTATCACATAGAATTATTTCAGATTTTTCTCTTTGCAAACTTCGGAGATAAGGAGGGGGGAACGGTATTTTTTTTAACATTTTATTGAATACGTGCAAATGGCGCTCTTTCATATGATACCCCACATGCCCTAGTAGCTCCACTTCAAATTTTAAGACCCCTTTTCAGTCCCTGTGGTAAAAATATATTTATTTTTTTATTTATTTCTTATTTGCAAAATAGTTGCGCAAATGTCATCTCAAACTATTCTAAATTTCAAGTTGATACCATTAGTAGTTCTCGAGATATCCAGCTGTGACAGAGAGACAGACAGGCAGATAGACAGACAGACAGACAGACTGAGTCACACCATAAGGGTTCCTTTTTTACCATTTTGATACGGAACCCTAAAAAGACGAAGGCAAAATTACATAATTTAACAAAAACTGAACCGTATTTTTTTTAAACACATGAAAAAAGAAAGAGATTCCAATACGCCATAAACAATTGATTTTCAAAGATTATTTACAACTTTAATTATCACTTTTATCACAACTAACGCAATTATACTGTTAAGGTCATAATTTAAACATCCTTCAAAATAAAATAATACTTACCTTGAAATGTATCTAACTGTTAAATTCAACATCACAATTTTTTATAGTAATCAGAAAATTCAAATAGTTCAGAAACTTAAAAAATGTGCATCATGTTTGATTGCCATTATTACGATGTACATTTCATGGCGATATTGCTATTGAGAAATATTGGCTAATTGTGAAATTGCGGTTGCTTATTTTGTAGGATATTTCAAATTTATTTTGTATATTGCTCCAAAGCTATTTTTAAACACCTAATTAGGTTGGTTTTTGTTTTTTTCTATAAAAACACTTACCATTTTAACAATTTCCCCAAAACCTTTCGATTTTATGCACTAGTAGTTCATTTCGTTTCACTTTAACGTCTAAGTCACGTAATGGTTGAGTTATTACATCTTCGCAAAATATTGGTTCTTTGTAAACTGCATCAAAATTTTTAAATTCAACTAATTAAGTAAACACAAATGAAAAACTCACAAAAACAAAATAGGTTCAAATCACCAATAAATATATTTATATTTTACTAAAAGTATATAAAAATCAGGTTAAATCAAAACGATAATTTCAAAACTTCAACTCGTAAGGTCAAAGTTTACGCGGTTCGTAGTCCGTAGTCCGTAGCGTCGTAGCAACCGTCCGCTACGAAGGCTTCGAGAGAACTGCGGTGAACGCAGCCTTCTTACAGAAGCTTGAAGGCAACATTTGAAATCGTAATTTAATTTTTTCATATGAACCGAATGTGGTAGGTACTTTGTACTTTGACTTTTCAGCGGAACCTACATTATGCGAGTTTTAAAACTTGTTTGGTACATTCTGTGTACCTACTGAATTTTTGGAGGAAACGAAATGTAATTATATATTGTAGATGTAATTTCAAATACTAGTTTTGAGTTAGGACATTTGTTTGAATTAGATTTAGGATTTTTTATGCTCAACGGAATAGTGCTTGGCCGTCACCTCACCTGATGTTAAGTGACGATAATTTCGAAGGTGGAAGGAAGCGTATTACACCCGGAATCCTCATCACTGAGGAACTACCTATCTCTAACTGCCGGAACACATTTTTTTTAATTGTTGTCATGGCGTCAGACTTAGGTAAGATGGTGGTTAGCTAGCCAGGTGGACTTAAAATAAGCTCTACCATCAACCAAACCGAGTACAAATTGTAGCCCCCTGGGAATCGAACCCGGGACCCCTGCGTCTTACACGGGTGGGTGAACCACTACACCACATAGGTACTTAATGTGAAGTGGAATGCAAATATTCATTTATAATTCCTTTTAGGTATTGTCCATCAGCCATTTTAATGTCCCCACTGCTGGGGCACAGGCCTTCCTTATGGGTGGATAAGGAGGACGGGCCATAACCCACCACGCGGGCCCAATGCGGATTGGTGGGTGTTAACGACTGCAAATGCAGCCGGGACCAACGGCTTAACGTGCCTTCCGAAGCACGGAGGAGCTCGAGATAATAAATTTTTGGTCACCCATCCCATGACCGACCCTTGCGAACGTTGCTTAACCTCCGCAATCGCTGGGCCAGGCGCTAAACCACTGCGCCACCGAGCTCCTCTTTTAGGTATTAATTTAGCATAATACCAAAATTTTCGGACATCCAGACGGGGTTTAAACCCACAATCATGTTCAGCCAATAACCACTGAACCAAGTGTCAGCAATAACTCCTAAATATTTATGGCTAACAATTTGTACCAAAAATAAATTTTCAGCTTAAATTATATCGTTTGTGAGAACTGAAATGCGGTGAAACCTCTCGCCATTTTAATGCGGCAGCTGAAAATTTCAACTTTTGCTGAAAGTTTAAATTCGGTCCACATGAATTTGGGACGTTGGTACAACATATGAGGTTGTACTATTTGGATTGTGAATAAATTATTGTTTCACTAGCGGCCGCCCGCGACTTCACCTGCGTGAAAAGTTTTTTGATATCCCTCAGGAACTGTACTTTTTCACAATGAAGTACCCTACGTCCTTCTCTGTACCCCTGACAACGTGTATGCAAAATTTAATGATGATCGGTTGAGTAGTTAAGACGTGAAGGCGAAACAAACAAACGGACTTTCGCATTTATAATATTAGTAAGGATAAGGATAAAGAAGTAAGGATCAGGATTAATAAAACTGTTTACATTATCTTTCTTTACAAGTACTTATATCTACCCATCCATCTATCTTAAATCCATAAGGATAAGGAAGTAAGGACTCTAATAAGGATAACCTTATCCTTAGTAATATTGTAAATGCGAAAGTCCGTTTGTTTGTTTGTTTGTTACGCCTTCACGTTTTAACTACTCAACCGATCAACATTAAATTTTGCATACACGTTCTCAGGGGTACAGAGGAGGACATAGGGTATCTATCATCCAGAAAAAAAGTTCCCTAAGGATAGCAAAAGACGGGTACTGTGAGTCCTCATAGTAATGTTTGTGAAAGGCCTTTATAGCTGTCAACTAGCGCCACCAATTTTTTTATTTTACGTAAACCAGCCCCCTTACTCAAACAGCCACTTTTCTGTTCGTTCGCTAACTTAAAAATTAAAAATAAGCTATAGACTCTAAAATTAAGTGTTGGAGGCTTGTGCATGACATACAATACAACAATGTCTGTGATTTACATAAACTTGCGACATGTGACTTGATCGTTTAATTGCTTTTTTTAAGCTTTAAGTTAGCGAACGAATAGAAAAGTGGCCATTTGAGTAGGGGGCTGGTCAATATTTAAAATAAAAAAATGAAATAACCATGCCCTCTTAAATTGTCTCTAATATTTTTTGAATAACTCTTCAGCAGTTTTCATTTTTTCTGTAAGTTTTAAAATCCATTTAAACCAAAAGTGGCCACCGTCGTTTCGATTGCATTTTAAAACGAGTACAAAGAATGAAAAATATTAAGGAGTTGTTTAAAAAATACTGGAGACAAATTAAGAGGTTGTTCCTTTTTAGGGTTCCGTACCCAAAGGGTAAAAACGGGACCCTATTACTAAGACTCCACTGTCCGTCTGTCTGTCTGTCTGTCGGTCTGTGTCAGTCTGTCTGTCTGTCACCAGGCTGTATCTCATGAACCGTGATTGCTACAAAGTTGAAATTTTCACAGATGATGTATTTCTGTTGCTGCTATAATAGCAAATACTAAAAACAGAATAAAATTATTATTTAAGGGGGCTCCCATACAACAAACGTGATATTTTTGCCGTTTTTTGCTCGATATTAATAACGACAACAGGTAGACAGTTGAAATTTTCACAGATGATGTATTTTTATTGCCGCTATAACAACAAATACTAAAAACAGAATAAAAATAATATTTAAGGGGGGCTCCCATACAACAAACGTAATTTTTTTGGCGTTTTTTGGTACGGAACCCTTCCTGCGCGAGTCCGACTCGCACTTGGCCGTCCGACCAGTCGATACAGCCGTAAGCTTGCCTCGAGCTGGGCTGAGTTATGCGCTCTATGCGCGCATAATTGGTTTACGGTTGGGTGGACCGCTGCTGTGTACGCCAAGCTTAGTTTTGGTAATTGATTCAAACTCAGAGTAGGGACGGCATAATCTAACAGATTTGATGTTTTGAGAGGTTGGTTGTGTATTCACTTCAGATTTCTAGCGTACAAATCAAATATTTTGAAAACGCGATTTTTTTGGTTTTGATTGAGTTTTCATTTTGTCTTTCAATTTCGGCACCTTTATTGTTGTTTTTTTACTTGATCTTATTAATAACAAATTGACTAAATTGAAGCAGCCATAATATTAAACTAAGCTCAGTTTTACATCTCTCCAAATTACCATCTTATAACGCCCATATAGCGTTTAACAGCTTCCTGGCTTTAACGGCATAATGTTTGTTTGATGCGAACACATGTGTGGGCTCGTTAATCATCAGAGCAGATCCTTCATAGAAATGTTAAGGCCATTTTCTTATAAATGTAGTACCTTTTCCTTTCTTTCATAATAAGCACTATCATTCGAAAGAAAGGGGTGTAATTTTTTTATGCCCGAAGTTCTGTAATAGGCTCCCTAATAATATGAGGTTTAAAGATATGTTTTTTTTTATCAAAGTTTGAGAGATACAATTAACATTTTTATGTTTGTGACTTTTCCGATCCTATGAAGAAAACAATTTTCGGAAAACAGTCTCATCCTAAGGATTTTTTAATGAGGGATTTTCCAGGCAACGTTCCTTTAAAATCACCTAGATGGCGCTGTCCAATTTCCATGGCATTAGTATGAAAGACTGACCAAAGTGTACCGAGCGACCATCGAAAGAAAATAAAAAACTTATAATGTTGACAAGTGATTATTTCCTCTATGATTTTGACAGTTTGCTTTCTTTATGTTTCGCGGCAATTTTAAATGTTGTGATCTGCTTTTCAATAAGAATAAATAAATGTCGATAGGTATCTTATTTTGAAAATACCTTAAAATGAGGAGATGTCATTGTGTTGTGCCTGGGTGCAAAAATTGGGGGCATCATGCAATGCCGAAAGATAATAATCGGAGAAGTCTTTGGATTAATGCTATGAAGATAGAAAATCTGATTTCAGAGTTGAAACATCCTTTAGTTTGTACACTTAGGGGCGGATCCAGGATTCATGTTTGGGGGGGGCCCTCGGAGCCTCGGGTCTAGGGTTACCTTACATAGATATCTATGTAAGTGAGGATGCCTTAGGATGCACAAAACGCCTGATTTTTCAGAAATGCTTGTCTATAGGAAATAAAACGGCCACGCAGCGCGATTTTTAGTCAGTTTTATCCACTAATCTTGTCTGTCTATCTATAGTAAAAGATACAGCAGCGCAGCTCCACTTTTAGTCAGTATCATCCAGCAATCTTGTTTGTATTTAGTAAAGAAACGGCCGCGCAGCACCATTTTTAGTCAGTTACATTACAACTGTTATACTTGTACTCTTGCTTGTATATAGTAAGAAAAGCAGCCACGCAGCGCGATTTTTAGTCAGTTTTATCCATTAATCTTGTCTGTATTTAGTAAAAAAAAACAGTCGCGCAGCGCCATTTTTAGTCAGTTTCATCCGTTAATCTTGTACCTACTTTTGGTCGTCTTTAGTAAAAAACGGCCGCGCAGCGCGATTTTTAGTTAGTTTCATCAATTAATCTTGTCTGTTTTTCAGTAAAAAACGGAGCCCGCGCTCCGCCATTTTTATCCACTAATCTTGCAATATGTGGTTTCATCCGGGCAGACGGGTAGCTTGCGCAGCAAGGTTTGCGTGATTGGAGCATGTACGCAAGATTTTACAGCGAGACTCACTAAACAAAAATGCCTGTCTCTGCTTTGCTCCAGCAGCAAGCCTTGAAACCGTAAAATGCTTGTCAAATGCGCCAAATGTCTGTCAGATAGTAACCTTACTCGGGCCACGTTTTATGATTCAAAAAAATAAAGATAGAGGCACTGACACTACCTACATAAAACAGTAAGACTTTAAAAAATAATTAAAAAGTTCAAAAAAGTTCAATGTTATCCGCAAAGGTAATCGGCTTCGTGGGGGGGGGCATGGCCCCCTTGCCCCCCCCCCCCCCCCCTGGATCCGCCAATGTGTACACTACATTTCAAGGATTCTGATTATATGGATGCAGAATATGCAGATATAAATGTTCTGAGTAAGTAACACGCTAACCCATTATTATTTACGTGTTAATTTAGAAACACGTATCAAGATTGATGCAACAACTATCTCTAAGAAACATGTGTCAAATTTCACCAGAAAATTTTGGTCATCCCATACTAAATTGATCACGTGATCTCTTTGATTTGTATGGTAAGTCGATTTTTATTTTACATTTTTGACCATGTGTTCACATTTTCGAGCAACTGTAACTATTGAAAATCATGTGGAATATATTATGACTTGGCGTATTAACATTATGATAAATAAATAACATTTTGCAGTGTTTCGTGCTACATTTGTACTTGCCTTTGAACGAGAACAGCTTTTTTTCCGGTTCGCTTAGCATTGCGCTTCTCCAACTCTGCTTTTAGCGCTGCTAGTGTCCAACAACCGTAGTTTTTACTCATGACCGATGGTAATAGGAGCAATAAAAAAAGTAAGATGGACTTTACGCTCACAACGCGCAAACAGATTTCAAAGAAAACAAGCTATCAAATTATACATTATAGAAGTCTTTGGTCAAATCATATTTTTTTTACGATGGTACGGATGGTGGGTATTCTTTTTGGTCAGACCTTTATACTAATGCCATGGAAATTGGACAGCGCCATCTAGGTGATTTTAAAGGAACGTTGCCTGGAAAATCCCTCATTCTTAATATAAAATAATATAAAAATAGCATTGTGAATGCAAAAAAAATCTAAAAAGTTAAAAGCCAGTGCAAAATTAAAAATATTGCGCGGAGCGGCCGGCGGTGACGCGGCGTGTTCCAAATTCAAAATAAGAAAAACTATAAAATATTGGCGGGATACCTTACTCTGTAACTTTAAGCTGTGTGTGTTGAGTTGATTTTATATTTACTAAAAATGAGTTCATCAAGCGATTTTGAAGTATTGACCAACACATTCATCAACAAATGAGGCAAACAAAATAATATAAAATCTTTTGCCAGAAGTTTCGATGATCGTACAATGATTTTATGAAATGGCGAGCAAACAACAAAATAAAATCATTTTCAGAAAAAGTATTTTTCACGTATTTCAGTGGATTATCAAAAAAAAAATACTGCCTTCCACTCTATGGAGCAAGTACTCTATGCTCAAGAGCACATTAAGTGCTAAACACAATGTAAACACTAATTATTCTATTTTTCGATTAATTTTAAATAGGTATAATAAGTATAAGGTACCAGCTACATGTTATTATTAATAAACATTTTGAGAAAAAACTACTGTTTTTTTACTTTCCTTATGTTCGAAACTAGCGGCCGCCCGCGACTTCGTCTACGCGGAAAGTTTTTTTGCTATCCCTCGGGAACAATACTTTTATCGGGATGAAAAGTATCCTATGTCCTTCTTTGTACCCCTGAAAACGTGTATGCAAAATTTCATGATGATCGGTTCAGTAGTTAAGACGTGAAGGCGTAACAAACAAACAAACAAATAAACAAACAAACGGACTTTCGCATTTATAATATTAGTAAGGATAAGGATGAAAAGTAGAGTGTTTAACACGGGTCAAAGTCATCAATTCCATACTCGAAGTCTAAATATCTCGTATGGGAATTGCTTCCTTTGGACCCTAATATAACAATCTACTATTGTTCATAATCTTTCAAATATTTTAATACCTACAATATAACAATATTACTTCGCGCCCAGAAATAAAGATTCATAGTAGGCTTTAGTACTATAAAGAAAGTAAAAAGAAAACGCTTCAGCTACAATGAAAACAGGCCAATATCTTCAGTGGGACCAAATCCTCGGAATTAAGTCCCATAGATCTGGGCTTATCGGGATCCGGCGGTAATAGGCATAAAAACACCGCTATTTCTGTTAACTATAGTGCAGGAGACTGGCATTCTAACGTAAAATCAGAATACAGTGTTTTCTAACAATACCTTTAGAGAGATCAATAAATAATTAACATTTTAATGGTCAAGTAATTTTGTATGGGAAATCTGTGTCGGTTTTGCGTCAGTATTTACTCATTCGAGATATTTTTCTCGACAGATGTTCGTACTAAGGGTACTGCACACCGTTAGCATGCCCTTATATCAACTACAAGAGTATTATATATTTTTTTATTTTATTGTAAAATCTACAGTTCGCTTAATGGATTATCGATTGTGAATTGTTGGTCTTTATATGATTAATAATTCAAATTATAAAATATTTTATACCATGCATTGTAATTATTTGTAATATACAAAATACAAAAATGAAAATGTAATAAATAATTTGCCTGTCTCCTAAGCTACTTAACTTAAGGGCGAATGTCCAGCTGATATAATTAATCACGGCTTATCGCTTATCCGGCTGTAGAACACGTAGCGATGTAACTTTACGGAACCAACCCTTAGACAACAACGTGGTGATACGGAAATTACCTCTAGATAATGCTCATGAAGAAAATCGCTCTTCGTAAGACTATGGGTATATGAATCGGGTAACAATAAATTCCCATTTTGGGTATCAAAAATTCTGAATATAGCGTACTGAAATACTAAGTGGGCGACGGACTGAGGGCGACTACAAATGAGAGGGCGAAACAATGTTGAAAATGGGTGACTTTAAAATACAAATTGAGTAACTAGTTATTCAGAACGGGCGACTAAATTACTATTTGGGCGACATATTCCTTAGGGCAACCAAAACATTGGCATTTATTTTAGAATAGAATAGAATAGAATGTATTTATTGCATTTCATGTGGTACAATAAGGATCTTATTGATATAAAATAGAGGGACTATTATCCAAATCGAGATGACAAAAAGATCTAGGACATTTTCGTCAGATTCCTTTTTCGTCAGAAAAAAATATAGGCTGTTTTTTTCCTGACGAAAACGGAATTCCTCTTTGGTCAGAAAAACTTTGTTTTTTATTTTTTTTAATAAAACTTTGATTTTTTAACTATCTTTTTACTCTTTTGACTTTGGAGAAAAAACCCTAACGGTCACGTGGTCATCTTCCAAATGTTGTCTTCTTCCCAAGGTTTTCACTTTCCTAAGTGGTCACTATATTTTCTTCTTCTTAAGTCGTCACCTTCCCAAGTTGACACCTTCTTATGTATTCTTAGTTCTTATGTCGTCACCTTCCTTAGTCGTCACTTTCTGAGAATTTCCCGACCGGACTTAAACAATTATTTTTTTAGTAAAGTTAATCTCCTCTAAATCTATGCTACCCTGGTACTTTGGTAATGTAATTTAAGGTGACGTATTACGAAGAACAAAATACAAAAAGTGATTGAATGAAATGATTATGATTATGAAAGTAATATAAGTTTCGGTGGTAGTTAAGCAAGCCTTTGAGCGATGCGAGCGAAAAAACAGCCTTAATTTTTTTCTGACGAAAGTGGAATCCATTTTCTTTAGAGAAACAACAGCCTATATTTTGTTCTGAAGAAAAAGGATTCTGACGAAAGTGTCCTAGATCGATAAAAATACCGTGTAAGGCACCTTAAATCAGTTATATAGTTACCTACTTGGTATAATAGATACACACTCAGTATTTTTGTCACTTATTTAGAATTTTCACTGCTAACTTAAATTATTAGTCTCCCACATGTAGTCGACCGTTTCACGTATTTTATGTAATCCACAGTTTGTCGCCTGTTCAGTTATTTTGTCGCCCGAAAAATAAACCGCTGCCAGGTTTAGTATTTAAGTATCCCATTAACTGTTGCCTTTAATTATTTCCAGTCACCCAATTAATTCATTCCCCAATATTAGAATAAGAACGCCTAGAAACCTATTGCAAGAACGAAAAACGCGCAAATAAAACTAAGCCATATCTGTCTGTTTTTTAACCGACTTCAAAAAAGGAGGAGGTTCTATGTTCGTCTGTATATTTGTTCTTTTGTGTATGTCCGCCGATTACTCAAAAACGGCTGGACCGATTGTAATGATTTAAACGTTATTTCATCAGGTTTGTTCCCAAGTTGGTCCCATTTTTTGAAAATTTGAAATCGATTCAGAAGTTTTCGAGTAATCCTGAAAATACTGGTAAAATATTGCTCGAGTTTTTACGGATCTTCAGACATAACTTCTTTGTTTATGAACCGATTTTAATGATTCTTATTTTGTTGAAAAGGAAATATCTCATAGGTGGTTTCGTATTAATTTAATTGGCATTGAACTTTGGACTTCGAAGATACACATGAGAACTCTTCAAAATCAAATAGAATAGTGTACTAGTGATTACATTAAGGTATTGAAAGGTTTCGCATTAGCCATTTTTATTGGGATACAGGCTTTACTTACGGATTGATGAGGAGGATGGGCCATAACCCACCGCGCGGGCCCAATGCGGATTAGTGGGTATTAATAAGTGCAAATGCAGCTGGGACGTGCTTCAGAAGGCATATTAAGCCTGCTTCAGAAGGCTTAATATGCCTTCTGAAGCACGGAAGAGATCGATATAATACACTTTGGTCACCCATCCCACGACTGACCCTTGCCAAAGTAGCAGGCCAACCGAACGTCCAAAGGTCGCGGGTTAGATTTCTGCCTGAGAATATGATCTGGCGCGAGTCGAATTTTTCTACTATATTATTTAGTAGGTCGTCGGTCGGCCGTCTTTTTTCCAGATTTTTTGTCATCGCCGACTATTGTGAATGCGTAATGACGAGAAATTCAGGAAATAGGTAACATTCGCTTTACACCAGTTTAAACTCATGTTTTCTTTCACAGACGCGGCGCCGCCGCCGCTATTAAAACGTAGTAATTATTTCCTCTGTGGCCGCTATCCTGAAAAAGCGGTTGCGAACTGTTGTATAGTCAGCAGCACATGAGGTTATACAAAACTGTCAAAAATCTGTAATTTATTTTGAACCTTAAAATCTTTGCATTAAAGTATAAAATTGATTAAATATCATTACGCTGTCTTAGAAGCCGAGCGTGCCGTTAACCGTACACCGTCATGACGGCCGTCACTAAAATAGCGGCACCGCTTTTTGACGTTACAGTGTCCAGCACCGCTCTCTAGGAAACCGCGCCGTATCGTTTACATAGACAACATTCTACGCCGCTAAATTACGGTCGTAATATGACAGCACCGTCATCCTAGGAAACCCTAGCTTAAGAAATCCCCTTCTGATGATAGAATAGGTATTTTAAAACAGACAACTGACGGTCGCTTGTATCACACAAGTTACAAACTTGAAACCTCTAATTTTAATAGTTGTTAGAACCGCGAATTTCAGACATAAGTAGGTCGTACTGAAGTTAGATTAAATCGCTGCTGAAGTTATAACTGGTGTGTTACTAATTAGTGAAGCCTTGTTCTGTCACTAGTTCTGTTCGCGCGTGCGGCAAATGTGAAGTAATTAACTGCAAACACTCGGGAGGAATTGGTTATTACTAAAATATAATTAATTTAACAAGGAAAATGTTTTTGATGAGTTCCTTGAGTTGATCACATATGTGATGATCAAACCACCAAGATCCTTAATAAAACGAAGAAAGGAAAATGTTATTTGAATGCAGGGTACAGTAAGTTTTGATCTGATTGTCTCTGCAATTTCTACTTCACATAACTCATGGCGGAACTTGACAGACTCATCGTACTCGATCACGTTTGTTAAGCAACGCTCGGTCCGGTCAGGTGTCGGATGGGTGACCGTTAAGTGGCAATACAACTGAGCGCTCCCGTGCTTCGGAGGGCATGTTAAACCGTCGGTCCCGGCTGTGTCATCTGATAACAGTCGTTATGCTAAGTTAAAGGCCTTACAGGCGGCTATCAAGCCGCCTGTAAGGCTATCAAGTTTATCAAAACTCTAACACCAGAGGTGGCCACTAATCCTCATTCGATAAGAAAACTTCATATCACAACTTCTGGATAACATTCTAGTACGCAAAACAAACGAGACGTAGCGTTTTCGAATACGGCCTTCCATCTAAAATACACAGGCAAAACCTGTATAATAGGCCCTCCACATGCACATGCGGCCGGAAAGGCCGAGAGGGACTGAGCAATACAAAGAAGAGGGATTCTTCGTATTGCTTCATCCCTCTCAGCCTCTCCGGCTGCTTCTCCGTGTGGAGAGCCTATTATGACGCTGAAAAGGGGCTTACAATTAAACAGTGAAATACAAATTCAGTGCTAATATTTGACACTCAAAATAAAATGAACAAAGCTCTACCCCAGGCTGAAATGTTTATTTCTAAGTTCATGTATCACTATCAGTATCACTATTTTCACCTCCACTGGTGTTATCATCATCACCATACACATCAATTGTGAAACGGTTAGTGGGCGCTAGTGTTAGTGTGACTGACGGTCCTTCGCAGTCCCCCTTCACGCTCCGCACTATGTTTGAAGAACTGCTGCGCACTATCACGCATTTCAAGCCCGGCAGCAACACTTCAACCTAAAAAAAATATTGACCATTGACCATCAGCCATTTTTAATGTCCCCACTTTTTTTTTAGTTGGGGGAATGCGATTATGCATCCCGAAGGTATGTGGGACTCACCACCAAGGCCCTACCCACTAAATATGGGACCGTGATGTCACGCACCGTGTGGTCCTGGTGTTGACGCCCAAACGAGCCCGGCACTTGGAAGACCACTGATTGGCACTCGTCCCCTGACAAAAACTAGGGAGGAATGAGGGCCTGTGCCCTTTCTTATGGGTGAATAAGGAGGACGGGCCATAACATAACCCACCACGCGGGCCCAGTGGGTGTTAACGACTGCAAATGTACCGGGACCAACAGCTTACCGCAAGCGCTGGGTCAGGCGCCAAACCACTGCGCCATCGAGCTCCAAAAAAATATTACATTTCATTAAATTTAGTACTTTATGACAGGGTACTTACTGACCCACATGCCCCCCTCTCGCTCACCTGCGGGAGGGGAAGCACGTAAATGCGTTTTTCCTCGGCATACAAAAAAAAGGTACTTACTGAAAAAAACATTTTTAATAATGATTATGATTATAATAATAAGTAGATTATTTTTCAAGTTTTTTATATGAGAAAACTCTATTACTTAGCGTCCCCGCTGACGGGCGATTAATCGCTGAGTGATTTTTGCCGCTGAGAATAGAACATCTGCGATAAACGCGGCGTTAATTGCGGCGCTTTTTTGTCGCTGGCTAAGTAAAACCTTTGTCGTGTCATTTCGCGGGCGATTATCGCAGCTACAAAAAGTCGCCCATGAGCGGTTACGCTTACACAAAAAATAACTGAACATCATTAGACCTTGTATTTACGTTAATAATTTCGAATCATTTATACCACTTTTAAAAGAAAAACTGCCTTTAAATCAAGTTGAGCCAAATTAACCGATTTTTGTTTTAAATAATATACTAAAAAAAAAACTCGTCACCTGCTCCTCAGGTGGGATCTAGCCGTTAGTATTTATTTTCTTGTTTTTTAGGGTTCCGTAGCCTAAATGGCAAAAAACGGAACCCTTATAGATTCGTCATGTCTGTCTGTCTGTCTGTCTGTCTGTCCGTATGTCACAGCCACTTTATTCCGAAAGTATTAAGACTACACAGTTGAAATTTGGTAGGTAGATGTATTCTGTTAACCGCTTAAGGAATTTAATACAAAAATAAGAAAAATGAAAGATTAAGGGGGGGCTCCCCATACATGGAACTGAAACTGAAAAAAAATTCTTTCTTCAAACCAACACGTGTTGGGTGTTTATAGATAGGTCTTTAAAAATGATATTGAGGTTCCTAAGACAACTTTTTCTCAAAGTCAACTGTTTGAAAGATATTCACCGCCAAAGTGGTAAAATGTGTGTCCCCCCCCCTTTAACTTTTGAAATAAGAGAGTGAAAAATCTAAAAAAAATATATGTTATAGATCTTAATAAACACTTTCAACCAAAATTGGTTTGAACGAGATATAGTAATTAGTTTTTGAGATATAGCACATTTTCCAAAACCGCAAATATAACTTTGTCATTCATACCAACACTGTGAAAAACAAAGTTATTTTTGCAAACGAAGGTAACTACGGAACCCTATGGCGCGTGGCCCGACACGCACTTGGCCGGTTTTTTTTTCTTCATTTTCTGTCAATTGTTTTATTTCGGTTTGGTTCGAGATTGGCAGTACGTAATGTCTATAGGTACGTGTGTGCACGATAAACCTACCCTGTGCTTTCTACTACTAAAGATAATAAATAATATGTTCCCAATTTTACCTTCTGAACACTGGAGTCATCTATTTGATCGTCAATGTTTGTTTCACTATAAATGAGCTTTAACTTGCTTACATCTTCACACATCCCACATTTCCATAGACCACCATCAACTTCCGGATCTGAAAATCATTAAAATCATCTTTTAGGTCCAAAGAATTAGTTTATTTAATTTTTAAATTTGAGATTTTTGCATTTACAATGCTATTTTTAAACAATACTAAATAATATACTAGAAAAAATACGACTCGCACCAGATCAATACTCAGACGGGAATCGAACCCGCGACCTTTGGATATCCGGTCCAATGCTCTGACCGCTGAGCTAGTGACTCGGTAGCTCAGCGGTCAGAGCATTGGACCGGATATCCAAAGGTCGCGGGTTCGATTCCCGTCTGAGTATTGATCTGGTGCGAGTCGTATTTTTTCTAGTATATTATTTAGTATAGTTTATTTAAGTTAATAAATGTTGATTAAGGTATAGCGTGAAATCAGCAGAGTGGTTTTCTTGCTACATCAAAAATAAAATTTGGTTCCCGCAGTGGGGTGGTTCCACTCATGATTACAAGCAACTTTTACTATGGGGCCAACTCTAGTATCGCGAAAAAAAATCAGGTGTTCCATACAAAAGCGCAATACCTACTCGACTTTAATGTATAGAACAGCTGATTTTTTCCGCGATATCGAAGTTGGCCTCATTGTAAAAGTTGCTTGTAATCATGAGTGGAACCGCCCCACTGCGGGAACCAAATGATTAAATTTTCACGGTGATGTTTGATGTGACAGACAGGTATAAAGATATGGAAAAATGTTCAACCAAGAATATAGAAACAGAGTTTTGATTACAATAATTATTTTATACTAGAATGCGAAATTGGTAATTTATATTGTAATAGTGCTAGTATGTAATGTAGGTAATAGTAAAAAAATCTTACTTTTGTCTGTCTCTATTTTAGTCCCTTTTGTTAATTAGTCTGCGTGTCCAAGATACACGTTATTTTATTGCCCTAGTAAAGACAACAGCACAACCAAATTAGAATTTATATTTAGGTACCTAGTTAAAACCCTTGTTTTCTCGTGGTCCCATGATTTTGTCCCATAAATGGGACCACGAGGAAGAACTGTTTCTTGCATAGACATAGAAATGTTTTCGCTGCGCTCAAGAAGACCAACAAAGCGTGGAAAAGAGACGTTAACATCATACGGACACGGTCTATGTAAAAAGAGAAAGGATCAAGTGACATGTGCCAACATTTTTACTTGTTGTTGTTCATCTTGTTGTTCTTTGACATTCTGTTTCTATAGTTTCTTGTCTTTTATTTAGTGTATCATTGTTTGTAAGTTTTTTGGAAACTTTTCATGCAATAAAATATATTATTATTATACTATAACTTTACAAATTACCTTCGCTTTCGATGTCAGCAGGTGGCATAGATTCTTTATACTCTCCATTCAATAAGTAATGTAAAATTGGATCAAATTCAACACTTTCCAATTCATCACTAAGACTTTTGACTATAAACGTAAAACAAAATAATAATTTTAACCACATGACTACCAAATGGTTTTATTTATCGCATATATTCTTTAGTATTTTCCTTTAAAGTGATTTCAATGTTACACGTACTTAGTTTCAACACGTATGTAATTGGTTTAACATTATTATTAAGTTGGAATGTAATTTTATCTATTTCATTGAACTTTACAGATAAAATCCAAGCAAATTGTAAACATTATCTTAAACAGTGAACCAAATTGACTTAAGATTGTCAATTATTTAGTTATCAACGCAATTTAAAAACATTTAATTGCGTTGATATTTTTAGGGTTCCGTACCAAAATGGTAAAAAAGGAACCCTTATGGTGTGACTCAGTCTGTCTGTCTGTCTGTCACAGCTGGATATCTCGAGAACTACTAATGATATCAACTTGAAATTTGGAATAAATTAAGATAACATTTGCCCAACTATTTTGCAAATAAGAAAGAAATAAAAAAAGAAATATCTTTTTTACAATAGAGTCCCTATTGTAAAAAAGATATTTATTTTTTTATTTCTTGAAAAGGGGTCTTAAAAAATTGAAGTGGGGCTACTAGGGCATGTGGGGCATCATATGAAAGAGCGCCGTGTGCACGTTTTAAATCACTTTTTTTTCTAAGCCGCATAGTTTTCGACTTATGATGAAAAATGTAAAAAAATACCGTCCCCCCCCCCCTTATCTCTGAAGTTTGCAAAAAGAAAAATCTGAAATAATTATATGTGATAGTAATTTATAAAAAATTACAGGAAAAATAAAGCGTGAGACATCGCCTTATATATATATAGATCACACTATTTTAGAAATTATCAAATTTCTAAAAAAAATATTAGTTCCACTATCGGTCAAGAGATGGCGCTGGCCTAAAACTGCAATAATAATTTTATTATCCTACTCTGCAGTGTATTTATTATGATGGTACGGAACCCTCGGTGCGAGCGTCCGACTCGCTCTTGACCGGTTTTTTTTATTACAAATTTCATTACATTTATAAGGCTTCCGCGCGTACAAATTTTCATATTTACATGTCACGCAAATCTGAGGATTAGTCTATTCATCAAAAATATGAGGATTCGTCAATTATTATTTCCGTTGTTAAAGTTTGTGAGGCCTTTTTCATTTCAGAGCCAATACACAATAAGAGAAATTTGGTACCTTTATAATGTGACAGCACTTTATGTTAATTACAAAGTAGAAAAGCGAATTGAGAATAGAAACATATTTTTCACTGGATCGTGACATATTATACATCTATTTTTAAGCATTCCTGATGAATGGACCTTGCCAGGCAGGCAGACAACCTTTTTTCTTTTAAGTAACTAGGTTCCAATTATGTCCTAATAGTGATAATCAAAATCAAATCTATGTGATTTGACCTTTGTTTACTAGGTAGGTATTCTAACTAGGGGTGCATCCGATACCGATACCGATATATCGGCGATACTTCGGGTTTTCCGATATATCGGTATCGTGGATATTTTTAGTGTCGATACAACGATACTTTTCAAATTTAGCGCTTCAAAAAAGGAATATAAACGTTTTTCGTACATTTCATTGCAAACCAGCCTCAAATGAGGCCCGAGATCAACCCAAGTGACACATACTATAGAATTTTTTGAACAATAAAATAATAATGGCGGCTGTAACTAATAAATATTTTGTAATATAAAAGAATCTTTTTTTTCAATTATTACAAAATGGGAATCAAATGAAATGCCTGCATGAGCACATTCCAAAACTAAAATTGTTTTGACTAATAAATAACTTAAAAATATTTAAAACCACGACTGCCCTACCAAACAATACAAAACAATGTCCTCCGAGTGCAATGACACTTGTTTTTAACTTTTTAGTACGTTTTATTAACTTTCATCAAAATTCACCAAGCGTATCGATATCGGTATCGGTATCGCCGATATATTTATACGAGTATCGGTATCGTATCGGCAAAAAGGCGTATCGATGCATCCCTAATTCTAACTTAGAAGTTTTGAATTCTAAAGTTATAATGTTTTTAAGTTCCTATGAATAAATAATAAGTTTAGATCTTAACTAAACAAGTTAGTTTCTATTACTTAGTTGTTAATGCATTGTTATTGAACTAAGTATAATAGTTTTGTATCTAACTTTGTTCTTAGAGAAAACTTTCTACGCATCCCAACCTTAACAAAATGTTACTCAGCATAGCTAAACAGTACCTCCGATTTATAATATTTATTGCTTCAAAATCCTAATGAAATAACAGCACTATGATGGTTAAATTGGTGACCGATTGGTTATTAATTTTAAACAGGAATATTCCTCAATTATTTGTATGTCTTTTTTGAATGCAAAAAAGAGATATACAAATAACTGAGGAGGACGATTGTGAATGCACAACAATGCTAAAAAACCGGCCAAGTGCGAGTCGGACTCGCGCACGAAGGGTTCCGTACCAAAAAACCGCAAAAAAATCACGTTTGTTGTATGGAAGCCCCCCTTAAATATTTATTTTATTCTGATTTTAGTATTTATTATCATAGCGGCATCAGAAATACATAATCTGTGAAAATTTCAAATGTCTACCTGTTGTCGTTATTAATATCGAGCAAAAAACGGCAAAAAAACACGTTTGTTGTATGGGGGTACCCTTAAATATTTATTTTATTCTGTTTTTAGTATTTGTTGTTGTAGCGGCAACAGAAATACATCATCTGTGAAAATTTCAGCTGTCTAGCTATCACGGTTCATGAGATACAGCCTGGTGACAGACAGACAGACGGACAGTGGAGGCTTAGTAATAGGGTCCCGTTTTTACCCTTTGGGTACGGAACCCTAAAAATTAGAATAATAGAAAGGCAACCGCTTGACTACTATCACGCCGCGCCTGATGGTAAGCGAGGATGCGATACTTATACGATGTGACGCGCTTGCCTATGGAAAATACCTATTTACTTGCGACTTGAAGGCCCCCAGATTGTACCTAAGGCCCCCAGATTGTACCTATAGGCGAGGAAGAGTTCCACTCTCTAGCGGTATGAATGATAAAATTTGAAGCAAAACGCTTAGTCTTTGGAATATCCACCAAAAAACGGTGGCGCTGATTCGTAGGTCAGGATGTCCGATGGAAGAAGGGAGATGATGGCGGATTAGGTAGTGCAATTCCAATGCACCTGAAATGTATCCGATAAAAGCCAATAAGCTTGCCACAATACTGCTGCGTCTATACTCGAGGCTTTTAAGCTTATTACAGAAAATATTATCATTGCCATTGAGTTTCCTGGGCCCTCCGCTCAATGGATTCAAGCGTCTGGAGTTGGTATTTGGCGGAGCCATCTCTAGTTATTTTTGAGATGGCTCCGCCAAATACCAGTACGGAGTACGTACTGTTCTTATGAACAGTATGTACTCCGCATACTAGAAAAAAACAACTACTAGCTACGGGTGCTACGGGTGAGTAATTTTTTTTTCTACTAACTGGGTGTATATATTTATCTTAAATTCTTAGTGTTTTTTTATCCTGTGATTGTACTTTCATATAAGCTTGATTTCCAACACAGATATAACTAAACACTAGCATATTTATATTTCTGTAGGGTTGTGATAAGGGGCCATCCATAAATTACTTAATTTCATGATTTTTGACCCCCTCCCCCGTCCTTGTCACAGCTGGTCACATTGTGTGAGACCCCCCACCCTAGTGTGACGTCACAAATTTTACATCTAGAAATAAATATTAATTAAAACAGCCGTTCCGAAATTATTTTTATTTCAATTTTGATTATTTTGTAATGTGACGTCACGAAATATAGAACCCCTCCCACCCCCTTGTCACACAATGTCACACTTCGTCGACCCCCTCCCTCCCCCTTAACGTGTGACGTAATTTATGGATGGCCCCTAAAGAAAATGATACTAAATAATACATAAGCATTTAGTATTGAACAAAAATAGCATTGTGAATGCAAAAATCTCAGAATTAAAAAATAAAATAAATGAAATCTAAATAAAATAAATGAAATCGAAGTAAAATATATTTAAAATAACTTTAAATAGATTTTTTAATAACTTTAATAATTTTAATACCAGCCTACTGCTTGTTTTTTTTAGTCTAAATAAGGTAGGTCGGGAAAAGGTCATTTAGTGAGACGAAGGTCTGACGTGTGAAAAAATAGAAGAACTAGTTGCGCTCGCTAATGGGCCGTTTCATTACAAAAGTTGTGTACCCGTACCACAAACATCTGTTGAGAAAAAAAACAGCGCCAAAAAAATCGATAAAATAATTTTGTGAGGGAAATTTAATATATATACAGCACAATCTACCGCCGAAAAGAGAAATAAAACTTCCCTTAGATAATTGGGATTTAAAAAAAAATATTTTATCTTACATAAATTACTCTAAAAAAAAAGATACATTGGTAAAAGAATCATTCCGCTAGCATGAAAACTGCCCGAGATATCACAGTTTGAAATGAACACAAATGGACTCACCCAAAAACGCTCCATACTAACGGCTGCTCAATTATGACGTCACGCCTGAGTAGTTTGTATGCAACGTGTAGGAAACTTGTTCGCTAGCTATATGAAATATTGTATTTATCAAAATGGCTTTTCAGACAAATTTGCTCTACATTTTACGGACTAATTAAAGGTACCATTTATTTTAATAAATTTTATACTTTTTAATATGGACTTGTCCACTCGCTTTGAAGGATCATAAAAAAATAATATGCAATATATAAAATCAAGAGGTATACAAGCTACTGTAATAATTTAATATGTTTACGATTTTTATTAGTATTTCGTTATTTTATTCATTACTCATCCATCATCCCAATGACTCTATCGAGGACTTTTACGTGCGTTTTTTTCTCGACAGATGTTCGCTAAAGATACTGTTCGTGACTTTGGATGAACTGGAATTTAACTAGAACTTTTATTAAATGCTTGACTTACATGCTGAATATTTTTATTGCTTCAAAAAAACACTCAAAACAGAACAACGTTATCCTTTGAATGCCACGGCGAAAACGCTTTCGTTTCCCAGCAATCTTGCTAAATAGTCTTATCACATGTACAGTGGGAATTTTTATCGGAATAGACACCAGTAGTACACGATTGTTTTCTGGTAAGTTATATGGGATTAAAATTACAATTTAGCACAAAACTGATAAGACTATTTGGTAGACTGGGAAATTAGGCATCATGGGCGCTTGTGCTGTGCTAGTGCTACTCCCGAGTGACTTTTTTCAGGTTTTTGTAAAAAAAAATAGTCTATAATTTGACGTTCATTGGCGTCAGTAATAAAATTTAAAATTCTATGCAAGACGCTTTAAGCTGGGTCCACAGTTGTAATATTTTGGCGTTTCAGTGTCTTTATAATACAGTCGTATGTAAGCACTTTTGACAAATGTTGTTTAAAAAAATCGATAATTGTTCATTGCTAATTATGTAGACCGACGTTATATTTTTATTTAATATCTACAGTTGAACTATTTTGGTAAAATTATCTACCTTTTTATGAACAATTCACGTAAAAAAAAAAGCGTTTGGGTCGAAACTAGCATGTCCTTTTATTTTCCCCATAAATGTTAAACCTTTTCCAAAGAAAACAACATTTATCCAAGGCGTATATTCCAAGACACGCCAATTACTCTTGCAACAGAGGCAATTTCGAGAGATAAAGAGAAATATCGCATGCGGAATTCTTTTAATTTAAAACGATATATTTAGATAATGGGGGGGAGTGATTTCTTTTTGGATCAAAGAGTTTTGTCGTGGACGGGAACAAAAATGTTCGCGAGAAGGGTCGTTTTATTATTATACATGTTGAATACAGACTAAACAGTTTTCAAACAATGTTTGTGCAAACAGCAGCAGGGCCAATATTGGCTGAGTCTGACGAGCGTATTTAGCAAACACGGACCACAGAATAAATAATAGCACTGACACGTGATGTTCCTGTTAATTTGCGCCAGTACTACTTGGCCTGATTGGCTGGTTCGCCAATATTTTAACTTTGATTGGATGTCGAACAACTGGGGACTTGGCTGTCCAAAACATGTGGTTAATTAAAGGTTTAAATACTAAACTACTGAATAGGTACGCCTCAGTTACATTTTAAGGAGTTAAATCTCATGGCTCTATTTCGTAACATTTAAAAAAACCAAATATTCATTTATTTTTTTATTTAATTTTTTCATAACATTTTTGCAAAAGTCCCTTTTATTTCTTTTGTAACGATATTATCTTTAAAAATTATTTGTTAAAGCAAATAAGTAAATTTTGTAATTAATTAATGAAATTGTAATTATTTATTTTAAAAAAGGAGTAGGTAATATTATTTAAATAAAATTAAAATTATGATAATTCTTCGTACTTTGTAAAAATGCTTTCGCCTCCTTCATTAACCCGTCTCCTTTGTAAACTAGGGGCCAGAACGGTGTCTGAAGAAACTACCACGTCGGGTGTTCTTTTGAAGTGCCGTTTAGTTTCGACGCAGCGCTCAGCCTTCCCGTGTGCATCCGACCGTCTAAACTAAGTGCCATAGTTAAAACGCCTCTTTGCGATGACAACGTGACATTTCCAAAACCGCAGCCTTCCAGGAGGCTACTTCCAAAAATAAAAAAAACGTTTTCAACGAAATGTCACAATGTTCATCGCAAAGAGGCGTCGCTTCTATGCGATGACAACGTGACATCTCGTTGAAAACATTTTTTTATTATTTGGAAGTAACCTCCTGGAAGGTTGCGGTTTTGGAAATGTCACGTTGTCATCGCAAAGAGGCAAAAACATCAAATAGGCTGACAACATAGAGTTTTAGCATAACTCGATCAATTAAAAATTAAAAAGAAAGCGATTGAAAATAGCGATGCTCCTCTGGCCCTGTACCACGAGTTGTTGCAAACTATTTTCGTTACCGTAAACTATAGTTTTCTCTCTTTCACACGCATTGACTGTGAGCAGTATATCTTATAGTTTACGGTAGCAAAAACAGTTAACGAGGTAGAGCTTCTGTTAAACATCTATAGAGTGTTAATAGGTAATAGCCTTATAAAGCCGAATATAGTAAATAGGGACCATTAAACTGAAAAACCTTTACTATGGAACCAACTCTGAAATTGGGAAAATAAACTTACTGTTTCATACATTTTAATATTTTCGTTATTAATTTTCGTTTGAAACAGCTGAATTTTTTTCGCGATTTCAGATTTGGTCCCATAGTATGTTCAGATTGATGGTCCCTATCTACCATATTTGGCTTTATAAGGCTATTACCAAACACCTTGTATACACGCACTTGCACTCAATACAAACCTTATCACATGCCTCTATATTTATCACTTTCTTTAAATGAGCGAATGTTTTAGTTGAAAACCGCAAGGCAAATTGTGATCTATGGTTTTGAGCTTAGAGCATACAGAACTGAGTGACCATATCACTGATATGACAATTTTTTTTTCTTATTATTTGGACTGGCTGTCTGTATGATTTGACAGCAAAGTTCTTGTGCCTATTTGAAACGCCACTAGCGTGAGTCTACAGAACTAATTTTGACGTGTACAATGAAAATGGTTGCCATGATGGTCTCTCCAGACTTCAGACTTTAGTACCATGTCCCTCACGCTATGCTCATGCTACGTCCTACAGCGCCAAAATGGCGGAAATCAAATACGCACAAGAGCAGTTTGACAGCAGCCAGTCCAGTGTAATAATATAAAGGTCAATGGACCATACCGATTGTAATCAGTTGAACTCCGCTGCCATTCACACGCTCGCTAAAGAATTTCTTCAGTGAGACGTACTAGGTTCACTTCAACTATGACAAAGCCGTGTAAAATCTTATTACCCCAAAGAACGTCGTCGTGGTATAACAAAGGCCCACATTACCTGCTTATCTGAAAATTTTACGCTCGGTTGCTCACCCCGTCCCGTTAAGCTGGCTATAAGCTGGTGCCCACGAAGCCACGTCTGACATTCATTAGCTAAGAGATCTATGAGAAGTCTGTCAGCAAGTTTGTTAAGGTTAAGGTACTGTAGATTCCTTCAAAAAACTAAAAATTATAGGCGACGTACTGTTATTTATGACAGATGCAAAGACATTGTACAATACGAGAGTATACGAGTTTCACTGTTATAGAAAGCTCTATCAACTTAGTTCATACAAACACCTTTGTCGATAAGGCATCTTTTTTTTAACACTTTTATTATCCGTGTTGTGAACTTTGTGAAGCTTTCTTATCTTGTTTTTATCAAAATTAGTTTCTTTATATAAATCATAAAATAAAAACTACTTATATATAATTCTTTGTCATCTTCTTTCCCACCAACACTAAACTAATTTGTACTATACAAATAATACATCAAAACTATAGAATTCGTCCTATTTCATTTAAGTATGCTATAAAACTACCTTTAATTAAGTAAAAGTAGGTACAATAAAGATTTACCGAAAAGAAAAACAATATCTTTTTCAATTTTCATTTAGCATTAACGATTCCACTTAAATCCACTTACTTTACAAAGGAATCTTCCCCAAAGTGAATTCATACACGTTTCCTTTGTAATTACGAAGAAAAATACGGGATGTTCCAAGAAAATATCCATAAAAAAAGTGTTAACAGCCCTTATTATCGGGGGTCGCTGAAAAATAAAAGCCTATTTTTCTGTAACGACCTTTTGAAATTGCTATGATAATTTTATTTAAGAATTCACTTTTCGAATATGGCGAATTGTTATAGGTGCTGAATAAAGATTTCGTTAAAATTAAAATATGCAGCAAATAATATGTCAGAAAAATAAATTAGTTCTTATGCTTTAATGTAAATGTAGGATAGCTGAGGATCCTCCAAAATAATATACAATTATTGGTAACCTATCATTCTTTCGAAACTTTTCTGTTCGAATTTCAATTGTTTAAAAAACGGTACGTCACCGTTTTAAATACCAGATTGGTTGTTTTACACATTTTTGTTAGAACATACTTATTTTACTAATGTTTCATTTTCCAGAAAAACACTAACTCAATTATCAAATCCCTTTTTTTCTTTTGACAGATGTTTTATTAACCATAATATTCTTTTCTAGAAATTATTAAAGATCGATGTAACTTTTGATAGATTTTTTTTTTGATAGATCTTTTACTTGGTAACCAATCATACTTTCGAAACATTTCTGTTCGAATTTCAATTGTTCGAAAACAGTATGTCGAAGTTTTAAATATCAGATTGGTAGTTTTACATAATTTTGTTAGAACATAAATTTATTTCAGGTATGTTTTATTTTCCAGAAAAACAGTTACTCAAATATCAAATCACTTATTTATCTTTTGACAGATGTTTTTCTAACCATAATTTTCTTTACTAGAAATTATTAAAGATCGATGTAACTTTTGGTAGAATTTCGTGTTTCATAATATTTAATCGTTTAGAAAATTCAGGTGTATTTTTAAGTCTAATATTGTCTAGCATACTAGTTAGTAACAGAAAGGTATCGCCGAAAAACTGACTCCACGTTGTCTTGAAGGTTAGTTTAGGTTAGTGGACTACTCGCTCCATAATGATTGCATCCATGTTACATGCTGCAAACTGCATGTGGCATGCTTGCTTGTATGCTTACATAATTGCTTGGTTGCTTGCATGCTTGCTTGGTTGCTTGCTTGCATGTCGGCAGTTTGCTTGCAAAATGCTTGCCGGGGGGTGCAGGGGGGCTAGCCCCCCTGTTCGGGGAGTCGACGGGCCTGAAGCCTCCCACTATAAAGAAAAACTTTAAATAAGAAGACGATTAGGTATGTATTATACAACTTTGCAGTAAACTATTTCGTATGAACCACTGATGAGCTTTTCAGATAAAGTTATTTTTAATTGATCAATATCGGAACTCCGGCGCAAACTGAATAAACTATTGAGTAGTTCCTATTGACCTGCATATAATAAAAAAAATTTTTTCATGTCAGTGGTAGTTCCCATTTCAGTTCCAAAAGTTGCGATCCGCTGAGAAAGTTTGGAACCATCTTCAAAACCTTTTTCAATTGCACATGAAAAAGTTTATTTACAGAAACTTCACTTTAAGGGATCGTCCTAAGAGAACGCAACTACGTGATCATCGCATGTTCGGGCGAAGACAAGAAATGTGTGCCCTAAGCGCTATCGCACACGGGCAACTTAGTCGCCCAGCAACTGTTTTGTCTCTCACGTGGTTTGTATGAAAAGTTGCCGACGACTGCGTCGCTTCGTGTGCGCGCTTCCATATAAACCCGTGGACTTGATGTGAGAGACAAAACAGTTGCTGGGCGACTAAGTTGCCCGTGTGCGATAGCGTTAATATAACGCGAAAGGTCGCGAAGCGATTATAGCGCGAATGCCAATTAGGACACATTCGACATTAGATATGGGTGCCCTTCGCATCGCATAATTTCGATTGTCCTAAAGTCACTTGGCATAACTCGATTGGCATAATAATCACAAAGCATACTATTTATTTAGCATAAATTTCGATACGCATAACCATCGAATTGCATAACTTTTGAAAAGCATAATATTTCAAAGCATAATAGTTACAATTCTTAATTTCAATTGGCATATTGTCAGTAAGCATATTTTGAAAAGCATAATTTTGTTATGCCTAACATACATAACTATTAACGTTTTATAGCATAATATAAAAAAACATAACTAATTTGAAAACTAATTTATAAAAAAAAACTTTAAATGTGACCACCATTGGTGGGTTAGGTTAGGTCAGTGTTTAGAGTTTAGACCACTCTAAGCTAAGCGGGTGGAGCTTACTAATGCTTGCATGCATGTTGCACGCTGCATGCCTGCTTGCATGCTGTGTGCTTTCTTGCATGCTCGCTTGCTTGCTTGCATGCATGCATGCAAAATGCTTGCCGGGGGGTGCAGGGGGCTGGCCCCCCTGCTCGGGGGGGTCGGGGGGCCTGAGGCCCCCCGCTATAAAGAAAAACTTTTTGTGCACTAGGTAGGTTAGGTAAGGTTAGTGTTTTGACCACTTGCAGCGGAGCGAGCGAAGCGAGCGGAGCTCTATAGTGCTTGCATGAATGCTGCATGCTGCATGCTTGCCTGCATGCTGCATGCTTGCCTGCATGCTGCATGATTGCCTGCCTGCTGCATGCTTGCCTGCACGCTGCATGCTTGCCTGCATGCTGGCCTGCATGCTTGCCTGCATGCTGGCCTGCATGCTGGCCTGCATTCTGCATGCTTGCTTGCGTGATGGGTGCTTGCTCGCATGGATGCTGCTACGCCTAAAGAAATTAGGTCTCTTATTACAATGCGTAATATGATTATGTCTTTTGATAATTATGTTTTTTAGACAATATGCCAATTAAAAAATATGCGTTCTGACCTTTATGCTTTTTGAAAATATGCCATTCAATATTTATGCTTAACAAAATTCAGCCTTATGATATTATGCGTTTTGAAATTGTGCTATAAAATATTATGCTAAATGATGATTATGTCATTTAATAGTATGCGTTTTATGTTTAGGACAAATAAAGTTATGCGTTCCATTAGGTAATCGTATATATGATCGCGGATTCGTACGAACTTAGTTCGCGCGAATAGATTTCAAACATTTTAGTCACGCGACCACATCGCGCGAATAGTATGCCTATTAGGACACAGTATGTTTGATCGTGGATTACGACTAAAATTAGCGCGAACTTACGATGATCGCGTAGTCACGTTATATTAAAGGACGATCCCTAAAAGGAGCAATATTGATATCGAAAAAATGAAAAGTAACGGGTGGCGCAAAAGTACTGGCACTAAAGAAAATACTTTTATTTTTTTTATATGACATTTTCTGTCATTCTGTTGTTGAAAATTGTGTAGTGAACAAATATAAAATACACTGAAAATAAACATGGACCGTTTTACTCCCCAAGAACGTGGAATAATTGTGTCAATGTTCTTACGGAATAATTCATCAGTGATAAGAACACAACGTGAATTTCGTCGACGATTTCCCCACCGTCCGGCAGGACTGACCAGTCCAGACTTCTTTCTTTGGGGTTTTTTGAAATCTCGGGTGTATGTGAACAAGCCACAGACTCTCGCAGCTCTAAAAGAAAACATTCGTCAAGAAATAACGAACATATCGCAGGAAGTGTTACGGCAAGTTATGCAAAATGTCATAAATAGGGCTCAAATGTGTATCAACTCTGGAGGTCACCATTTAAAAGACATCATCTTTAAATCCTAATGGTACGAAATTTAATGGCACAAATATACATTTAAAAAAACCTAAATCTAGTTTTCTAATTTAGAAAAAATGTTATAGCTGAACCAAATAGGGTCTTTACTTTTGCGCCACCCGTTATATTTTTGAGACGAAAGTAATTCTGTCGGTTGTCATAAAAATAGGTTTTTATGACAACCGACAGAATTACTTTCGTTAAACCGAGCATTAAACCATGTGAAAAATTACATAAATAAACAGTATTGCTAGGTACATATATATGATAAACAGTACAGTTTGGTGGTGTTTCAAAGTTCCAAAGTTCACAGTTGTGATACCCCTCATGCTCCAGCTTAAAAAAGCGCGACATCTATTAGCATTGGCAAATTGGCAAAAGTCTGTCGATGTCACGTAAAAAAAAGCACTTGACCAATTTAGTTCATTTAATTTGGACGGGTTATACGTCATTGAAAAGAATATCCGTCAAGGCCCAATGTCACAGAATATTACATTCAAATCCAAGCCATAGTTCATCTCTGGGAACCCGCGGTGCTTGATGGTGAAGACGTGCGGTGTTTTCGAGGTTAACGAAGTAATATTAATAAATTATGTAAGCTTTTGGCTAAAACCAAAGAACCTTCGCAGGTTCTTTATTTTGGGAAATATATTGGATTACACTGTGGAGCCCTGTCGTTTTACTGCTCCACGCGACAGTACCTACCGCACTCTAAGTGTCGATAAGGCTGGGTGGAAGCGCACTTTACCCGGAATTCTCAATCACTGACGAACTAGCTGTCTTGCTTTTAACTACTGGAGGAAATATTGTGAAATTGTTGTTATGGTGATTTAAGTGAGATTATGACAAGCAGCTTGTAACAAACAAGCCATCGGATGGATTGGAATATTCCTCTTATCCCACCTGGCTGGAAAGAGTGGAAATAATATTCCACTTTTCCCTCCCAGGTGGGATGGTCAGATGGGAACCTTACCACCAACCGAAAATATAAAATGTATCCCCCCTCCTGGGAATCGAACCTGGGTCTAGCACGGGTAGGCGAACCACTAGACCTCAGAGGCAGTAAAGTTTTTTTATTATGACGAGCGTTATAAACTGATATTATAATTTGTTGTGTCACAAGTACCTACATGATAGCACGATTATTACCGCTTTGCTTGTGATTAGGCGGAAACGATAAGACTGTGTTTTTTTACATAAGTATATTGCATAAATTATACTGAATACATAAATATGTTTACAATGACAAAGAGTGGAACATCGTTTTATTTTAGCTATCATAACAAAATGTGTGCCAGACAGAATTTCCTCGATTATTAATAGGTACTTACCCTACATTAATTTTTTCATTGTCTGACGCTGTAATTAGTGCAAAAATGTTCAATGGAATAGAAAAGTTTGTAGTTGGAACTGATAGACTGTTCTATCTTTATTAGAAACATTTATAATCTGAGCAGTACTTTTCACAATATAAGGTTAAGCAAGCGAAGCATTATAATGTTGGGTTCGAATCTGGTAAGGGCACTTAAGAGCGTAGTTGTTTTAGAGTCTCATGCCGGGTACACATTGTAAGTACGATAGTACGTACTATTAATTCTGTGCTGTAGGTCTTATACGAAGGCTCAAGGTCACCCAGCGTGCAATGGAGAGAGCCATGTTCGTGGTTTCCTTACGTGATCGAATCAGAAATGTAGAGATCCGTAGGAGAACAAAATTAACCAACATTGCTCAAAGAATTGCTCAGCTGAAAGTGGCAGTGGGCGGGACACATAGCGATTTCCGTGAAGAACCGATGGCTGTTGGGGCGGAAAGGTTCTGGAATGGCGACCGCGCATCGGATGACGCTAGGTGGGTAGGCCTCCGACAAGGTGGACCGACGATCTGGTGAAGGTCGCGGGAAGCGCTAGATGAGGGCAGCGCAGGGAGGCCAATACCCAGCAGTTGGCGTCGTGCGGCTGATATGTTGTTGATGATGATGATTATGTTATATAATGTTTTGCCTTTCATTACATGTTCATCGCAAGCGTAGACGTATCGCGCGCTCTAACTGAGCATTCACTATGAGGCCCTTCGCTGTCTTGAGCGGGATCCCGGCGCGGGCGTCCGCTCCGGTTGCTATTTTCTGTATATTCATAGAGCAGCGCTGCGTTTGGCGGATTGCCCGCCGCACGCGGCGCGGGCAGCGAGCCCGCCTCGCAGGGCAGGAGAGCACGCTTGCGGGTCCCGCGCGACGGGTTACGCGAGCGGGGCTGTTTATTGTATTTTCATAGAGCAGCGCTGCGTGTGGCGGAGTGCCCGTCTCGCGGGTCACACGACGGAGCAAGGCGCGAGTCCCCGCGACGGGCTGTTTGTCCGCGACGGAGAACGGCGCGGGCCCCCGCGACGGTATCCCGCACCGTGTACTCGCGCCGGGATCCGGCTCAATACACGTCTCAACACAGCAGAGGGCCTAAACATCCTGCGAATTGCACATCCTTTCATTGCATCTTCGTAAGTGTGGAGGCATCGCGCGTCCAAACCGAGCATTCATTGTGTATCGTTCTAGCAGAGTCACGGTTTCCAATTTGCTCTATGGTAGCATACATAGGAACATTTTTGAAATATTTTTTAACAAAACCACCATGGTTAAAATAATTCAAATTAAACTACTTATCATGCACCTAATGTTTAGGAAAGATCAATGATCACGCCACCCTTTGTACATTTCATAATTTATTAGATCATCAGGCATCGTAAGCATGCCTTTGGGAATGCAACCTTGTTTAGTTGTGTTATCTCGTGCTAGCTTCACGAGATGGCGTTATGGGTCTTTTTAATATTGAATTGCCGGAGCGGAAAACTGGCACCGTCGCGCGTGCGTCGGTACGCCACGCGCTGGCAGGTTTAGTCTAATAGCAAGGTTGCATTCCATTCGTTTTCACTTTCGGTGTGGGTAAGCGTCGCGAGTAGACGATATATTGTTTTGCTTTTCGTTTTTTGGCATGGAGTCAGCCATTTTGAGTGTAGCATTATATTGATTGTTTTAATAGAAAAAACCGTATGTTTGTCATCATTTCATTGTAACTTAAAGCTAGTTTTGTGACGTGAATCGATGTTTGTTATATTTTGTCACCTCGAGTGAATTTTGTACTTGTTGTGTGGACTGTGCTGGTGTCCTTCAGTGACTAAAGAACGAAGAAATTATTACGAAATCTCCACAACGTATTTCTGGTGCCGTCTGTGTCTTGGGGTAGCTTGGCCAAGTGTAGGTAGGAAGTGTTGACGTCACAGGGCGGCACCAGGCCCGAAACGCGGGCGAGAGGACTCATCGCGTGGCGTGACCGCGTGAAGAAAGTGGACTTTGATCCGTGAGTCAGTTTACTATTAATTATAAGTTAATATAATAATATTGATAATAAATTTTGGTTGAGTCGTAAGCCGATCGAATCCCCAGGGCGGAGCCGGCATTGCGGCCCGTTCCATTTCGTTACTTTCCTTTTCGTTACCTTTTGGGATCGGTCCGCTTGCAACAAGCAACCTGGTAACAGAGTGCAATTAGTTTAAACATTTTGGTAGGATTTTGGTAGCAGTTAGGTAGCAGTTCATGGTTAGTTATAAACACCTAATAGTACCTATTGGCACCATGCACCAAATGGTACTAAATGGTACCAAATTAATAACACCAAATGAATGGCACTAAATTGCACCAAATTAATGGCACCATATTGCACCAAATAAATGATACTAAATAGCACTAAATGTCACCAAATGAATGGTACTAAATGGTAACTACAAATGTTACCAAATTGCACCAAATGAATGTTAAGTAAGTAAGTAAAACATTTATTGGCCACACAGTTAAAGTACAAAGTTCAAAAAAACAAGCCCTAATTTTTCAAACTCTACACTACACCTTAGTCAAAATATGTGACTTGGCCATTTCTCTTCATTCATATGGGCGAAAGGTGAAAAATGTATTTACTGTTCATTAACTTTCTGTTAGGTATACAATAGTTTTCATATACACATCAACTTTGTCTAGGGATATAGGTGTTATTTTCATACAAACGAGGTAACTTTGAAGCCTTGGTTTTCTGCCAGGGATGTACCGTGCTGTAATCTGATGATGGCCATCCAGGGAGTGAATGGAGTAGATTCAGATCGCTATACACACCCAACTGATCTGATCAGCATTCTAAAAGATTGATGGATCAGAGTTCTCAGTTTCAGGATTTCCATACATTTTCATGCTATTTTCGCGGTTTTTTTAAACATGTCCATTACGTTTTTAGAATGCTGGTCAGATCAGTTGGATGTGTATAGCGATCTGAATCTCCTCCATTCACTCCGTGGATAACCGTCATCAGATCACAGTACAGTACATCCCTAGCAGGAAACCAAGGCTTCAAAGTTACCCCGTTTGTATGAAAATAGCACCTGTATCCCTAGACAAAGTTGATGTGTGTAGTTACGAAACGGCCATGCCACATATTTTTTGACTGATTTTGACTTCGCCTTGGCAACATTTTGCATGAAAATGTGATTTGTGGGAATTAACTCCTTTTTCTAGGTTGCTTATGACAATATTTCTTTGTTTTTAGGGTTCCGTACCAAAATGGTAAAAAAAGGAACCCTTATGGTGTGACTCTGTCTGTCTGTCTGTCACAACTAGATATCTCGAGAACTACTAATAGTATCAACTTGAAATTTAGAATAGTTTGAGATGACATTTGCCCAACTATTTTGCAAATAAGAAATAAATAAAAAAATAAATATATTTTTTACAACAGGGACTGAAAAGGGGTCTTAAAAATTTGAAGTATAGCTACTAGAGCATGTGTATCATATGAAAGAGCGCCATTTGCACGTTTTTATTCATTTTTTCTTTTTGTTTTAGGCCGTATAGTTTTTGATTTATAATGAAAAATGTAAAAAAATACCGTTCCCCCCCCCCCCTTATCTCCGAAGTTTGCCAAGAGAAAAATCTGAAATAATTCTATGTGATAGCAGTTTATATAAAAATTACAGGAAAAATAAAACGATTTCTCAATATAGCACACTTTTTTAGAAATCATAAAATTTCTAAAAAAGTTAACATTAGTTCCACTATCGGTCATGAGATGGCGCTGAACTAAAACTGCAATTTTATTATTTTACTCTGCATTGTAGTTTAATGGTGCAATTATGATGGTACGGAATCCTCGGTGCGCGAGTCCGACTCGCTCTTGACCAGTTTTATTTATTTTGGGGTGTATATCTTGCACATCAGAGGTGCCTTTTTTCATAGCCCACTCTCTATCTTAACAAGGAGTCCCGATATCAATTTTCAGACCTCTAGAATCATAATTTGCAGTTTCATACAAACTTCCATTGCCTAGTTAGGGTTCCGTAGCCAAAATGGCAAAAAACGGAACCCTTATAGATTCGTCATGTCTGTCTGTCTGTCTGTCTGTCTGTCTGTCTGTCTGTCTGTCTGTCTGTCCGTCCGTATGTCACAGCCACTTTATTCCAAAAGTATTAAGACTACATAGTTGAAACTTGGTAAGTAGGTGTATTCTGTGAACCGCTTTACGATTTTTACACAAAAATAAATAAAATAAAAGATTAAGGGGGGGCTCCCCATACATGGAACTGAAACTGAAAATATTTTTTTTCATCAAACCAATACTTGTGGGGTGTCTATAGATAGGTCTTTAAAAATGACATTGAGGTTCTTCAGACTATTTTTTTTCAAAGTCAACCGTTTGAAAGATATCTGCCGCCAAAGTGGTAAAATGTGTGTCCCCCCCCTTTAACTTTTAAAGTAAGAGGGTGAAAAATCTAAAAAAAATATATGCTATAGATCTTAATAAACACTTTCAATGAAAATTGGTTTGAACGAGATACAGTAATTAGTTTTTGAGATATAGTACATTTTCCAAAACCGCAAATATAACTTTGTCATTCATACAAACACTGTGAAAAACAAAGTTATTTTTTCAGACGAAAAATGATAGCGGTATTAAAATATGGTATGGTCATAGAAATAGAATGTCAAAGAACAACAATGTCAATAAACAGGTGATCCGAAAATAAATGCATACATTTTATATGAGATACGTAAAATATGACTTAGATACATAAAATATGACTATATACGGCAAAAGAAATTAATAAATTATGTTCCATACTGTTTTCTTCGTCGATAAACGAATAAATGTAGAGAAATTTGGTTTTAGAGAAATGTGTGGTAATATCTTATTTACCTGTGAAAAGTGTGATTACTTGGATTGTTTCTTTTTGTCACATCACAATTACTTAGAGCACAAGACACCATGGCTTCACGATACCTTTTATTTTAAATTATAATTAAGTTTAACAAATATTTTAAACAAACTGTGATTGCTCATTTGCTAGGCGGGACGCTAGGGGCTCTTACTGTAAAAAATGTTGGCACATGTCACTTGATCCTTTGTCTCTTTTTTACATAGACCGTGTCCGTATGATGGTAACTTCTCTTTTCCACGCTTTGTTGGTCTTCTTGAGCGCAGCGAAAATTTTTCTATGTCTATGGGTATGGTATATAATGTACCTACGGAACCCTACTGCGCGTGGCCCGACACGCACTTGGCCGGTTTTTTTTAGAGTAGAACCGTGCGCGTTATTGTGACTAAACAATATGTCAGTGAGTTGTCCTGTCCGGCTTCGAAAATAAATACGTAGGTACTGTGACCGAGGATATCCGAGGATAGAATTAAACAGGAAGTAGGTGCATATTATAGCTATATAAAGCATGTGTTTGAAAACGAATGTACCAAAATTGAGTATTGTCTGCTAAATAACGTGGGTCCTTTTAATCGAACAGTAATTTATAACAATCAGCATTTATAAACTAATTCTAAAACAATAATTTTCCCGAAGTCTTCCATGCTGAAAGAATCGTTTTTATTTTAATTTGTGTACCTATTATTTTATATCCATATTGAATTAATTGGCAGTAAACTATGAAAATCTACACTTATAACTATAAATAAATAATTCACAGTGACTAACGGAAGAATAAACTAAGAAACATGATTTCCGGAATTAGTCATACCAATATTAACACAAGTGATTCATAAAATATTAGTAAAGTTAGTTCACTTCAACTTGTTAGATTAAAACACTCTGTATGAAAAGAACAAAATAATGCACCGCATGACTAATAAATTCCCCGATTAAATACAATTAGGTACTTATATAATTAAGTTATCACTTAACTTTGGTTAGTACGCTGTCATGTGGAGGCGGTAAACCATGATGTATCAATATTTATTCGTAGTAATCTCTGTTTTAGTGAATTTATTTTTTAGTGTGTGGTGTAGTGATGTTTTCCACTTGAATAGTAAAATAACTTTCCGTCCTGATCAGGAAGCTGATTATTTTGGATATTCTGTTTCTTTGAGTGAACTTGGGTATTGATTTTGTTTTAATTTTCAAAGATAGGTAGTTAAAAAATACAATATTTTTGCCACATATTTAAAAAGTCAATAAAGTTAAGATAAATTAGCCACTGTAAGGTTTTGTTTGTGTGCGTTTTTAGGGTTCCGTACCCAAAGGGTAAAAACGGGACCCTATTACTAAGAATCCAATGTCCGTCTGTCTGTCTGTCTGTCTGACCGTCTGTCTGTCTGACTGTCTGTCGGTCTGTCTGTCACCAGGCTGTATCTCATAAACCGTGATAGCTAGAAAGTTGTAATTTTCACAGATGATGTACTTCTGTTGCCGTTGTAACAACAAATACTTAAAACAGAATAAAATTAATATGTAAGGGGGGCTCCCATACAACAAACGTGTTTTTTTGCTGTTTTTTGCTCGATATTAATAACAACAACAGGTAGACAGTTGAAATTTTTACAGATGATGTATTTTTGTTGCCGCCATAACAAAAAATACTAAAAACAAAATAAAATAAATATTTAAGGGGGGCTCCCATACCACAAACGTGATTTTTTGCCGTTTTTTGGTACGGAACCCTTCGTGCGCGAGTCCGACTCGCACTTGGCCGGTTTTTTTTAAGATTCAGTTTATGTAAAAAGAAAAGTGGATCAATAAAGTTGCACCTATTACACCTACAAATCCGCATAAGGTTTGTGTGGTGCGTTATATTGACTACTCATTTTATCCATCTTTAAAGAAGGACCCTGGCTCAGCAATTTAGGAGATTAAAATATCTCATGATGATCTTGAATACGATACCCACTACTTCACATTAGGCTTGCGTAGTGGGCTGTCTTTATATCTTTATTCCCCTAATCTACAAGGAAGGCCCATGCCATAGCAAACGATGGGAACTTCAAAATAAAGTCGGTGTTTATGTCAGTGTTATAATATTATGTCGGGGACAAATTATATTGTGAAACAGGGGATAACTTTTACAAGACTTGACTAAGCTCCAATCTCATGTCAAGAATTGACAAATCTACAAATAAATATGTCGACTTGTAAAAAATATCCCTGTCTCATAACATACTTGTCCTTAACAATAATTAAAGTAGGTAACGACAATAATTATCGACAAGGGACAAATGTCGATTGGTGAAATAGGGCCCTAGGGCCCAATCGGACTAATATTGAACGATAAAACCAAATCCGATATAATATTTACCTTTAAATATTTGGTTTAACGTTAGAGTGCTCATTTAAATTCTCCACGATTGGCATCCTAGGCATCATCATAATATCATCATATCAGCCGCACGGCACCCACTGCTGGGTATAGGCCTCCCTCAAGGATCTCCACGACGATCGCTCCTGCGCTGCCCGCATCCAGCGGCGCACCGCGACCTTCACCAGATCGTCGGTCCACCTTGTCGGGGGCCTACCTACCGAGCGTCGTCGTCCCTAGGCATAGCTTTCAATAATTTTAACAAAACTTGAGCAAATATTTTTCTGTAAAAACTGAAACGGTAATGATGTAGTTTTAGTTTTATCGTTACTTAGCGCGATTGAGTCCCTGTTCTAATACCTATCGCTATACATTACTTACAGTGCTGTTGTCTTGTTGTCTATTTTAAGTCCTTAAGTCGGCCCCTGTCTGGTTTCCGACACCATAATTTTAGCCTTGAAATTTTTAAACAACTAAATCTAAACAATAATTTTGTAATATTTCTGAAAACGTTTCGTAACTGGACGAAATGAGGCAGGACAAATTCAAGGAAACAAATTAATTATAATATGTATTAGTCGTCGGTAACCTGTAACTTTCCTATACAATGTAGATGTCATATTTCATTTATTGCATCCATAAGTACAATTTGGTGGAAATCATACATTTTGGATTCATTATAGACCCTGTTGGGCACAGCAATTTAAAAAGAAAGGAGGATGCTTTATTATTTTTCATTCAAATTTACAGTGAAATACATTTACTTCAATAATTTTGGTCAATTTGATAACAATATGTAATATTTATTAAATAACTTATTTATTATATACTATATTTATTATAATTATAGTAGTAGTGTGTTACAAAGCATACATGGCATGCACAATATATTCGGAAATACTTTCCTAATATACATTTTATTTTTATTTATGTTTAGTTATATATTTTCAATTATTGTTATTTATTCTTACTAATTAATGAAATTGCTAAATTAACTTAACTATTTTGGTTATTATTATTTATTTACTTAAGTACTATATTTTATCAGTTAAATATTCTTCTACCGTATAGTAGCATTTTTCAATAAGTAAATGTTTTAATTGTTGTGTAAACTTTTTTTCATTGTTTTCTTGCTTTAATGACTCGGGAGTTTATTATATATTTTAATGGACATCACAAAAGGGCTTTTACCATAAAGAGACAATCGAGAGACCGGCAATACAAGATTATTTTTGTGTCTTTGATTATGAGCTGTCTTTATATCCTTCCGCTCAGTGTAATATTTGTGGAGCTTTTTAACAAATTTGCATATCTCAAAAATGTAGATGCATGGGAGGGTCAGCATTTGAAATTTACGAAAATGGGGTTTACAGCTATCAGTTTGTTCTATATTTATCCGATCAAACGAGCCGGGCGAAGTTCGATCGCAATCATACGAAGCGTCTCGTTCGAAGATGATGGATAACCTGTAGTACTGTTAAGTATGTATCAACTCCACAACTTTAAGAGATTTAAATTTGATAAAAAATCCCGCGCGCGCCCCGATGCTGGCAGTCCTGCACCTCACGCGCGCCTCTAGCGGCTGTCATATATTTCAGAGTAATTTATTATAAACAAAGCGATATCATCGTTTTACGTAAGATGATTACAGGGATGGGAATTCACTTGTTACGATATTCCTTCGATATAATAACTTCCTTACGGGTGGGAAGTGATCATCTTCGAACGAGACGCTTCGTATAATTGCGATCGAACTTCGCCCGCCTTCGGCGGGCTCGTTTGATCGGATAATTATACTACGCGTCTCGTTCTCGATGATGGATAACCTGTAGAATTTCAGAGCCTGTGATAGAGCTTTGTTTATAAATTGTATTAATTTTTAACCTTTAAATAATACAATTATTATTATTTATTCATTTTTATTTAGTAACTTTGACTTTAAAAACAATATTTAATGATTATACATAATCATAACAATCAAATGCCAAAACAATCATAAAGATGTGTCTATAATTAAATAACACTTAATTATCTTTAGACAAAATACTAATAGCGTATCTATCATTTGGTTCTGTAAGAGGTCTGTTATAAAAACGAGCGAATGACTTTGACCCCTCTGTCCAGCCTGCTGTTCTCCTAATTGTATCAATATCTATCCCTTTCCTATAGGCAGTGGACACAGAGGCGTGTTTTGTGCTATATGCACTAAACTTATTGGTATCAATACCTGCTTTGCTAAGTAAAGTCTTGATCCAATGGCCAATTGTCTGAGGACTAACTGGTTTGTGAGGTTTTATTGAGGATAGGAATAGTTTCTTATTTTCTGCTCTAAATGATTCTGTTATTTTTAAATAGTGAAGAATTATGGATGCTACACAAACTTTTGGTCGTTCTTTGAAGAAAGGAATTATAAGTAAGGGTTGATTTTTCCCAAGTTTTGATGTTTTTATCCTGTCAGAAATTTTAATTTGGAGGCCTGATGAACTCATAGCTATGTCATCTATATTAATTAAGGCTATTGTTTGCAACCTATGGGCTGTAACCAGAACTAATAGTGTTGTAGCAATCTCTGATATAATTTTTAAGTTTTGATTTTCTAAGTTATCTTGATTTTCAATATATTCTAAAACCTGCTCTATATTCCAGGTCTCAGAGTATTTTGGTGCAGAAGGACGTCTCCTGAAAATGCCTTTAAAAAATCTGGATATGATAACATCTTTAGATATATCGCTTTTTGTTATGAGAGAAATTGCTGATCTTGAAGAGTTTAAAGTACCATAACTTGCATTCTCATTGAACCTCATTGTTAAAAACTCTATTACATTAGCGCTGGTGGGATCAAATATGTCATATTTGATCCCACCAGCTGTATCAATTGTATCTCTTTCTTTATTTAATTTTTTTAGATTATAACACTTGTCACTTTTAAGAATTACTGTTTTATGTAAACGTTGTGTAGAACATTTATTGGAATTCAATTTAAATGTGAAACCTAATCTTAGCTCTTTAAAAATGTGTGAAATTGTATTCTGTAGTTGTGCCTTTAAATAAATAAAATAAAATAAAATAAAATTTATTTCTTGTGGCAAAAAGTACCCATTTTTTGAGGCATCCCTCATATTGCTTAAGGGTGGATTGTGATATAGAATCAATAATAAAATCAATAGACATCTCTGCAACTCCTTTTTTCAAGTATGCCTCCCTGATAATTTCCCTACCACTAGAGAAAGTTTGTGGGACAGAGGGTGTATTCTGTTCCTGCAAGGAGAAAGTAGTAGGTTATCTGAAGGCCTTAATATTAAGGGGGCTTCACATAAAAGTGATGTAAACATCGGGTACCATGCTTGCGTGGGCCAATTTGGTACAACCACTATCCCAGTTGCTTTATCATTAACTATTTTTCTAAGTACTGGCAATATTATTGCAAAAGGTGGGAACGCATAGAAATGCTCTTTTTCCCATGAAATAGTAAAAGCATCTATTACTGATGCTTCTGGATCCGGGTAGCGTGAGCAAAAAATTTTGCACTTGGTGTTAGTTCTAGATGCGAACAAATCAATATTACAGAAACCAAATGTATTCACAATTTGCTTAAAATATTTGTCCGCTAGCTCCCACTCAGTGTCTAAGTTGGTATCACGAGAAGCAGTATCAGCGTCAATATTTTCTTTAGAGGCAATGTATGAAGCTACTATCCATATCTTTTTGCTCTCACACCACTGCCATATTTCACGGGCCAGTTCACTTAAGTGGGGAAATTTGATACCTCCGGCCTTATTAATGTAAGCAATAGCTGTTGTATTGTCTATACGCATTAGAATTTCGCAGTTGGAAAGATCGGACGCAAAGCATTTTAATCCGAAAAAAGCAGCTAAGAGCTCAAGATAATTGATGTGAAATTTTTTGTCACTTTGATTCCAGAATCCACGGGTGGTTATTGAATTACATTCTGCACCCCAGCCCGATCCAGATGCATCTGTAGATATGATTATTTTGTATTTTTTATTCCGTATGGGGTTAGAACCAGTCAATACATTAATGTTCCACCAAGCAAAATCTTCTAACACATAGTCAGAAATCTTCATGTAACCTTCAAAGTCCTCATTATTTACAGTTAACGCTAGCCACTTAGCTCTCTCTAATCTTTTACAATATGTTTTGCTATATGCAACTGCATGTGATGCTGCAACTAAAACGCCTAGTAATTGCGCGAAAAGGCGGATTTTGTACTTTTTACCTATCTCAAAATGTTTTATTAAATTTTTAATTTGGATTTTCTTATTATCTGGTAGATCTACTGAATATTTTTCTGAGTCCAAAAAGAAACCAAGGTATTTGCATCTTTTACTTGGATTTGTTTGACTTTTCTTATAATTTATAATAAATCCTAGCTTTTCTAATAATAAAATAATATTTTGTACATTATTCTTACAGGATTCATATGTATTACTAATACACAGTAAATCATCTAAGTAAATCAAGGATAACATGCCATTTAAGCGTATATGATTCATGACAGGTTTCATGATTTTGGTAAAAATGTAAGGACTGGTTGATAACCCAAATGGAAGACATGTGAATTGATATAAAATACCATTAAATCTAAATCTTAAATATTTCCTACTATTCTTACTCATTGGAACTAAAAAATAGGCATCTTTTAAGTCTAATGTTGCCATATATGAATTAAGAGAAATTAAGTTTCTAGCTGCTCTAAGGTCCTCCATTTTAAAATGAGGTGGTTGTAAGAACTCATTTAACTTTTGTAAATTAATAATAAACCTGTAAGTCATATCTGGTTTTGCAACCAGGAAGTAGGATGACACAAACTGTCCCTCGCATTCTGTACATCTTTCAATGGCTCCCTTGGATAGAAGTGTAGAAATTTCCAGTTCAATTTTCTTAAATTCATCCAGAGGCCAGTTCGGGGGACCTGGTTCTCGAATTTGAAATGGTTTGTTTTTGAAAATGATATCATACCCTTTTATGCAATTTATAATGAAGTCATCAGTTGTTATATTTTTCCACATTTCAACAAAATGTTGTAATCTACCTGCAATGTAATTTACCTTGTTTATTTCTTTGGTGGAGGACGGTATGATTTTTGAGTCATCGGTCGTCCTGGATTCTGTGAATATCTCGTCTGGAATGGCTTCGGTTTGAACTTCACATTGGTGAATTGTCTCCGAGGATAATAGCCCACCTGTCTGGTTTTCGCAGGCGGGCCTCTCCAGTTTACCTGGTTGAAGGTTTTTTTGGCTGGTGGCTTTTCTGATGATTTTAGTGAAGCAGAAGCCTTCTTAATATTCTTGGCATCCTTTACTTGGTCATTGAGCTTCGCACCATAAAGCCATTCATCGGAGTCTGTCGCTTCAAGGGTAGATTTAATGTCTTTGTCAAGATTTGGAGTGATAAAAGACTTTCTTGCGACCGAGTGTTGATGAAATATGTCTGTTAACATTTTTCCAGAATCCCATAGATATTTCATAAGCTGCATGTGGTCTACTCCATCTTCAGGATTTTCAATCAACAATGAGATTGCTGCCCCGAGTGATATCAGACTTGTACCCACACAGTTCTGGGTATCGGTGAAATGTTGATCTCTCTTTTTGGCTATTTCTGTCAAATGACTCACTATTTCCAAGTTGACCTTGGGTGCCGCAGTGCGAAAAGTTCCTTCTCTAGAATATTTTTTGAGTAAATCCTTTCGAGTCTCTTCTGTCAAGCCTTTTGTCATCCACTGAGACAATTGTTTTTGGATTGTTTCATCAATGTTTGTTACAGAAGATGTAGAAGGTAATTCTTCTCCCATCATTTCAAGGAATTCCTGATTCCAGTCCTGTTGAGCCTGAATTGGCTCTTGATCATTTTCGTCGGGGATGTCCATATCAATTATTTGAGAATTACAATTAGTTGGAGATTTGTCAGAGTCTTTATTAGATATCTCTGGTGTATTTTCTTTATTATTATCCGTATCATCTGTAAGTAATGAGTGAGAAAAGTGTAAGTAATGTATGATGCATAATTTGCAACAAGTAATGCAATTTGTCATTAAGTAGGTACTCTTTGTACATATAAGAGCTTGTTCTTGTTGAAACTTCGCTCAAATGTGGCAGTGTCTGCCGTTAAAAGAAACTAGGTACTCTTGTACAAAACAAGGAATGTTCGTATAGAAATGAGCGTGCTCGTGTGGAGCGGCCCAACGTAATATGATGTTCGTATAGAACGTTCATATTGGTAATTTTTCCAAAAGAAAAACACACATCACACATTATTTCGTTTACCTGTAATAAGCTTTTCCTTTTGGCTTTGAATAAAGTCTGTCATGCATTTTGTTAGGTTATCAATTTGTTCTTGCATTGACTTCAGTTTTTTACTGGTTTTTCGATCGTCCCGATCTCTTTCTCTGGATCGTGAACGTGACCTCTTTTTTGGCATGGTTGAAAAAACACAATACAACTCGATTGTAACAATTCACAATATTATTTTGTTTAGTAAAATCTCTAACGTCGAAAGTTGATTGCACAACAAAACAATATGACAGCCGCTAGAGGCGCGCGTGAGGTGCAGGACTGCCAGCATCGGGGCGCGCGCGGGATTTTTTTTCAAATTTAAATCTCTTAAAGTTGTGGAGTTGATACATACTTAACAGTACTACAGGTTATCCATCATCGAGAACGAGACGCGTAGTATAATAGATATTATTTTGTCTCTTAAGTATGTAATGTTTCCTAATTTGGTAATTTGTTAAATATCTGTCACTTTTTGGTCAATATATAATAAACTTCTTATTTAATTATTATGTTTCTTGTTTCAGACTTCACGTAGGAGCTCCAAAAGCCAGGAGCAGAACTGTCAAAGGCATATCTCCTGGATTAGTGTTTTCATGTCCAATTCTTGGATTCAACCGAATTAATGCAACTTGTGAACCTTTTACAAATAAAGGTATTGAATTGATTTATTTTTAGGGTTCCGTATCCAAAGGGTAAAAATGGTACCCTATCACTAAGATTCCATTGTCCGTTTGTCTGTCTGTCACCAGGCTGTAGGTATCTGATGAATCGTGATAGCTAGACAGTTGAAATTTTCACATAATATGTATTTCTGTTGCCGTTATAACAACAAATACCAAAACAGAATTTGTACGGAAGTCAGGGGCGTGCATTGATTTTCCGGCTAGGTAAGCAGTCAGACACTAAAGATTTTTTTTATAGCGAGAATGTTTTTCTAACTAATCGCATTTACGACCCTAGTTTTAATAATGCTAAAAGTAGTTTGTAATGCTGTTATACGAGCAGTTTTTATTTTATTTAAAAAAAATGGGAAAGGATAAGTAGGTGGGTAAGAATAATTTCTCTAAACAAACAGAATTATCAACACAATTGGACCACTCTTTCTAAAATTAAATTCAGAATATATCATTCAAATTTCAAAACTATTTTTCCATTATTTAATAAGATAATTAGGTAAGTAGTAAATATTTTAAATGCAACACTATAAATAAACACAGTAATATTTTTTTCTTACATTTCATAATTTTATAATACTAAACAATAAACAAACATGTAGTAATAGCGAAAGTGAATCGGGAGTCGGAACTTAAATGGAAACAAAAAACATGGCCAGCCAGCACTTGCATTATTTTTATTTCCGCAAGCGAGCGAAACAGACCTTACTGTAATGTGGCAAGGGACCACATGGGACGTATTCTTATCGGCCTGTCGGCTGGTCGGCTATTCTCGGCAAAAACCGTCCAGCCGAGTAACGTTGATTACCTAGCGCTGTTAAATTGCGAAGGTCATGTTTTAGAACGTCTTGCGTACCAATAGCGCATTTCTTTCTGTGGTCGTATAACTTTGACGGATTATTTTTCTAAAACTCGTTGTATGAAACGCTCCTAGCTTCGAATATGCATTCCAAAGACTGCCTAACCGGGCATACCGTAGTACTTATTAGCGTAAGAAAAAAGATTACACAGTGTTCAATAGAAGTTTGGCAATAGAATAACGTACTTGTTTAACCAAATTAGACTAAATTATTTTAATGTAGTGGTATATTTAGAGTGCCAATTTAATAGGTTCGTAGGTATAATGATTGAGGTAAGCACTGCCTTACTGCCTATATGGTATGCACGCCCCAGTACGGAACCCTCGGTGGGCGAGTCCGACTCGCCCTTGTCCGGTTTTTTTTTATTTTCTTTTCAATATTAACTTTTTATTTTTTGTTATTATTATGATTCAGTTTTAATGGTTTTCTAGATCGATCCATGAGGAGTTTTATCCACAGCGATTTTTATAAAAACGATATGTGGTTTGGAGCTGTTGTTGCTGCGGTAAATAATGACAAGCTGTTGGTAAGATTAAGACGATAGAAATGTTTTATTATTATAATATTTTTAGTCAGTAAGATTTATCTATTTAAATATAACTGGTGTAAAAAGACACTCAACAAAGCCGAAGTCCACGCATTCCGCCCATCATCAGGATCATTTTTGTTTTTTAGACTATACCTGGGAAACCAATAGCTACGAAGTTATTGAAGGTTAAAGTCTATTTTTTTTTTAATTTTTGATGAAAACTTATTTTATTCGTTATTTCCTAATTTTGTCTACAGAAACATTATCAAAATTTTATGTATTTCGTAACAAACAATGGCTTCAAAACGTCATCACTCAATGTATTTCATGAGCACGCACATTAACGATGCCTTTCAACTCGACCGCACGCAGCTGTGTAGCATTCACTCGCAGTCGTGGTCTTTTGTACGCGTTCATCATCATATCAGCCGCACGACACCCACTGCTGGGTATAGGCCTCCCCCAAGGATTTCCACGACGATCGGTCCTGCGCTTCCCACATCCAGTGGCTTCCGGCAATCTTCACCAGATCGTCGGTCCACCTTGTCGGGGGCCTACCCACGGAGCGTCGTCCGGTGCGCGGTCGCCATTCCAGAACCTTTCCGCCCCAACGGCCATCGGTTCTTCTCGCTATGTGTCCAGCCCACTGCCACTTTAGCTGAGCAATCCTTCGAGCGATGTCGGTTACTTTAGTTCGCCTGCGGATCTCCTCATTTCTGATTCGATCACGCAGGGAAATGCCGAGCATGGCTCTCTCCATTGCACGCTGGGTGACCTTGAGCCTCCTTATGAGACCCATAGTTAGCGACCACGTTTCACTGCCGTAAGTCATCACTGGCAACACACACTGGTCATAGACTTTCGTCTTGAGACACTGAGGTAAATCGGACACGAAGATTTTTCGGAGCTTCCCGAATGCTGCCCATCCGAGTTGGATTCGACGAGAGATCTCCTTCTCAAAGTTGGACCTACCTAACTGGACTGCCTGTCCTAGGTATACATAATGGTCAACAGCTTCAAGTGCAGTGTTCCCAACATGAACTGGAGCGGGCACAACATGGGCATTCGACATGATTTTCGTCTTATCCATGTTCATTTTAAGACCCACTCTTTGGGAAGCACTACGGAGATCTTCGAGCATTGTGTTCAGGTCCTCCAACGTCTCAGCCATTAGAACTATATCATCGGCAAAACGAAGGTGTGTTAGGTATTGGCCATTAATGTTGATGCCGAGTCCTTTCCAGTCTAAGAGTTTAAAGATATCCTCCAACGCAGCTGTGAACAGTTTCGGAGAAATAACATCTCCCTGTCTCACACCTCGCTGCAGTTGGATAGGATTTGTTCTCTGGTTCTGTACTCGGACCGACATGGTGGCATTTTTGTATAAATACCTCAACACCTCGATATACCTGTAGTCCGCGTTACATTGCGTGGTAATTTATGCAATGCTTTTTTAACACCAAAAATTAGAATCATTTCCCAACAATAATTTTGAACAGAAATGGTCCTGATGATGGGCAGAATACGTAGACCTCGGCTTCGTTGAGGGTCTAGTTACACCCGGTATAGCTAAATAAATAAATATATATAACATTGTTTAACACTACTTCGTCGCCTACTGTGAAATTACAATACAAACTTACATATTTTATTTCGCTATTATTTGATTCGACTGGTTGATTAGATGTTAAGTTAAATTATTTTACAATAAGTTTTAGATAAAAGTATAAAGTCCTTTAAAAAGCACTTTAGACCAGGGGTGGACAACTTGTCTAGGGCTGCGATCTACTTTAAAATTTCCTGGCCTATTGAGATCGACTTAAAGAATTTTCATTTTCGGGGTATTTTTCACTACAAAACCGTCGCACTCGCCTCCCGCACCGTTCTGTTGCTACTTGCTTTGCTACCACAAGCAAAGCACTTTTTGTTATGACTCTTGCGATCGACTGCACTGTCTCTAGAGATCGACTGGTCGATCGCGATCGACTTGTTGGCCACGCCTGCTTTAGAAACCATATTATACATTTAGCAGAATATGAACCCAGGCCTTCAAAAATTATAAATACTTACGGCTAGGGTTACCAGATGAGAGGAATTTTAGGCATTTGTCAGGATAACAGGGAAAAACTACAGTTGTCAGGGATTTTTAAAATCCCAAAAACTGTAAGTACTTAATGAAAACACATAATTTGTTAATCATATTAGTGAAAAAAATAGCAAACCTCAACTAAATGAAGAATGTAGATGTAGGTATACAAAATGTCAGGAAATTTACTGAAAAGTCAGGGAAAAGTCAGGAAATCTCATTATTAGATCTGGTAACCCTACTTACGGCTCGCTCGTTCGTTCGATCTTATGATTTGTCGATGCTAATATTTTTAACTTCATCAGATATGTGCGCCAAGAAATAGAGAAACACAAAGAAATGGAGTTACTTATTTACAAGGAGTATGTTACATGCATTCCAGAAACAGAGAATATGGCATATATGCACTTAAAGATGGAGGTAAGATGGTTTCAAACTTTCTTCACTCTTTGCACCCTTTTCAATATTTCCTATTTGTGACAAAAAGTAGCCTCCTTCCCCATAGTCTTACCAAGCTATCACTATAACGAAATTAATTTTTAAATTTGAAATTCAATTCAAATTTATTTATTTCCGCTTAAAAATGTGCATTTCTAATTACTTTTGTGTTTTTTTTAACACTCTCACCGCCACCCATATTATGGAATTTTCCAGTGCAGCAGGCCGTGCAGTATGCCGGCGGCCGCAACTTTGCTTTTCCGTGCAGGCCGCAGTGAAAAATCTAAAACGAGTTTAGCAGGCCATACGAGCGGCTCGCGGGCTCACTGTTTATCTTTACTCGAGCGATTCAAAAATAGGTCCCCCGGTCTTTGTTGAGTTCATCCCTTAATCACTTTTCTTAATCATATTTTTGTCTTACAGATCGCCAGTATATCCAGATCAATGGCTCCAGAAAAGAATTTATGGAGTATCTTCAACTCACTACGAGTGCATACGAACGGGATGGTATACCCAAGTATAAAGTGCCTAATTTTGCTACTGGTCAAGTTGGAATGTCAGCAATTGTGACTAGAAACAACAGTATTCTCATAGGAGCACCGGGAGTGTTATTTTGGACAGGTAAGCCAAGCTAGGTTTTTAATTAATAAGTTGTTAATAGAAAAAAAAAAAAAAATTAGTTTACGTGATTTTTTTAGGGCCCATGGTCTAGTATACACATCAACTTTGTCTAGGGATACTAGGTGTTATTTTCATACAAACGAGGTAACTTTGAAGCCTTGGTTTCCTGCCAAGGATGTACTGTGCTGTGATCTGATGACGGCTATCCAGGGGGTGAATGGAGTAGATTCAGATTGCTATACACACCCAACTGATCTGATCAGCATTTTAAAAGATTAATGGGTTAGAGTTTTCAGTTTGAGGATTTCCATACATTTTCATGCAATTTTCGCGGTTTTTTTAAACATGTCTATTATGTTTTTAGAATGCTAGTCACACACGATCACGTTTGTTAAGCAACGCTCGGTCCGGTCAAGTGTCAGATGGGTGACCGTTAAGTGGCATTACAACTGAGCGCTTCCGTGCTTCGGAGGGCACGTTAAACCGTCGGTCCCGGCTGTTGTCATCTGATAACAGTCGTTAAGCCAAGTTAGAGGCCTTACAGGCGGCTTGATAAACTCTAACACCAGAGGTGGCCACTAATCCTCATTCGATAAGAAGAAGAAGAAGTGACTATGAAGCACTGTAATGATACCGTCTAAAAATACTTAACTGTGGGCCCCAAAAATTCTACGTAAAGTTTTATTAAAATTGTGTACCTTATTGTATTCGCCGCTGCACCACTTTCGGTCACCACCTTAATTTTAATAGACATTATCTGCTTTTATGGTGATGACACAGAAGCACTATAACTATAACGTATTTTGTACACGGTTAATTTTTAACTATATCTAAAAATGAAATGGGTATTTCAGACCACGTAAATGAACAACTTTCCACCACGAAATCGCGAAAAGAAAAATCAGCTGTTCCATAGAAAAGTACAACATCGACTCAACTATAATGTATGGAACAGCTGATTTTTTTTTCGCGATTTCGTGGTTGGCCCCATAGTAAAAGTTGTTCATTTACGTGGTCTGAAAACCCCATTTCATTTTTAGATATACTTAAAAATTAACCGTGTATATATTATATAAGGAATACCTAATGGGTTTCGGTCCCTTTACGAAATTTCTTGCAATTCTTGTTGGTGCACAATATTGTAATAGATAATCTACTTATCTAGTATTGAGTAAAGGTTTTCTTTCAGGTGCCGTTGTGGAATACAAAATCAGGCCAGGCGATATTACCCCCAGAAAAAGTCCAATCACCAATCCTTATAATACTTTAGAATTAGAACCTGATAATTTTTTCGGTAAATATACTCTTCAAGTTGATTAATTAATTTAAAAACTAACGGGGTATTTACACGAGTTGACTTGACAGGCAACTTGGCAAGCGTATTTAGCACAGAATAGATATAAGTACTTCCGTACAGAAAGGAAACTCTCCGCCCCGCCCCAGAATCAATTACCTCACCGCGCCCCGCGAGTTCGTAGGCCAGGGGCCCTATTTTTTAATCGCTCGGCAGGCGTCGAGCGCTCTTTTCGACTGATTTTCGTTCGACATATGACTCAAAACAATGAGATGTCGAACGAAAATCAGTCGAAAAGAGCGCTCGACGCCAGTCGAGTGATTCAAGAATAGGGCCCCTGTTCGTATGCTAATTCAATAGCCCTAGACTTCACCACCGAATAACTAATAGTACAAGTACTTCACGCACACAGTTGCGCTTGTGCAAAAACGTCACTGTGTAGCGTCTGTGTAATAAGTAGTTGAAACGCGGCGTTTGTATGGAGTGCCCGGGGTGCATATAAGCAAAATCTAACTCTCGAGTTTTGACGGTGATCTCTGATTGGTCAAGAAACTCAGTAGTTAGGTTTTGCGCGCAAAGTCTAACTTTCCAGTTTCGCGCTAGTTCGATAGTGATCTCTGATTGGTCAAAAAACTCAGTAGTTAGGTTTTGCCCGCAAACTCTAACTACTGAGTGCGCATCTACCAATGAGCGAGCTTCAAAATTCAGTTGTCAATGGGGAATGTCCGAAAAAAATCAAATTGGCTGAATATTTTTTATAGGTAAAGAATAAGCTCTTAGTAATAGAAAAAAATCTGAATTATCGGTTGCGTGAAAAATTTAAAAAAAATTAAAGTCTCTTCGTCTTCACAAATATAGGAAAGTAACAGCAGAATGGAGATTATATCTTTGCCATCACCTGCCACAACCACATCATGGTATTAAAAAAAATCAACACAAAATGTCAAAACTTTTGGTTTTAATTTTTTTTTACGCAACCAACATTCTGAATTTTTTTTTTATTACTAAGGGAGCTTATTCCTATCTATAAAAAAATATTCAGCCAATTTGATTTTTTTCGGACATTCCCCATTGTCTTTGAACACAACTGTGGTAAAATATTTTATTTTTTAAAAATGATTTCTAATCTTCCAAGTTTTTGCGAATATAATCCAGTATACCCAGATCTGAATGCAAAAGCTTTTTTTTCTGCTAAATGAAATATTCCTTGCCTATGAAATTGACGTTTTGTATGGAGAATTTTTGACAAGTTGCATTTTCTATTTTAAAATTTTTTACAATTTATTTAACAAAACTTTTCTGTAAGTACAAATGCTTGAATATTAAGATAACCTAGGCAACATAACTTACTCGAAAAAATAAGTTTAGGTTACGTTACAACAGATTAAGTGGTCATTTTTGCCAAAAAAAGAAGTCACTTTAATTATCATCAGAACAATCAAATTACATCCAATTATAAGCATAGCCGTCAACTTGATAGTTATATAGCCATAATATCCAGCAACTGATATATAATTGAAATCGCTGGAGTTATATGGTTTTCTGAGTGTGAGAAAAAAACGCCAATTTCATAGGTAAGGACCCAATATTATAATTTGGAGAACTGTGGCATATGCCAAGTTCTCCAGTGTATCCATATGGATACAAGAATGCTGAATAAAATTGACCAAATGGATTGTCCAGAAAACCAAACCTACGTCGCAACGAATCATAATTGCAAGTTAGTATCTACTTAAAATGCATTTATTCTACTTGTCCTATTTGGTTGCGCTATGCCGTTGTGAATTTTGCCTGACAACACGCTTTGGTGGACGCCAGAAGCATCGACACGATGAAAAAGAAGACTTCTCCTGTCTTTTGGTTAAAACTTTTGAGAATAAAACAATAGGTACTTAATAAACAACAAAATAAATATTTATTGCACAGAAACATTCTTAATAAATTTTTCTTCAATTCAACATTCTTATTCTTAATCTCAATACAGTACCTAGTATAAGGCTTAATGGTTTGAAGGTATTCGCCTTTCTTTACACATTAACGTATTTTTTTGGTTTATCGTTTATCTGTAAACATCTTTTTATTTCAGTAGGTACAGCCAGCAATAGAAATTATTAAACAAAATTTGATTAAAACATTAATCAAATTTTTCCTAATCATTATTAAGTGCCATAAATTACTGATGAAAATATATTGCAAAACTTCTTGTTATAAAACTAGTAAAGTCCCTGAAATCAGTTATACAATTACGCGCTATACATTACTACTGGCAAAAAAAAAATAAAGATGCGAACTCAGTAGTTGGAGTTTGCGGGCAAACCCTAACTACTGAGTTTTTTGACCAATCAGAGATCACTATCGAACTAGCGCGAAACTGGGGAGTTAGAGTTTGCGCTCAAAACCTAACTACTGAGTTTCTTGACCAATCAGGGATCAAATTGGCATCAAAACTCGAGAGTTAGATTTTGCTTATATGCGCCCGGGGTGTGGCTTTAGTCAATTTTATTAGCGCTTTCTATCGACAATCGCTTGTAAAATTAGGTTTTCGATTAGATTTTACAAGTGATTGTCGATAAAAAGCGCTAATTGACTAAAGTCGCCTACCAAGTAACCTGCCAAGTCGCTCCGTTCAAACACTCCATACCCCATAAGTAATATTAGTTCTTTTAAGCTATATGACAAATCAATTGATTTGTGCAGGACGCCATTTTTTGAAGGAAGAATAAAGGGAAGATATTTCTTCGGGCTGGGTGTTGTAAGCTTGGGGACACGGTAAAGAAATGTATCAGTATTATAACTTAGTACAAACGGTCGAAATGCGAGCCATACACTGACGTCCATTATATAAGGTTAATTTAATGAAATGACAGCAATTTTTGTGCCGATTTAAAAATCGCTATATTGGCGGTGAGAGCAGTAGATTCTATACGGCAGTAATTGGAACTAATTAGTTCCAAGTACACTCACTACCTAGAATCTACTGCTCTCAGCGCCAATATGGCCATTTTCAAATCGGACAAACAATTGGTGACATTCGCCTGTCCAGCGTACTTGTATAATGGACATCAGTGGAGCCATACCTATGCGCCTCGAGTTCGGTCTGCACTCGGTATACAACAGTCGCGAATCCGCCGCAGGCACTGACGAACGTAGGATTTATGTACTATTGATTAAAATACAAGTAATTACTACGGCAAAGTGCAGATTGTGCTGTTTTTATTATATTTAATTAACCAATTAACCCAGATATAACATTTTTAAATACCCGTAAAGTCTGAAAAATAAGATTAAGATAAAATTAAGATACTTATTTTTTTTTATTATTCATATTGGTATTACCAGCTAACTATGGCCAGAAGGATTTGAAACTAATTTGTTTCTCCCTTTAATAAGTAGGTATTTAGCTTTTTTTTTGTTTTCTGTTTTACCGTTAGTTTTGTTAACCTAGGTATTTTATTGCTTAGAAATTGATTTCTCGGCGAAGGTAAACTCTATAGTATGAATTCAAAAATATTATGTACAATCACAAAACCAGAAAGATACGAAAGTACTTAGATGAAAATAAAATACTGAAGCCGGGCGACCCTATATCGCGTGTTGATGTAGGTACCGCGCGGCTCTAGGTAGTTTTTCAAGGACATAGCCGAGTTAGAATACTGATACATTTCTTTACTGTGCCGAGGACCTCGGTCTAACGGATGCTTGTTGGAAGATGTATAATATATTGCTTAACGTCTGAGAAATCTTAATTAAAGAGATGTAACTCCATAATAATGTTTCTACATATTTCCATAGTATCTTGGTTATCAGCGCCATCTAGTGACATTGTGGTAAATCTTGTACTGTGAGTTGTTATGTGCGGCGTATGGTATAATATGATTTCGCTGCCACAATAGGAAACTCTTGTCTAAAGGCCACCTGCTTCCCCTGGTTCAAATATTGTAGTGCGGGAGTATCAATTTTGTGAAGAGCATTAGTAGTAGGTACCTAATAATAAGCTGTCTCCGTTATTGTTTAGGTTACAGCGTAGATTCTGGTGTTTTTGATGGAACTGGGTTAGTCTTATTTGTCGCTGGAGCACCACGTGCCAGCAATGGTTATGGACAGGTAAATTGATTGAAAATACCCAATTATGTTATCTGGTTATTGGCAACACAATTTGTTAAAAAGCAATACAATTGTTTCGTTTCTTTACAGGTTCTGTTGTACGAACCTCCATCAGAAGAAATGGCTCCTCTTAAAATCAAAGCTAAGCTGGTAGGTCCTCATCTAGGATCGTACTTTGGAGCTAGTCTCTGCACTGTTGACATTGACGGAGATGGTGTGAGTGATGTTTTAGTTGGAGCTCCAAATTTTGTGAAAAGAGATGGAGTGCTTCGATACGACCAAGGGGCAGTCTTTGTCTTCATGAGCAGAAAGGAGGTGAATAAACGGGATTGAATCAAAGTAGCTTTCGTTAAAACGCTTGTTTATTCAAAAATGATATTTTCTCTGACTGGAATATGGTCAGTGGTAGTAAGTGTATATTATTGAGGAACAGTAATGAATGTTCCTTGCTCCCTTGTTTCTTTTTTATTATACCGATATAAAATAATTGAGAAAGTGTTTCCTTTTGAAAGCCACAATGACAAAATGCATTAAAAATACTTATACTTTTACAGGATTTAAAATATACTCTCAAGGAATCTGGTTACGTGATGGGATCTGGTGAAAGTGGTGCTCGGTTTGGTACCGCCATAGCTAGTTTAGGAGATATCGACGGTGATGGATTTAGTGGTATGATACCATTAATTTTAAATCTTTAGCTTTGTTAAAGAGTTCTCTTAGTTTCTGGACTATAAAAATGTATACAATGTATCAGCAATATCAGCATATTTTAAGTGATCTTTTTAATTGTAACGTTTGGTATATTTTTTTCTATTTAAAACAGATGTAGCCATCGGGGCACCTTATGACAACGATGGTGCTGGTACTGTGTACATTTATAAAGGCAGTGAGAACGGATTGAACAAGCAGTCCCTCCAAAGAATACACGCAGAAGGATCGAAGAGTTTCGGGTTTGCTATCTCAAAAGGATTCGACATCGACAATAACAAATACAATGGTGAGAACTTACTTAATAGTAAACGTAAATTTTTAGAGGTTGGATTGCACGAAACAAATTATTGGTTAATATTGGGGTTTCTGTAGAACTTGCAAAAGATTTAAGGCACATAGTACGTGTGCCCACGGTAAAATAAATAGCCTACTCAGGCTACATAGCCACTGATGTGAGACTTAATAATATTAGTACTGCTGTACCTACCACAGGCAAAAGAGGGCCTCTGTCCTAAGTTGTTTTTAAAATTGTTTTCAGATATAGCTATTGGGGCTTACAATAGTGCTACAGTGTATGTATATCGCAGCATACCGACGCTACAAGTGCTGTCATATATTCAGCTTCCAGTATCTAAGAATTTAAGGCAGAACGCCACACATATTAGAGCTTTATTCTGTATCACTGCTCCAGAGAGAAATTTTAACGATGCTGAAATTGGTAAATATGATCCAACTTCCTTTAATCCTACTATCCTAATAAAATTAAAAAGACGTGAGAACGTTTGGATGTTTGTTACTCAATCACGCATATAAAATTAGAGATATGGAGTTAAATTAAAATTAAAATATGGGATGTTTTTAGGGTTCCGTACCCAAAGGGTAAAAACGGGACCCTATTACTAAGACTCCGCTGTCCGTCCGTCTGTCTGTCTGTCTGTCAGTCTGTCTGTCACCAGGCTGTATCTCATGAACCGTGATAGCTAGAAAGTTGAAATTTTCACAGATGATGTATTTCTGTTGCCGCTATAACAAAAAATACGAAAAACAGAATAAAATTAATATTTAAGGGGGGCTCCCATACAACAAACGTGAGTTTTTTTTTTGCCGTTTTTTGCACAATAGGTAGACAGTTGAAAATTTCACAGATGATGTATTTTTGTTGCCGCTATAACAATAAATACTAAAAACAGAATAAAATTAATATTTAAGGGGGGCTCCCATACAACAAACGTAATTTTTGCCGTTTTTGGTACGGAACCCTTCGTGCGCGAGTCCGACTTGCACTTGGCCAGTTTTTTTAACCTGATTTTACTACCACAAGTTTGCTATGTTTCATCGATCTTTCTAACTTAGGTGTGTAACTTTAAATGCAGTGTCAAAATGCATCGAAGTTACAAACTTATCTATAAATGATATATTATTCCTCAGAAATGAAAGCTGTTGTATCTGTGGATCCTGAACGCAACAGAGCTAAAATTCTGGGAGAGACAGAATATATAGTCAAAGTGAAGTCTAATCTCGTTACTTGTGATGAGCAAATCATCGAAGTCAATGTTAGAAAACGTTTGTATTAATAATCTTATTTCTATATCTGTATCTGTGTTACCTACCAAATATTTATTTAAGTATTTATTCAGAAACTCAACAGCTTTTTTTTATAAACGTATCTTATATAACTTATGATATTTTAACTCTTAAGCCAATTGCAGAGTTTCATAATATTTTATGAGGCTTAAACAAAAGATAGGAAGTACCCAGCAAAAGAAAACTAAATAACAAAATATATATAGCTAAATAATCATAATGAGAAATAATACAATTTTTTCTTAATAATAATAACAACAAGAAACTTATTCTGTGAGTTAAATATATGTCTATTTACTTTGAAACATCAGTTCTTATTTTCTAAATCTAATTGTAAAAAAAGATACTAGCCAAAACAAAAGTTAATATGGTCATTTTAAACTAATAATTTACTAAAAAATTGTTACTGTTTAATAAATTAGAATTAGAATTCATTTATTCATAAACATAGGTACATTAATGATGTTAATACTTATACATTAAACAATGTTTATAGTTCTATGTTTCACCATTTTTGGTATATGAAGTATACAGCAGATAAAGTATAAGTAGTCAAGATTTTCATTATTTTTTACAAATGTATAAAACAAAATCGCTTCCCGCTGTCTGTCCCTATGTATGCTTAGATCTTTAAAACTATGCAACGGGTTTTGATGCGGTTTTTAGGGTTCCGTACCCAAAGGGTAAAAACGGGACCCTATTACTAAGACTCCGCTGTGTGTCTGTCTGTCTGTCTATCTGTCTGTCACCAGGCTGTATCTCATGAACCGTGATAGCTAGAAAGTTGAAATTTTCACATATCATGTATTTCTGTTGGCGCTATAACAACAAATACTAAAAACAGAATATCATTAATATTTAAGGGAGGCTCCCATACAACAAACGTGATTTTTTTTCCGTTTTTTGCTCGATATTAATAACGACAGCAGGTAGACAGTTGAAATTTTCACAGATGATGTATTTTTGTTGCCACTATAACAACAAATACTATGAACAGAATAAAATTAATAATTAAGAGGGGCTTCCATACAACAAACGTAATTTTTTTGTCGTTTTTTGGTACGGAACCCTTCGTGCGCGAGTCCAACTCGCACTTGGCCGGTTTTTTTAGGGTTCCGTACCCAAAGGGTAAAAACGGGACCCTATTACTAAGACTCCGCTGTCCGTCTGTCTGTCTGTCTGTCACCAGGCTGTATCTCATGAACCGTGATAGCTAAAAACAGAATGAACTAAAAACAGAATGAAATAAATATTTAAGGGGGGCTCCCATACAACAAACGTGATTTTTTGGTACGGAACCCTTCGTGCGCGAGTCCGACTCGCACTTGGCCGGTTTTTTATAGATAGAGTGATTGAAGAGGAAGGTTTATTATGTATAATAACATGGAGTCAAATTCCACACTACACCGAAGCGAAGTGAGGGCAGGTCGCTAGTAAGATAATAAAATACCATATTTTTTATTGAAATTATTTTCAGAATCAATCGGACTTGTCAACACCTATATTACTGCAATTCAAATTGTACCCAGTTAAAAATATAGGTAAACATTATCAATTTTTTTCAAAGTGGGAAAACTGTTTTGAATAGTCTGTTTAAAAAGTCTGTTTACATGAGAAATTATTAAATTATTTATAAAAACTTATACTGGTAACCCTGTTGGTGCTGTCAAAATTCTAATTGTTAACATATTTATTTATTTAGATGGGTATTGGTGGGGTGGTTGGGGATTTTGGTGGGTAATAAAATTACTTTTAAAATTGCCCATGTAAAATGACCTTTTAGACAGACTCTACGAGTTAAAATATTCAAAACAGTTTTCCCACTTTGAAAATGTGATGTTTTTCCCACAATGTGATGTTTTTATTTTATTTTATTTTCCTTTATTTTGTAGATGTCTTAGAAATGTTTCCAACGAAAAAAGCGCGTATCTCCGAAGACTCGAATCTGCAATCCTCCATTCAAATGCAGGTGCTGAGTGAGTGTGGCGATGATCTCTTCTGCAGCCCGTGGTTGGAAATGACCGTGGAACCTTTAGAAAGGTGGGTTGCTGTACATACTTTAGGACCTATGCAGAGGACAGAGGAGCTCAATGGTGTAGTGGCATGCACTATCACTAGAAATGGTTATCAGGGGATGAGCAAAAAAAATATCTTGAACTGAACTTGAAGGCAGGTTAGGTTTTTGGTCTAGGCTGCATTTTTTCAGTTGTTGACACCCAATAAATCCGCATTGATCCCCAAAACTGCATCCTTCTGATCTTTCTATACGAATAAGGACAGTAAAATAGCTTAAAATAATGCTTTAATGTTTTTTTTACAGCATTCCATACGTGCCAGGCTCGGATAGCCGACTGGGAGTGAGAATCATAGTGGTGAACAGAGCAGAGCCAGCGTTCAGCGTGAAGCTGTTGGTGATGGTGCGTCATGCTCTGCGTCGGCTGCCAGAGTCATGCTCGCTGCAGCCACGCGCGGTGACGTGCGATCTGCCAACACCACTGCGCCGTGGGGCACAGGCACTCTGGGAGTTTGACCTTGAGTATGCCTGGAACGGGGCTGATAAAGAAATCAACGTCACAGCTGCCATTGATGACCCACTGTACCAGAGAAACATCACTGATGGTGTTAAGGAACTGGTCATACCTATTAAGCCTAAGACTGATGTTACATTTAGCGGGTAATTTTATTTTCAGTTACTAACAGTAATTTTAGAAGTAAAATATGCGCGCGAAAGTGGGGCGCTCTATTGCGACAGTTAAGCAACTGCTAAGGTCGATCATCAGATGGGTGAGCAATTTCCATGCCTGAAAGTCAATGACAGCGAGAGAGTTTCAACTTTTGAGTCGTAGATGTTAAGCAGTTTTATGAATGACAAACAATATATTTGTTCTTTTGTCTATCTGTGATCAGTCTTAGCTAGGCCATTATTAATATATAAGTATTTTTAGTAAGTATTTGATTGAATATTATATTATTATATTAACATCTTCTGTACATTATGGTCAAAGCAATAAATATATGAATATGAATATGAATATGAATATGAATCAGGCGTCACTTGGCGGAAGTCCCAAACCATTTTGAAAAAAGAAATATATGTAGCTTACTTCCGCAAACAATATATGCAAGATGCACCGCCCGCCCGCCCGCAAAATTATGCACATGCACACCACAAAATATCAGTGCACAAACCTGCATTTAGCAAGACAGCACCACACCTTGCACCTTCACCAATTAGGCTACTCTACACGTGTTTCGCCCCGACCCGGAGCATCCTCAGGAGTTAGATCGTGCGTAAACCAACACCGAATGAGCTCCTAGGAGCTGATTCGTAAGTAAGCTACATATATTTCTTTAATCAAAAAGTATTTTTAGTAAACATATTCTTTTAAAAATTTCAGGAAATCAGAACCCAATACTACCATAGCAATCACAAGAGAGACGTTTGACAAAAGAGGCGAAGTTTTGTTCACTCATTATTTTAAGGTAAAATAATCTCAAATATTATAAATGATAAACACAGACTGTATTTTTGTCTTAACATTTGAAAAAGTTTTTCACACTCATGCACGTAACGTGCTTACAAAATATCACGGATAATTTTATTTGAGTTGACATTTTTATTACTAGTTTAATTTAAGAATAAATTAATTAAAATAATGTAAAGAAATGTAGGGTTCGCAGTGCAGAAAAACAATGCAGGAAACCTTTAAATTCCTTTTATTTTTAGCTACGTCTTATCGTCTTTCACGTCTTTCTCCGAGCTTCCATCTCATTTTTCCGTCCCTTTTTCTCATCATTCTCACTCGCTCACTCATTCATCGTTCACTGTGTTCCTTCTCAATTACCTCACGCTGTGTTCCATTTCCACAAAAATATAATTTGAATGACCTTTTTGTACTTTGATAATGAAACTTGCTTTCTGAAATAAAGTATTATTTTATTTTATTTATTTTTTGCAGTTAACCAATTTGGGACCTTCAGATTTATATGCCGTTTATACAACAGTTCATCTACCGGAGGAAGTTATTTTAACTAAAACAAATGACGATATTTTGATAATAAACAATACAGTGAACTTTAATGATACGGTAAAAAAGGCGGGAACGATCACGGCATATGTTTTACCATTGAGATTCGATATACATAAGTTTGGTAAGTAGTAACTTAAATTAATTAACAGGTATGAAAACGAAGCCGGCATTGCTCTAAGGTTAAAACGAATACTGTTGAAAGCTTAGCTCAATAAAGAATAATATTGTTAGTTTGTTTATTTAAATTTTTGAAAAATTTCGTAGATTATGGTTGAGCATTTGAATTTTAATGATATAATTAAAGCGTAGGTATCTTATACTTGAGCTAACTTTTTTGATAACTATAATTTTTCCTAATATGTTTTCTTTTTTGATTTCGAAGGTTACAAGTTAGAAGAAACTTTAATTTTGAATTTGACCTCGAAAGCGTATCTGACATCATCAAATTTTGATTCTTACACGTAAGTTCATGTATATTATCTTGTAGGTACATTACCGTATACACTTCTTATTAACCGACTTCTAAAAAAAGAGGAGGTTTTCGTTGCGATATATTTTTTCTATGTATGTACACGGATTAGTCGAAGACGGCTGAACCAATTGAAATGATTCCGTCACATCACGTGTGTTCCAAAGTTGGTCTCATTTTATTGCTTTACTTGATTAACTTGCTTGCTTGGAAAATTTGTAAAGGGTTTTATTTTTATTGATTTTAAATTTTATAGATTACGAACAGTGACAACGACTCTAATTTTGGAGCCAAAACCACCAATTTGGCCGCTGATAGTAGGCCTGGTCGCTGGATTATTACTGCTAGCCCTCATCATATTAGCATTATACAAGGTAAAACGTAAAACAAACATAAAATTGTTTTTTTACTGAACTAATTAGGAACATTACTTTTAATTTCAAAATTTGGCGAATATCAGAAACAACGATGATCTTTTACAAAACAATAAAGATAAAATAATAAAATTGAATGAAATAAGAGAATTATACCTTTAAGGTTTTGTTTCCTTTAAAGGTAGCGTTTTTAACAAAGGTCGGCAAGATTATCCCCAACTAGCACCAAATTGTTTAAACAAGTACCACTCAAACACAATTTTAAAAGTAATTATTGTTTAAGTACCACTTAAACACAATTTTGTATACGAAATTGTGTTAAAGTGGTACTTAAACAGTATTTAATTTATGGTGCAAGTCGTTCTTAGTTTATTTACTTACATTCTCACCTTTGCGAAGACAACGTGACATTTTTGAAACCAAAACCTTCCAAGAGGCTTCCAAATAATAAAAAAAAACTTTTCAAAGAGACGTCACGTTGTCATCGCAAAGAGGCGTCGCTTCTTTGCGATGACAACGTGACATCTCGCTAAAAACGTTCTCCTTTATTATCTGGACAAAGTCTCCTGCAAAGTTGTTTCAGAAATGTCACGCTGTCGTCGCAAAGGTGCAGATGTTTATGTTATGACTGGTATACCTAATTGTCCGCCATTTTGGAAAAAATCGGTTTTGGCTGCTCTTGATAAGTAATTTCCATATTCAACCGGCGATTTTTCTAGCGTTTTTTTTTCCACTTTCTACCGGTCAGTAAAAAGATTCCACGTACAAAGTCCATCGATTCGCCAAATCCAGAAAATTACTAATCTATCAACTTTAAACTCAAATAAAATATATCAGTAAGTATGTCAGTCACGAGGTTTTTAGGGTTCCGTAGCCTAAATGGCAAAAAACGGAACCCTTATAGATTCGTCATGTCTGTCTGTCTGTCTGTCTGTCTGTCTGTCTGTCTGTCTGTCTGTCCGTATGTCACAGCCACTTTATTCCGAAAGTATTAAGACTACACAGTTGAAACTTGGTAGGTAGATGTATTCTGTTAACCGCTTAACGAATTTAATACAAAAATAAGAAAATTAAAAGATTAAGGGGGGGCTCCCCATACATGGAACTGAAACTGAAAAAAATTTTTTTCTTCAAACCAACACGTATTGGGTATCTATAGATAGGTCTTTAAAAATGACATTGAGGTTTCTAAGACAACTTTTTCTCAAAGTCAACCGTTTGAAAGATATTCACCGCCAAAGTGGTAAAATGTGTGTCCCCCCCCCTTTAACTTTTGAAATAAGAGAGTGAAAAATCTAAAAAAAATATATGCTGTAGATCTTAATAAACACTTTCAACCAAAATTGGTTTGAACGAGATATAGTAATTAGTTTTTGAGATATAGCACATTTTCCAAAACCGCAAATATAACTTTGTCATTCATACCAACACTGTGAAAAACAAAGTTATTTTTGCAGACGAAAAAATTATAGGTGGTATTAAATATGATATGGTATAAGGTAACTACGGAACCCTATGGCGCGTGGCCCGACACGCACTTGGCCGGTTTTTACTTTTGACGTGATAACGTCTTATAAATTGATGAACGCCGGCTGCATGCACGAAAAATTGGCACGTTCGTTTATAAAGTAAAGTGAATATTTAATGTGAATACCAATGTTTTCTTATGACGTTATCACGTAAAATAATTATCGTCCGTAAACCGAATTTACAGAAAACCAATTTTTTGTAATGACTTCACTGTATCGAATGACACCACTTTTATCACGACTTTAATATAGACGGCCAAAACAGACCTTTTCAAAATGGTGGACAGGTAGGTATGCCAAAGAGTCCTGATGCTCTTTTGAAATAAATGTCTTTTCAATTTTTCAATTTTCAATTTTCAATAAAATGTATTGTTTTTTAGTTTGGATTCTTCTCAAGAAAGAAGAAAGCTGAGATGGAACAACTGATTGAGGACACTCAACCACAGACAGATGAGGAGCCATCAATACATTCAAATTCTTGCCATGAAATTGATGGCAACAATGAACATCATGAACAGGCTGAATAAGATTCTTCAAATTAAATTAATCAGTGAACTGTTTTAATTATACTTAGAAGAATTTTGAAAGAAAAAGACACAATTTACCAAAACTTAAACCTAAGCAGGGCTTGTAATTTCATAGTACTATCTACCGTTGTAATTAGAACAAATAAATAAATTAATTATTATAATAATTATAGTCGGGATTTCCACAATATTCCCCTTAATTTGGATGACGCATTCAACATTTAAGCATATTTGAAGAGTGTGCCATTTTTTAGTATTGTATCTAGTCTTTCTAAAACCAATTATACTTATTCAACGCCATCGAAATATTATTACCTATTGGGAGGGTGCGAAGGTATAATAATCGATCGCAGCGCTCATGGTGGCAAAAAGTAGAAATAATGAAGGCTTTGTAATCTGTTTGAAAATGATATTTAATTTATTATTAGCGATACAGGAATAATTATATATGTTTATTATCACTTAATAAAATTATTAAAGTAGCTTTATCCTCTTGTTTTACAAAATCTACAACTAAAAAAGAAGTAAACAAACCCTAATATAACCAAAATAAAACACTCTTTTTGAATAGATATTACTTACCATATTTGATTTAAATGACCAAAAATGATTTCACAACACTTTGTCCACCCAAATCACAGTAATTATGATATTTACATTAATAACACAATATGTATAGTATTTTTTAATATTTTGTCACAGTGCCGCCATTACATATCAAAACGTCAAAACGGTCAGGTCAGAGCCAACAAACTTGCAACACGCTAGGTGGCGCTAAAAGCGTGCACGGAGCCAATTATTAGCGTTTAATATTTCAAAATTCAACGGAGAGTATATTATGGCGCCATGTATGCATGCGAATAAATAAATCTTTATATTAAATGCAATATATCTACCATAATTTCACTTCAAAACAATTCAAAACTTCATTGTTTTTTGTATTTTGCTATTTTTTTCTTAAGCATGAGTTACTGCATTTAATAATAAACCCAGTTTCTAATTAACTAGTAGGTGTACACAAATTGGTAATATGTGCACAAATCTTCGTGTCGTGGTTCAATGTCATCCGTTTTGGCAACGATTCCATAAGATTATGACTGAAATTTCACCTTCGCAACCGCTTAGATAAGAACTTGGCAGCCAATTTCATATTGCACTGTTGCCACTAAATATGCGAAAATATGCTTCATTGTTAGTATTTTTTTTTAAGTTTTAGTATCACCCACCAAACCGCATCGTGTCCGCGGGTATGGCAAGGCGTTTGCCCCAGCGGTTGTAAAAAAATATGTGAAGAGACTTACAAAAATACAGTACCAGGGCCCCTATTTTTGAATCGCTCGGCAGGCGTCAAGCGCTCTTTTCGACTGATTTTCGTTCGACATATGACTCAAAACAATGAGATGTCGAACGAAAATCAGTAGAAAAGAGCGCTCGACGCCAGTCGAGCGATTCAAAAATAGGGCCCCTGTGTGTTTTGTCACTCTAGAAAACATAAATTATTATTGCAATGTATTATTTTAAATAGGTATCTATAAAATTAAACTGATAGCTTTTTTACCGATAAAGTAGTAGTGGTGTAATGTGGCCGAGCCGACGTCATTCCTTAGAGTTAAAACCTATTATTTGCAATTTCAAATTACCTATGTCAAATTTTTATTTTTGTTCTGAAAGACTTGATTTTTGGCTTTAGTGAAACATTTTTGGCTAACAATGTAAATTTTATATAATACATAAGTTTATTTTTATTAATTGCTGTGCCGTGCTGTTGGAATTATTACATTATACATGGTAATCGCTGAAGCCCTGTGTTCATTTACCGCCACGTAACAGTGGTATTCAGGATCGTAGACCTTTATTATTCAGTCATAAACTCAACCAAGTGTTGAAATAATAATAATTCGACCAGTGAAGTTCAAACTTTTCCAATTCAAAATATAAGTAGAAAATTGCGCTGCACAAAATTTATTATAGTTCTCTGTTTTAATGTAATAGAATAAAAGCGAAACTAGTTTACTAGTAATACTTACGATTTATGGTTTAATTAAGTTTCCACTAGGTATTTACAAATTATACAAAAATAAAAAGGTTTTTCCTGCATTCGTACCTACGAACAATAATTAACCACATTAAAACAAATTAAATACTTTTTATAGTTCAATAAATAGTCCGTACCTAGAGGGTAGTGGGGTAATGATGATGATGAATAAATAGTTCCGTAGTTGTTTAGTTATTCTTATTTATTTTAAAATGTTATTCTTTTGACGAATATCCAAAATCTGTCTAGAAAGTCACTATTATTAGGTGGGTATACAACATTATTTTTTGTTTATACGAAAGCCGAAACACGGGTCACATATTGTCATTTTCAGAATCAGTATAAAAAAAAATATAATGATACCTTAAAAACTCACGAAGTTACAAGCTTTTTGTGTTGTGCGCGCGAGATATTTTAATAGGGTCTGCGTTAATTATAGTTTTGTAAATATTATTTAGTCAAAATATTACATGATATAAAAAAATATTGCAATTGATTCTATTACTGATTCTGAACAAACAGTTTTCAGGTTTCGTATATACTAAAAATAACCTTGTATATAATAATGATAAAGGCTTTACAATAATTACTTATTATAATTTATTATACTTCTTGTCTCTATGAGATCGATTACAAACTTAGTCATTAGATAAATACATTTTATTCACATGTAATTATTGAGGCCATAAAATGTTACTTATATGAAATTATTAAAATATATTTTAACACATTTTCTAGATTGCAAATTATTTACCCTTATCTTGACTAGTATTTGAACACAAATTACACAATCCTATTTATTAAAATTACTTTGCATATGAAAAACAAAATTTAAGAGAATAGTAATAGTTTTAATATAAACCACTATCACCTGTATTCAATAACATTACTATGAGGTCACCAATCATATTGTAATACGTAAAACAAACGAACCAATCACAAAGCTCTATTTCAACAAATCGCATAGGGTAGTTTGAGTATTGTTCCTGAATAAGGGTGTAGGTTTGACACACGGATGTGCAGGACACATCGTGCTGCATTGTTTTCAAGCCTACTTACGGAAACAATTAATTTTTTGTGAACAATACTATCCATTTCTGATAAATTGTACCACAATTTTCAGTGAATAGTGGCACCATTTTCAAAGTTATACAAAAAAGGTGTAATGAAAAGCCTTTTGGACGGTTTGTTTACAAATATTATTTTCCTGTGAACACAGTATACAGGGTGCAAGAGGAAATTCACTTTACATCTTACACTACTATACAATGCTGTGTTCCCCTGGGGAACACTTCCAAAAAATAGCAGGTGGAAGAGTTGCTAGAACTGAACATTTTTCTCCAAGGAACATAGGTCGACAAACTAAAAAAAAAATGTACTCTCATACTCCCATACAAAATGTTGGTTAGCTGACCGACTATGGAAAGGCGAAAAACATATTCGTTTGTTTCAACTTATATTCCGGAGAAAGCTGTTTAGTTTTAGCAACACTACCACCCGCCCTTTTTTCGGAAGTGTTCGCTTACACCATGTATTCAACAGGGCTATTTAATTTGTCTAACCCCAAAATCACTTTCCATATTTTGTCTTACACTGTATGTCCATTGCTGCGGCAATATTTGTTGCTGTGACAACAGCAGTCTTTGTCAACCAGTGATGGATGTACCATGGGCAACAGCGTCGCTTAACCAATCTTAAGGTTAGAATCGCTTGCACGCCGCGCAGTCATTACGTTTAGTTCGTGCAGGGACGATACGCGCGCACACGAATTTTATTTCTAACTGGTTAAGCGACGTTGTAGCCCATAGTACACAAATTGTAAACAATGTGTAGAGAGTCTTTATGTTTTTAACCGACTTCAAAAAAAGGAGGAGGTTATCAAGTCGGCAGTATGTTTTTTTTATCTACTCTGTGTCAGATTCCAGGAGCTCTTGGTGGGAATGGTTCAGGTCACTTGTGGGAGGGCTTGCTGATGATGAAGGGCTTTCCTGTGAGGGATTATTCTCGATCAGCTGTTCCAACTCCTGTTTCTTCTGTCTTGAGAAGAATCCATACTAATAAAAAGAAAAGAAATAAAAAGTGCGACTTTTTTTTTTTTGCGTGAGCGCACGAATATACACGAAACCTTACTGAAATATACACACATCAACTTTGTCTAGGGATACCAGGTGTTATTTTCATACAAACGAGGTAACTTTGAAGCCTTGGTTTCCTGCCAGGAATGTACTGTGCTGTGATCTGATGACGGCTATCTAGGGAGTGAATAGAGGAGATTCAGGTCGCTATTCACACCCAACTGATCTGACCAGCATTCTTAAAACGTAATGGATATGTTTAAAAAAACCGCGAAAATTGCATTAAAATGTATGGAAATCCTCAAACTGAGAACTGTAACCCATTAATCTTTTAGAATGCTGATCAGATCAGTTGGGTGTGTATAGCGATCTGAATCTACAGATCACAGTACAGTACATCCCTGACAGGAAACCAAGGCTTCAAAGTTACCTCGTTTATATGAAAATAACACCTGGTATTCCTAGACAAACTTGATGTGTATTATATATGGCACGAATTAGTCAAGGAACTTAATATTTGCTTTGAAAATTTTAACTCGGTTAGCATTAGTACTTATAATAGAAATAAATAAATATTTCTCTATCAATGTAAAAAAAGCTATCGAAGAGTCTATTAAATCCCTTCATCCCTTCTAAAATAGTAATTTGTAAGTTACACGGTTTTTCTCATAAGACTAAGCTAAACTCGGTTATTAAAGAAAAGGAATTCAAAGAATAAACAACAAACAATAAACAAACAAATGAAGTCCTATCTTTATACCTTTACCTTCTAATGTTTTAAGTATCAACCTACATAAAAGGACATCAGGCAGAGTCCCATAGAAAAAACCAAAGAATGTATAACGTTTCTGTTTTTTTCAAAATGTAGGCATGTAATTAGTAAGTCAAAGAAAATATTCAGATTTTTACGAAGATTTATGTTTTAAGAGTTATTTACGTTTGAAAGTTTTTTTTTTTTGTAACCCCGACACTAAATAGCAACACCAGTTTCACGACAATACGTTTCGTTAGCTGCGTTAGTGATACAGATTAGCACCACAATGTACGAGTTCGAACCAGATCAAACGGAAAATCTGTGCATATGTCGCACGTAACAAAACGCTTTTGACAGTTGAGTTGACTGACATCCGGCAGATTTTACTTGTGCCACAGAACAAATAAACTCAGGGGAGACTTGTGAAATCGCTAACAAAGATGTCCGTTTCATTGATATTCTTTTGTTTTTTCAATAATTTATTAAAGCTAAAAAATAATGTTGCTACTGTTTTATGATTCTAGTAACATGAAGTGTTTATAGATAACAGAATTATGTTTATACACTTTTGGGTCTCATGTGCCTGATGACCTTTCTACTGTATGAAACCCTATGTTTCATGAGTTCTCTAACATTTGCCTTGGTTTGTAATGAAGGAACGATAAAGTAAATCTTTTAGCGTAGATTCGTCTTTCAAAGGGCTTTTATGAACTTTATTGTGTAAATAGCGAAAATGTCACATTCTGACCTTTTACACTTTATAATTTGATACATTCATTGAATACTGCTTATTAAGGATTAACGAATCAAAATGTCAAGGTCAGCTGGGGAATTTTCCCAGGAAAAACAATATTTTTACATACTCGTATTTGTTGGGCATTTCAACAACTTAACACTAAGTATGTAGTGATAAAATTTCACATTAGTGTTCCTTCAGAGTGGTCTGTAAGAGTTTATACAGGGTGTCTTTTTATTCACTCTCCAAATTTTAAGGATGTGTTCAGTCTATGAAACTGAACAAATTTCTTTAACAAACATAGGGTCAAATATGTAAAAAAAATATTTTCATACAAATCAAAGAAAACATGTGATCAGTTTAGAAAGGGATGACCAAAATTTTGTTGCGTATTTCGACACATGTTTTATGGAGAAAGTTGTTCAATTTCATGGACTGAACACATTCTTAAAACTTGGAGAGTGGTTTAAAAAACACCTTGTATATCATTATTAAAGGCCGGATTTGCGGTGGCAGGAATACAAACTTGCTAGTGATTACCAAATTATCGTAAATGTTTTTATATATCGATGTTTTGAAAATATTTTTGAAGTGGAACTTCTTTGATCGCGTCTGTATTTATATTTTTGTATTTTACCAAGGAGGATGTATTTCCTAAAAAATTGACATTCTACTTCACTCACTTTGACTTTGCTATCTTTGCATCAAGAAAAACTGCAGTGAATTTTATCATTTATACATTTTACGATTTTCACTTTTCTTAATGTAGGCAGGTAATTTCTACTATTTCCGACAGTAAGTCTATATATCACGTTACATAGTTATAATTTTTTTATCGATAAATTACACAAATAGATAATCAAGTTGTCCACGCACTATTAAACGTCATTTTATTCGTGCCAGCGCAAATCCGGGGTCTGATTATTATATACGCAGAGGCACAGAATAATAATACAAGGCAGAGGTACGCATTAGTCTGAAGAAGCTCGAATTGGTTGCTATTGAATATAATAAGTTTTGTAAATTACAATTTCAAGGCCTACAGTTACTACAAAAACAGAACCATTATAATATGCGCTTCATTACATTATTAGCTCAACAAACATCATAAGCGATTTCTTTACGTCTTTCTCGTGAGAATTGACCTTAGTTTAGTTTCTAGAGGATTTATGAAAATGTTTTATTCTTACCTTGTACAATCCTATAATAATTAAAGCCAGCAATAGCAGCCCTGTCAGTAGCCCAACTATGAGCGGCCATATTGGAGTTTTCGGCTCCAGGATAAGAACAGTTGTCACAGTTTCTGATCTGCATAAAATAAAATTGTTCATTTAGATTATAGGTCAATATGAAGTCCATTTGGCATTTAAAATAAGTCCATTAATTTAAACAGAAAGACTGTTTAACTGTTTTGTTTTTTTAACTTGGTTACATCTTTATTTCGGATTTGGTTTCCTTTCGACGTATAAAAACCACATACGCAAACCATACAGCACTAATTCAAAATATTTTTTAAATCGTAAAATAAAAATTATGACTGTTTTACTTACGCATTGTAAGGTACCGAAGCGTGAAAGTTTTGCAAATACACGTGTATTCTCGAAGTCACATTCAATTTCAGCTCTTCTTCTAATTTGTCGCCTAAAAAAGAAAATGTTGTTAGAACCTGTCTTTTTTGACAAACATTATAAGATCCACCAGATTATATTCCTACCGAAATATTATTTAATATCTTACCATAATTATTTATATCGTAACGCAAATGCAAAACATATGTCGCAGTGGTCTTCGCCTTTAGGAAGGCAATATTGAATTTCAATAGATTATCCTCGACTGTAGTTCCTTCTATAGGATCTGCTAGAACAACTTCATTTGGCAAATAAACTATTGCCTCTACGTGATAGAAATCCGATGGACCGAGGTTGGTTACCTTGAAAAGATATAAAAAAATAACTAGTAATTTTAAGGCGGAGGTTCACCATTGTTGCTTGTTTTTTAGAAGCACTTATACAGGCTGCATTTTTATTCATTCTCTTTAAGGTGTTCAGTCCATGAATCTGAACAACTTTCTCCATGAAACATGTTAGAGCGGCGGTAATCTTAAAAAAGACGCTTAGAAAACACTTTTCGTACAAGTCATCTCGGAAATATGAAAATTTGGTATCGATGCATTCAGTACGATGCCTTGATCACAAATATATAAGATGACAAGTGCGAAAGTGGTGGGGGTAGAAACTGTGACGTCATAAAGTTTTCAGTACAAAGAAATTATTTTTTCATACCATGTGGTATATCAAATGAAAGGGCTTTGTGAGTAGATTGCGAATATATAACACACTAAAACATTTTCACTACTTGGTCTAACAAATTATTAGCAAACGTCGAAAAATTTCGCAATTCAGAGTCGCAATTGAACAGGTCTAGATTGAAAACGACTGAATTGATTTTTAAAAAATACATAACAAATAACTCTGCACATACTCTTTTCGAATGTCTAAAGGTAATTGACCAAAGTTATTTAAAAATAAGAAAAGTACATCTGTTTTAATAACAGCATAATTTTCTGCTTTTTCTAAATTTTCAGATTCCTTTAATAATTAATAAAAAATAAATAAATAAACTTTGGTATGTTTATCCTCACTTGTCCTGTTTACTAAACAGTATTTGACAGTATCCATGCTTATTTTAAATTTAAATCACTATTAAAAATTGTGTTAACAATTTCTTTGGTATTCAATGCGTGGAAAACCATTTGTTGAATTTTATACATGATTATTTCAAAAAATAATTGAATAAAATTTGTTTACCAAATAGGACAAGTAAGGATAACTAAAAATAATGACAAATACACATGGAAAACACACATAGTAGCTCGGAGACATAGCTCGGAGACCTAAATAACCTGACGAAACTCAAAAGGAAAAAGTTATTTACAAAAAATCAAAACAATACACAAAAATCACATTCTTTCTAATGGGCGTAAAAGGGGCTTAACGGGTGTAAATAATAGTAATTGTAAATTGTTAATAATATTTGATTTAATAAGACAACATATTTTAAAATAGTGATTAAGTTTGAAAGAAGTATCTAAAGTGTCAAAATTTTCTTATTTAAACTTTCGTCTATTTATCCTAAGTTGTTCTAGTAAGGATAAATTTCTGCTTTTTCTAAATTCTCAGATTCCTTTAATAATTAATAAAAAATAAATAAATAAACTTTCGTATTATTTATTTATTTTTTATTAATTATTAAAGGAATCTGAGAATTTAGAAAAAGCAGAAAATTATGCTGTTATTAAAACTGATGTACTTTTCTTATTTTTAAATATCTTTGGTCAATTACCTTTAGACATTCGAAAAGAGTATGTGCAGAGTTATTTGTAATGTATTTTGTTAAAATCAATTCAGTCGTTTTCAATCTAGACCTGTTCAATGGCGACTCTGAATTGCGAAATTTTTCGACGTTTGCTAATAATTTGTTAGACCAAGTAGTGAAAATGTTATAGTGTGTTATATATTCGCAATCTACTCACAAAGCCCTTTCATTTGATATACCACATGGTATGAAAAAAAAATTTCTTTGTACTGAAAACTTTATGACGTCACAGTTTCTACCCCCACCATTTTCGCGCTTGTCATCTTATATATTTGTAATGGCATCGTATTGAATGCATCGATACCACATTTTCGTATTTCTGTGTTGACTTGTGCGAAAACTAACCTCAAACCTTGTTTTACCGCCCTACTATGTGTCGAAATACACCACAAAATTTTGGTCATCACTTATTAAACTGTTCACGTGATGTCCTTGATTTGAATGGAAAGTATTTTTTTTTTACTTATTGACCCTGTTTCTTAGAGAAAGTTGTTCAGTTTCATGGACTGAACACATCCTTAAAATTTGATGAGTGAATAAAAAGACACCTTGTATTTTTTCTTTTTTCTTTGCACAGTAACGTCGGAAAAATAAAAACTGTTTAATCGTATATCATTTACCTCAAAATAATGAGTAAACAATATGTCTCCCTCTTTATCAAATGTATCTCTTGTAATGGTGATGTTGTCGTGAGGTTTGGATTTTCTGTAACAAGAATAAAAAAAAAATCAATGCAACCCACGCTGGCGACTGGAAACAACAAATGTTTTGCGGTTTATAAACATTTTTACTCTTCTCTTTTATTTTTCTATGGAATAAACGCTGTCAAAAGGCCTGCAATTTGATTTTTCATCAACATTCAATAGCAAAACCATATTCGTTACGTTCCCTCAAATATGGTTGTGCGAAGGAAGTGATGGCGGTTCATGCGTCATGCTCGAGAACGGGTGCTGCCAGTGGTAATGGGTCTGCTTCTGACTAATTTAATTGTATGTTGATTGTTGTTGAATAGGATGTTTTATTTTTTTTTGGTAGCAGCCTAGACTGAATAATAACTTTAAAATTTGAATTTAGCTTGAATCCTGTAAATTTAATAAGTAATTTGAAATTCATTAAGACATGAGCTAATTAAATAATGTTATTTATTTGTTAATCATTGTTTATATAAAGTCTGGAAATTGTAAATATCGTTCCATCTGATAACGCTGACAATTTTTTGCGCCCTTTTTTCTTGTCAGCTAAAAGACGTCATAATGGGTGGTAGGGTAAAAGATTTGACGATTTAAAATGCTGATTATGAAGATATTTTCATTTCATTTCATTGATTAATAGTGTTGAAACATAGGTGGTGCTGTCTTACCCATTAATATTAAATGAACTTTCTGGCTTAATAGGTATGATCAGTTCTTTAACACCGTCAGTAATGTTTCTCTGGTAAAGCGGGTCATCGAGTGCTGCCGTGACCTTGATTTCTTCATCAGCACCGTCCCATGTGTACTCAAGTTCAAAGTCCCAAAGTGCTGTCGCACCACGACGCAGTGGCGCAGGCAGGTCGCACGCCACCGCATGTGGCTGCAGCGAGCATGATTCCGGCAGCCGACGCAGCGCGTGAGGCACCATCACTAACAACTTCACGCTGAACGCTGGCTCTGCTCTGTTCACCACTGTGATTCTTACTCCTAGTCGGCTGTCCAACCCTGGCACGTATGGGCTGTGAAAACGAAAGGATATTTTCACTTCTCATCCTCGTAAAGTTCGTCTTTGTGTTGGGTATAGGCTGCATAAAATCGCTTTTTATGCTCTAGTGCATAAAGTAAAATCTTCGTCTAAGTCTCAGACTTTAAGTCAAAGGTCGTCAGGTAAACAGCCACACACGCAATTTAACTTCGTTAAATTAACTTGTTATTTCATTGTTTCTTCATTTTTTGTTGTGGTATACTTAATACTTTTTTATTTTTGAAAATGGGTATCAATTTTATTGAAAGACATTGATAAAAAATTATTTTTTTCCAATTTTTGGATATGGGTATCAAATGAAAGGCCTTGATGAGCACATTCCAAAATCATATTTTTTTAATAAAAATATGAGGTTCTTTTTTCAATTTTTGAATATGAGTATCAAATGAAAAGCCTTGATGAGCACATTCCAAAATTATATTTTTTTAAATAAGAAAATGAGTTTTTTTTTCAATTTTTGAATATGGGTATCAAATGAACCCATTCCCATCAAATGAGCACATTCCAAAATTATATTTTTTTTATAAAAAAATGAGTTTATTTTTTCAATTTTTGAATATGGGTGTAGTGTCTCACTACTTTAATTATGTATAATTATATTATATTACGTATACTTACTAAAATAAAATTGTATAAAAATAAAAACATTAAATAAATAGTTTTATACATATAAAATAAATATATAAATTTTATATTATATAACTATAAACATTATGTAAAGTAACTTAACTTAATTCTTTAATAATAATGTACAAGATTTTATATTTTGTAATATTAATTTAATATTTTGAACGGACAACTGGACAAACAGATCCTTGTTTGTATATAGACATTTTGCGCATACGCACGACCTTCGGTGAACAAAAGGCGGTCGAGCGAGCGCGCGCAGTTGCAGCCCGGCCGCCCGCCGCCAGTCGTTTCTAAACCTCTGCGTCGAATGCGTGTCGTATGTGCTCCGCTTATTAGATTTCGGCTAGCCCTAGATTTGCCAAAACCTACCTATTGTGTTGTTAGCTTTCTTATTTGTTTCTTGGACTATCATACTCATTTCTTCGCCTTCTGTGTTCGTTTATACTTACGTGTAAATTGTGTACCTACAATAAACTGTACGTGTATGATAAGTGGCGGTTTTTATTCTACGGAGACGTCTTACCCGCTACACTGGTGACTCCCTAAATCGAGCGTACAATGAGTCAGACCGAGAAAGAAAGGCCTTGATGACGACATTCCAAAAATATATATTTTGTCACAAAAAATTAAGAATTTTTTTTTTCAATATGTATATGGGTATCAAATGAAAGGTCTTGCTTGATGAGCACATTCCAAAAGTATAGAATTTGTCACTAAAATTAAAGATTTTTTTTTAGATTTTTACATTATTGTTGTTTAATTTCCTCACAATCGAAGTGAAAAGCAGAGTGTATAACTCGTACATAAAACCCATTTTACCCTCGACTTGACTATCCACATATATATATATATATCCACATACATATATATTGGATATATGCGTCTCGGGTAAAATGATGCGTTTTATGCACTTGTTGTACAATCTACTATTTCATCATATCTCTCAATAAAACTGTTGAAAATGTAATCTTTCACCACTTGCTGTATTTTTACGTGTTTGGTATTGACGTTGGTGTGGTTCAAATGACAACATAATGTGTTAATTTAGGCCTTAATATATAAAATGCTATTGCCATTGGAACTGCAACCTTTGCATTCTTAATACACTGGAGTGGAGATGTACCACTAACCCACCACTTTCATATTCCACTATTCTACTTGGTATATTTATAGAAGTTGAATTCATAAAGTTTAATAAAAAATTAAATTAAATCTTGATGAAACGCAGGATTAAAAACTACATTAATTTGAATCGGATGAATACAACACTAATGTGACTTATTTTTTTTTTGTAATTTAAACCCACCTTTCTAAAGATTCTATGGTCATTTCCAACCATGGCGTGCATATTAGGTCGTCGCCACAGTCATTCCGCAGCTGAATGAGGTAAGACGAATGCAAGTTGGAGTCCTCTGACACACGCGCCATTTTTGATGGAAAACTCTCCATTTTATCTGTACAGTAATGAAATTCACTTATAATTAGTACCTAACCAAAGCAATCGAAACCCGTAAGTCACTTATTACTCCGTCTGTTTTGATCTATACAACATACAATTACACACATAGTTATCGGTCCTCCTATTTTTAAAAACACCAACTACATAAAGGTTACACAAATAATTGAGAAAGGTAGTATGCATCATTTCTTTACAATAATTAGAGAATTATTTTTAGGTACTTACTTCAAAAGACACTTATTTCATTACTTATAACGAGACACATTTAAAAAAAACTATACCTATATTTTGTAATGGTGTCAGACTGAATTTCAGCGAAATAGGCTTCGATAAATCAGATTGATTCTGAAACAAAGTTTTAGACAATAATTAAAATATCTGACGGCTACCGCTGATAGATGTGTTTGTGTTAAATTTTTGGTTTATTCCAGCTTTTGTTACTTCGTAGCTTAAATCAATAACATTTCCATCTTCGTTCTTAGACATTATTGAGTCACTTACATTTACTTCGATCATTTGTTCATCACAAGTATCAAAACCGGGCTTCACTCTGACAACGTAATCTTCCTCACCAAGGGTTCTAGCTCGGTTTCCTTCAGGATCTACGGAGACTACAGCTTTCATTTCTAAAATAAAAATAAAATTGTTACCATATTCTTTAGAATACTTGTTTAACTTTTAATAAAACCATTAACTAGGTAGTTCCTTTGCAGTTTTTAAAGTGAGATGTTTATCAATTTGTAAATCAGTATGAGACATAAACATTACTAATCTTAATAGAATAATATAAATAAATATTCGAGTAGATCTCTGTACGAGAATACCAACCTATTTCAGTGTCGGTCAAAAATTTTGTCCTTGGTACAGTGACACAGAATAAAGTATTGAAATGAGTAGAATTCTTTTTCATGTTCTTAGCGTCTGGAACCTTGATGGAAGTAAGTACTTGAATTGTTGGTATACTGCGGTACAAGTATGCTGTGTCGCTATTATAGGCCCCGATAACGATATCTGTAAACAAAATAATTGCGAAATGAAACTTGGAAAAAACTTAACTGAAAAGAAAATTGGAAACGGCTTATCATCATTATCTTTCAAAGTGTAAGCAACTCTGGAAATTAGTTTGTAAACAAAGTTGTTATGTTTCTAAGAAAAAAATTGTCTTCTTCTAATAAGCATAACACGAAAATAGCTTTTGCGTTTATTTCTTTTCTTTTAGTTACCATGGCAAATTCTTTCTTTTAAACCAAAAAAATATATAAGGTCTAGCGGCCGCCCGCGGTTTCACCCGCGTGGTTCCCGTTCCCGTGGGAATATCGGGATAAAAAGTACTCTTTGTTTTAATTTAGGCTATCTACTCTCTGTGTGCCAAATTTTAATCAAATCCGTTCACTAGTTTTTGCGTGATTGAGGAACAAACATCCAAACATCCAAACCCACAAACTTTCACATTTATAATATTAGTAGGATGATTATATCAAACATCCTGGGTTTCGTTATGAGAGCAAGCAGAAAAACACATCTATTTTAACGAATTGAAGAAATTAGGAGCTATTTTAAAATATTCTGGGAAAAACATCTCGTAGGCTGTCGCACAATGTTGTAAAGGATCCGAAATATCTAATTATCCTAATACAATAGAAATGTTATTCAAACACATTGTTGGACATGTTCATTGTTTCAACCATAAAATAAAGTTTTAAAAACACACCCAAAACTGGAAAGATCGTGAAATACATTCATAGCGTAATTACGTTATGTCCGGATTTCAAATTTTGATAAAATAAACTACCTAATTAGTCAATTATATTTTTTTTCTATGAATAGGATTTAATAACTTCTTACCATTGCAGTTATTTTTGTCAACGTCGTATCCTTTAGAGACTGCGTATCCAAAACCTCTTGATCCTTCTGCGTGTATTCTTTGACTGTATTTATTGTTAAGTCCATTTTCAGTACCTTTATAAATGTACACTGCACCAACACCACCATTTTCAAAAGGTGCCCCAATGGCTACATCTGAAAAAAAAAACAAAATTTTACAAATCATGTATTCTTCTGAATTATAATGTCTATTTTTATCGAGTTGTAAGATCATCTTATCATCATTGTAGGCTGGGAGAGAATGTTTTTAGCATTAAGTCCGCCTTTTGTAACATTTGTTTTACCAATGTACCATGGGCAACAGCGTCGCTTAACCTTTACTAAGGTTAAAATTGCTTGCACGCTGTACCACACAAATTTTGTTGCCAACTGGTTAAGCGACGCTGTTGACCATAGTATAATAAAGAATATTAAATAAATAAAATAAAAAAATAGACTTTGTGATACTTCTTAAAGCTATTCATATCTTACCATTTAATCCATCACCATTGATGTCTCCTAAATTAGCTATGGCAGTTCCAAACCGAGCACCACTTTCACCAGATCCCATCACGTAACTGGACTCCTTGAGAGCAAATTGGAAATCCTGTAAATTTAATATTGATTGTCAACAGAGATATGTACCTACAAGGAGGAGCTTGGTAACGCAGTGGTATAGAGCCTGTCCCAGCGATTGCGGAGGTTAAGCAACTTTCACAAGCGTCGGTCATGGGATGGGTGACCAAACATTTTTTTTTTCTCGAGTTCCGCCAAGCTTTTGAAGGCACATTAAGCCGTCGGTCCCGGGTGAATTTGGAGTCGTTAACACCCACATATCCGCCTTGGGACCGCGTGGTGGGTTATGGCCCATCCTCCTACAAAGAAGGCCTGTGTTCCAGCAGTGGGGACATTAAAAAATGGCTGATTATCATGTACCCACAAAGTCATACCTACATTCTCATTTATATCAATTCATACATCACTTTTATCAAATTCCTTGACTGATCCATTGTCAATAGTATTCACCTCTTTTCTACTCATGTAGACGAATACTGCGCCTTGGTCGTATCGAAGCACTCCATCTCTTTTTGCGTAATTTGGTGCTCCAACTAAAAGGTCACTCAGGCCATCCCCATCAATATCGATAGTGCAGAGGCTGGCTCCGAAGTACGATCCCAGTTGAGGACCTGGGAGCTTAGCTTTGATATTGAGGGGATCATATTCAAACACCCATGGTGTAAATAAGAGGACCTGCAATAAATAAACTGTCAAATCGCAAACCTTCCACAAAGCTCATTGATATATTTATTTAGATGGCAAATATAGAGTTCGACACCAATTAAATTTTGTGACGGAAATGTTTTTCCCTCACAAAATTTAATTGGTTAAAAATACACCAATAAATTAGAAGTAAAAAGTTTAGTAAAATTTCGATATACGGCAGATATACGTCTCGGGTAAATTGATGAGTTTTATGCACTTGTTGTACAATCTACTATATTTATGGTTTTTTAGCTTCTTTTTAGGGTTACGTACCCAAAGGTAAAAACGGGACCATTACTAAGACCTAAGACTCCACTGTCCGTCTATTTGTCTGTCTGTTACCAGGCTGAATCCCATGAAGCGTGATAGCTAGACAGTCGAAGTTTGCACAGATGATGTATTTCTGTACGGAATAAAATAAATGTTTAAGTAGGGTACCATTTTTTGGTACGGAACCCTTCGTGCGCGAGCTTGACTCGCACTTGGCCGATTTTATTTGTTACCTGTCCATAGCCTTTATTAGAACGTGGTGCCCCGGCGACGTAAAGGACTGTACCACTTTCCTCGAAAACACCTGACTCAACGCTATAACCTATAATAAAATACAGTACAGAGATTAAACAAACAAGTGATACAGCAACATAAGTACATGAAATTGTTATCAGTTTTAATAATTCATTTGACCATTTAAGGCAATTAGTACATGTAACAATCATAGGGACCATATTTTGTTTCTAAACATTGATTTAGATAAGAGGGATGCGTATCACTACACAATATAAAACAAAATCGCTTTCTCTGACCTTATATCTCTATGTATGCTTAAATCTTTAAAACTTCGCAACGGATTAGGATGCGGTTTTTTTAATAGATAGAGTGATTCAAGAGAAAGGTTTATATGTATAATACATGGTGTCAAATTCCACACTACACGGAAGCGAAGCGAGGGCGGTTCGCTAGTAATCTATAAATTTGCATGCTGCTATTGTTGGCTGAATGGGAGGAGATGTTATTAATTAAGACCTATAAATGTACCCCAATCAAATGAAATTATTTCTATTTCTATTTTTAATGATTTGCACTTGAACGGTTTTACTACAAAAGATTTTAAACTATTTTTATGTCCACTGTAAATGTGATGCTGTCATTTTCTGATAATATTGTTTAAAAGAGACAGCATCACCAGTTTTACAGTTTACAATACGATTTGAATATTGTGTTGAATAAATAAAATAGGTACCAAAATAATGATCAGGTCCCAACTCCAAGGTGTTGTAAGGATTGATCGTAGTTGGCCGTGGTAAGTTGATATTCCTTGAATCAAATCTGTAATCCACTATGGAACCTAGAACCAATACAATGTTAAGATAATTATTTTAATAGAAAAAAATAATAAAAGTTGCATGGTGAATACCTAAAAATCTAAAAATTCAAAAACTATTCAATGTTATTTCGTATTGAGAAAAAATCCAATCAAGTTTGGTCAAATACAATCAAATACGTTTCTAGCCGTCCACGTCAGCCCGCTGGACCAGACGGACAGTGGCCAGCAGGGCAAAATTAGCGACCATATTCTGCGTCGAAAGAAAAACGCATAAAAACGCATGAAAACTCCCAAACATAAGACTAATCTAGATCGATTGTTTACCCCTGAAAACCCTCATATACCAAATTTCAGCGAAATCGTTAGAGCTATTTCCGAGATCACAGAAATATACATACCTACCTATAAATATATAAATAAATATACAAGAATTGCTCGTTTAAAGCTGTAAGATATTAAATAAAATTCACCGCGGCGCCACTTGTGATGGTCCCCGCGGCTGCGTGTCGCTTGTCTGCTGCTAATGACCAATCTGTATGTGATACTTATTGTATCAGCTTTGATCGTCTAGTGGTTTTATTTGATTATTTTATCCCAAAATATAACTCAGTTTAAACAAATGTAACTTTTAACAAACTTGTCTGGAAAGGATGATATTGTATACGTCTTAGATAATGGCTTGAGGTGCGATAATAATTATTCGGTTAATAAATGATAACAATGATTTTGATACGCGTTTGGATTCAATCAGAGCGTCTATTCCAGATGCGATCCTGCCAGCCCTAATTGATTTTTGACAATTCTCGTTAGACGGATGTCAATAATTCGCTGTCCTTATCACCCTTTTTATTATTTGATTGGAGGAGATTAACTGACTCCTCTTCTTTTTAAAAAACAGGTGGCCACCTTAGGGTTGATGGACTAGCGCGAGCTCTTAATTCTTCCTATGCTATTTCTACGCTGACCACAATGAAAGTCACCCTCTGTACCATTTGAATCCAAACAGCGTGTTTCTGATTTAGAATAAAACTAAATGAATACTAATTATTACTTTATGAATCACAACCTCTAGCCTAAATTCAATTATAGTGTCAAAGATTTATGACAACTTCATAAATAATTCATGTTGAATGAATGGCATTTCATTTAGATATATAATGTGCTCTAAATGAGAGTCTTATTTAAGCTTCATTTGGTATCAATTAACAGGGCTATCAATTTAAAACCAATAAAATTCTAAGTTCTGTTCGAAAGAACTGTGATAGCTTTTACTCTATCTATAAACATGTACCAAGTATTTTCAAGTGTCATGACACTGTAAATCAAATTCAAAGTAAGAAAATCTAATTTTGTCCATTACCCAACAGACAAAATAAAGTATCAATCATTGAAGACGACACTAGTATATTAATTTAATGATATCTACAAAAGGTATTAAACTCTATCTCTGGAAAATAGTTATTGCAAATAATTCTTCAGTGAAAAAGGGGTGCCTATAATTGGGAAAATAAATATGAATACAGATTAATTGTTTAGAGTCATTTATTATTGGCAATGTTTGGTTTTGGTATTTGTTTGTTCGAGAAAATTACTTTAATTGGTTTTGATTTAGTTGATTTGACTGTTAAGTTATTTTAATTATTTAATAAAAGGGTTTAATTTAGAGGTTTTGATTATTTTTGGAATTATCTGATGATTATGGATTATTATAAATATGTTTTAATTTGAAATCGTTTTGATTGTCTGATCAATTTAAAAGGAATGATTTAGTTATTTGAACAATTAATAAAATGGCTCTAATAAAAACTTTTATCGAAACTGAATTTGTTTAATTCCCACGCTAGTAGGTAATTAAACCTTCGCACTGCTCACTACAGCTTTTGAATCGAGGAAAGCGCGCGAAGTCACAAAAAACCTCGTTTCGGCTGATAAAACTACTAATTTAAACAATAAACATGAGTACAAAGAGTGAAATATAACCTAGCGTATCTATTTTAGACCTTTAGCTATGTGAGATCGATGCACATCAATTAATTAATTTATTTACTTAACACAATTTATAAATGAGAAGTCTAAAATAGATATGTGTTTTATACATAATTCTTATTTCTATTTACTTAACTTATCTTTCTGCAGTAAGGAGCTCCTTGTAATTCAACAATGAAACTTTAATTAATTTATTAATATGGATCCAAACTATTTGTAATTTATAATTCGAAGGGACGCTTTATTTCTCACAACAATTTATATAATCGATCCAAAAAGACGTCTACACTCCACACTCGCCCTTCGCTAATCCCCCGCCTTTTCAAATATCTCTATACAATTGTTAACAACAATAGAATTACAACTACTTAATTCTAATACGCTCTTCCTGTTATGAAGATAAAGTCCAATTTGGTTTATCACAACTCCTGCGCACTTTTCACAAAACCACACCCTTAATGCTGCAACGCGCTGTTTGATTGGCTTGTCCTTGATTTTGGTTTCAGTTTCCACCCAATAGATAGCGTTACTTGTCCAAAATATGCCTTGAATTGTTTCCAACATTCAATTTAGAATGTCTTCAGTCATCATCTGATTAAACCTGAAAACTAAAAGGTATTTGCGTAGAAACTGCATTTTTAGGTTTTGAAAATAACTAAGAGAGACATAGTATTATGTCTCCTTAGTCCTTATCCATCAGAACTTAAGGTCCAAGTTTGTTTGAGCAAACGAAGTTCAGTTATCACATTGCATTTCCGCGTAAATATTCCTTTTTTATATACGTTTTGGGTCGACGACGTCCCAAACGTGGCACTTATCTTCCATTTTAAAGATGTGGAATTATTATTTTTTAACGATATTTACGATCTAAAATGTCATACTCGTAGCAATTTATTGTCCCTTTTCAAGTGTCAAAAAAAAAGGAGATTTGAGTAACATTACTTTGGCAACGAATTTCTAAGACGTTTTTTTTAATGGTAGCCACATGTTGAAATGTTTGGCGATGTTTTCAGTACTATAGATTTTTTTCTTGTCGTGTATGGCCTATGGTCCATTACACACTTTGGCTCAGAGTGCTTAATTAAATATTTGTTACTTGTAACAGAAAAAAAGTACATTTAATAGCTGTTTGTCTTGTTGTTAATTACCTATTACCTCATGAAGACACTTCCTATAAGACCAAGAGAACAGTCTGTCACGAAATTCCGATATGGGTAAGGGTTAATTAATAGTCAAAATTGGGTAAGGAAGTAAACCGGCTGCTAAAGACGGAAATATAGTTGAATACGAAGTTTATGCACGAATATCCCAAAACTGGCAAACGCAAAATAGAAGCAATTGACGTCAAGTCAGAAACCGCCCGTATCATAATCCCAAAACTGTCTCAAACATTGTGCGCAGACAAAATAGGTGTTTTCGAAACAGCTAAGGTTAAGTTTAATACCGAAAACCGATTTAATTGATCAATTTGATTTGGGGGTTTCCTCTCATACCAATAAAAGTTTCATGCTCAAATTTCAGGCTTTGCAAGATTTTTCAAATATATATGTTACGGACAGCTTCAATCGCGTGAAACTAGTGAAAAAAGTGATTGAAATGTGTATAGCAAAAAGACTGTTTAATGGACCGCTAAGTGCGTTACTAGTGATAGAATCTGTGTTTGTGATTATTTCATGTAAGTACTTTGATTTGTAAACAGTAGCTTGTTATAACTGATTGAGTCATTTAGTTTGTGTTTTTAATTACTTTGAAGTTTATTAATATGTAACGTTCTATTTGGTTTTAAATTGTTGCATATAAAAAGTTCTGTAAAATGAGATATTTAGCGTAGCTGTAAGTTTTATAGTTTGTGAAATATTTAAGTTTTAGTAATTCAAATAGGTATTGTTTAGGTATTTAGGTATCCTATGAATTAAATGATATGAATGCTTGTGTTTTTACTTATACTACCTGGTAAAGGTTTTGAGGTAATGGGCTAGGTAATATAGGTCTAGGAGGTGGTAGTTTCGACCTGAAATGTGTCTAGGTCATACGCCAACCTTTGTCCTATAAGCCCTAAAGGTTTTGATATGGTACTAAGAGGTAAAATTATAAATAAAGGCCTCTTGTATAGGTCTCTGATAAAGGTAATGAGAAACCTAAATACCTAAACCTCGTATTGAAAGGTAGCCAAATAATAAATTAGGTAGGTAATCTCGTAAAGAGCCAGGAGTGGGGGTTTGCTATCCCCATCACCGCTAACAATTTATGGTAACGTAGGGTAGTAATGATTTGAGTTTTGTAAACTACCTAAGTTAAGTAGAAAATGTAAGTTTTTGTATTAGTGGATATTTGCTATCGTACAAAATGTTACCTTAGGGACGTGTGATCGTAGGAAATGTTGTAAGCTCGCACGGCCCAATTCGTTATAACCACAATATATGGGCATTTAAGAAGAAAGTGTTTCATTCTGTTCCTGCTTGGCGAATCATCCTATGGTGCAGTGTTGAGGTTACCGACATCGGTAACAATATAGTTTGAAATCCGAAAGCGAAAGTTGTAGTGAGATGGTAGAAGAAGCATTGACTATTTATTATTGTTTAATTTTAATAGTGTTCATAGTACAGCTAGCGGCACGTGAGGGAACTAAAAGATGTGATTTCCTCAATACGTAGGAATGTGTTAGTTTTGTGTAACCCAATGTGTTATATCGGGTCATTTTGAACTTACCATCCAAATTTTGACGATGTGTTCAGTCCATGATACTGAACAACTTTCTCTAAGAAACACATGGTCAAATATGTAAAATAAAAATCGACTTTCCATACAAATCAATCCTCCGTGCTTCGGAAGGCACGTTAAGCCGTTGGTCCCGGCTGCATTTGCAGTCGTTAACACCCACCAATCCGCATTGGGCCCGCGTGGTGGGTTATGGCCCGTCCTCCTTATCCACCCATAAGGAAGGCCTGTGCCCCAGCAGTGAGGACATTAAAATGGCTGATGGACATACAAATCAAAGAGATCACGTGATCAATTTAGTATGGGATAACCAAAATTTTCTGGCGAAATTTAACACATGTTTCTTAGAGAAAGTTGTTTAGTTTCAGGGACTGGACACATCCTGAAAATTTGGATGGTAAGTTCAAAATGACCCTGTATTTGATATTTTTTTACAAATTTATAACTACATAAACGAATGATAGTTTTCCACCTAAAATGTACTGTTCAAACCAGAGATTACTTTTTCGGGATAGTGCTTGGCCTTTACCTCAAAGGTGGAAGCTTTACACCCGGAATCCTCATCACTGAGGAATTAGCTATCTTATCTCTAACTGCCGGAACACAACAATTTTTAAATTGTTATTAAGGCGTCAGACTTTAGGTAAGATGGTGGTAGCTAGCCAAGTAGACTTAAAATAAGCCCTACCACCAACCAGAGTACAAATGTACCCCCCGCTCGATTCCCAGGAGGGGAATCGAGCCCAGAACCCCTGCGTTTTAAGGGTTGGAGAACCACTAGACTAAAGAGGCGGTTAACTTAATAGGTAAATGTTAACATTTCCTGTCCTTAATTTTATGTTTTTTTGTTCTTTTTACCGACGTCCTTAACAACGAGACCAAAAAACAAACAAATCAACAAAAAATACATTTCTAGTGTCAACATTTAAATGATCTTTAATAATAACGTGAAAGAGATGGAAAACGTCATGCACGACACGATTTGCAATCCGCAAAATGGCTCGGAAACAGTGAGCGTGTGCCCGAAGCGGCAACATCGATTACCGATTGCGTCAAATCTGACAGTTGAGTCGTAATCAGAAAAAATACCAAACCGCCCATACTTCGGTATTTTTATGATACCGAACTCGAACACAGTGCTAAAATACCGAACGGTTCGGTAGTGGTTAATTCATCCAAGGGTTCGGTACTTGGACGAATGTTCGGTAGAATACCGAACACCTGGCAACTCTGTGTACCTACTAGTAGTACAAGTCGTAAACACTTACCTGTCCATTGCAGCACCCCCGGAGCGCCAATAATGATGCTGTTGTTCTTCGTGACGGTCGCCGACATGCCAGCTTGGCCGAAGGCAAAGTAGTTGACAGTCGTGTCGTTACTGTACTCTTTATACTCTTTGCGTACGCCGCTGGTCCTGATCGCTTGACGACCTGCAACGTAGTGTAGCAATTGTAGAAAAGTATTAAAGTCATTTGCTGTGCTTTTTGTACCCACAAAAACACATGAAGTTAACAGTTATTCCGATCTGTTACCCCAAAGAATCCACTCTGAGGTAAATTCTAGGAAACCTATGTCCGAGAATTCTGCCTATGGTAGCTATCTCCCTAGCTTAGGGTAAATTCTCGGATAGATGTCCCATAATTCACTTCAGAGTGGATTTTTTGGGGTAACAGATCGGAATAACCGGAAGTAAGGGCCCCATATACGGTAAGATTGATCGTACGATCCGTCGTTTTAGACCGATCGAAACGACAAATCGACAGTGTATGTGAAGATCGTGAACGATTTACTTAATCGAATACGATATCGGAGATCGCAGCAAACCCATGCGATCATGAATATCGCAACGATGAATCGACGGTGTATTGACTCGTTGCGATCAACGATTCGATTTTTGTCTCAGTCTGGCGTCTCTTAGATGGAAACTTAATTCATTTAAAATGTTTAGATGCGAATACTGATTTCGCTTTATTCGCCATTTGTTAACCCACATTTTTCTAGGGGTTTTCTTCTTTTCTTTCAAGGAAAAGAAATTTGTTTTCCATTTTAAACGGGCACGTATTAAATTATTTGAGTACGTCTTTATCGTTCCGTTTCAAATAAGTAAATGATCGATCGTAACGACCAATGGCTTCATGTTTGTGCGACATTTTTGAATCGATCGATCGTTACGATTTTCGTCAGATTGATCGTAACGATGAATCGCACCGTATATGGGGACCTTTAAGGCATAAAGATGATCTCTAGGTCTAATACACATGCCATCGTCTGTATGTACTTGAATATGAGGTAAAAAGATGTAATAATTTCTTACTCCTATCTTACCATCATCTCCCAGTGGTATTATTCCCTTTTCTCTGTTTTTGCTCCGTAAATAGCAAGCACCATTAATTAGAAGATGTTCAGCAGGACTTCTTATAAGCATTCTCATTCTTCTTGGCGCACAAATCTGATGAGGAAAAGAATAAGTTATCAACTTATTAGCTATACTGTTTTTTTATTTGGTTCACAAAACTAATTACAATCTGGAAACTTACACTAAGTAACAGTTAAAAACACGTTTAAGGTTGTAGCCTTCTCGATGTAAGCACAACATGAATATAAAGTAAAAACACAAATTTGGACTACCTTGGTCGAGATTTTCACTAAGAATCAGTCTAAACTGATCGAAAAAGTTTAAAAAAAAATATGTTTTATTTAAAAAGAAAACCACTAAAAACACGAAAGAAACGAAAGCATTTACCTATAAGAGGATTCATCTAAGACAATGTTCTGCTGAAGCTACAGAACCATTGAATATATCAAGATCAAATCGTATAGAATAGGCATGATGAATATTTTATTTATTTTATGTTTCTTAAATTACCTCTCATAAAAAGAAACATTGGTAAAAGAATTATATCGCTAGGATGAAAACTGCTCAAGATATTACAGTTTGAAATGCACACAAATTGGAATCACCCAAAAACGCTCCATACTAACGGCTACCTAGTTATGACGTCACGCGTAGGAAGTTTGTATGCAATGCGTAGGAAATTTGTTCGGCAGCTATATTAAATACTAGCGGCCGCCCGCGACTTCGTCTGCGTGGAAAGATTTATTGCTTTCCCTGGGAACAATACATTTTTTTCGGGATGAAAGGTACCCTATGTCCTTCTCTGTACCCCTGATAACGTGTATGCAAAATTTCATGATGATCGGTTCAGTAGTTAAGACGTGAAGGCGTAACAAACAAACAAACAAATAAACAAACAAACGGACTTTCACATTTATAATATTAGTAAGGATTGTGTTTATCAAAATGGTTTCTAAGACAAATTTGCTATACATTTGATGGACTAATTAAAGGTATTATTTATTTTAATAAATTGTATACTTTGTAAATGGACTTTTCCACCCAACTTTGAAGGATCATAAAACAAATAATACGCAATATATAAAATCAAGAGGTATACAAATTACTCTAAAAGTTTAATATGTTAACGATTTTTATTAGTATTTCGTTATTTTATTCATTAGTCGTCATCCCTATTGTAGTAATTACCTACACGTTATAATGGAGAATGGTGACCGAGACGAGCCCCACATAATGGCAAAGTAAAAGTTTTTCTGTTATGCAGGCGCATAAGAATAAATAAAACTGACTTTATTTATTCTTATGGCAGGCGACTACCAATTAGTGGAATCCTAAATTTTATTTGTTCTAGAATAATAAAAACAACTCATCATTATGAGCCATTTTAATATCCCTAACTGCTGGGACACAGGTTTTCCTTTTGGATGGTTATGGAAGATAGACCATACCATAACCCACCAAGGAATGAAAATTAGCGTATTGGTGACATGACATGACCAGCGTCTTAACATTGCCTTTCAGGGGCCGAATCACTCTTAATTCTGAGTGAATTATTTTTTTTCTTATTTATAACCAAAACTGTTACGTTATCATTTCAAAATCGTTAGTTTAGCTTTAGAATTCTCATTTAAATTGTCCAAGATTGGCATCCTATAAGTACCATGGGCAACAGCGTCGCTTAACCACTGCTAAGGTTAAAATCGCTTGCACGCCGCGCCCGCTGTCACATACGTTTAGTTCGTGCTGGGGTGCGTTCATAAAGTTCGCTCGACGACGCTCGATGACATGCACGCGTTCTAAAACCACCGAGGCAATCGCCCGTCGATCACTAGGTATAGCCGTTCGTAAATGACGCCCGGCGAACGCACCGGTCACCCCACGAAATAGGTGGGTGAAATTCACTCTGACGTTTTATTTGACAGTTGACACGTCTCCTTTGTTTATAAACATTAGTTTTCATATTATTGTTTGTTTCATTTCGCGCTTTGTTAGTACCAAAATCAACAAATCTATTAAGACAGTGACAGCTATGTAGTGGCGTTCGTTAACGTCTGATGACGAACGTCGCACGCCTTGGAGTGAAGGTCCGTCGACGAGCGAACTTTACGAAAGCACCCCAGGGGCGATACGCGCGTACATGAATTTTGTTGCAAACTGATTAAGCGACGCTGTTGCCCATAGTACAGTTAGGCATATCTTTCATCAATTTTAACAAAAACAAAGCGAGTATTTTTATGCAGACATAAATTATACCTTATTATAGAGGTAGTACCTATAATTTTACTAGATTTATTCTTCAAAGTAGTAACTAGTAAGTAGGTATATTGTTTCATGTTTTTTCTTAATTTCTTACCAGAAGTTTGTCCTTGGGAACCACAATGATAACAGCTCCAAACCACATGTCATCTTTATAAAAATCACTAATTGGTTCATAGCTCCTCAAATATGGATTTTTCTCATCTGAAAATACAGTTGGGAATAGAATTAAAAATAACTTTAACATTTCTGCAATTTGCAATTTAAGAAAATAGAGTAGGTTGTGGATAATATTTCGATGGGTTGTGAATCCAAAGAATTAAAAACCAGATAGTAATAAGAGACTTCAACTACAACTTAAGGCGATACTTTATGCAAAAAAAATACCGAGTAAATACACAATGTATTAAAAATCCAAGCTAATGATCCCCTCGCAAAATATCAATTGTTATTTAAAACACACAAACTTGGTGATAAATAATTGTTTGCAATTTTGGTGGTGAAAAAAATCTAAACAAGGTCGTCATTTTGTGTTTCGTCAAGAAAAACAACAGTAAATATTATCTGTCATTAAGTTTGAGTGTTTATAAGTAACAATTGATATTTTGCGAAGAAACCATCAGCTTGGATTTTTAATAAATTATGTACCTTTTACACGGTTATTTTGCGGAAATGGCGCCAGTGCTGCCATTATAATGTCGCGTAAGCGCTATCGCACACAGGCAACTTAGACGGTTCTCACACTGGCGACGCGCGCGGTCGCCGGGCTCCCGCGCGCGTCTTTTACTTTGTATGCAAGTACATCAATTTGTATAGAAAACCGCTTGGTCCAACACACCGAAGCCGCGCCGAGGCGCGTGAGCGCGTGACGCCGCGTGCCGCCGGCGGCACGCGGCGTCGCGCGCCAGCAGGCGCGGAAATTGCGGGGTACAACACACTGAGCTCCATAGTATCGTGCCGGTTTTTGTACGTAAGCGCGGGGCCGTCGTCTGACGCCGATCGGCGCGGAGGCGCGTCGAAAACCGCCCGAATAGGCGGCGCGCTGAGTCGTCGCCGCGCGCGTGAAACGCCAAACCGCGCCCCGCGACGGCGCGCGCCGGCAGTGTGAGAATCGCCTTAGTCTCCCAGCAACTGGTTTGTCTCTCACATCAAGTCCACGGGTTTATATGGAAGCGCGCACACGAAGCGACACGGTCGTCTGCAACTTTACATACAAATCACCTGAGAGACAAAAAAGTTGCGGAGACAAAAGTTGCCCGTGTGCGATAGCGCTTAAAGTCCTTAAAAATTACAATGATTTGAATAATTGAATTTTTTAATTTTATTTTGTGTTTTCGCGCGTCAATTGTTTTATACATTTTAGTAATAGTGTCCCGTTTTTAGGGTTCCGTACCCAAAGGGTAAAAATGGGACCCTATTACTAAGCCTCCGCAGTCCGTCTGTCTGTCTGTCTGTCTGTCTGTCTGTCTGTCACCAGGCTGTATCTCATGAACCGTGATAGCTAGACAGCTAAAATTTTCACAGATGATGTATTTCTATTGCCGCTACAACAACAAATACTAAAAACAAAATAAAATAAATATTTAAGGGGGGCTCCCATACAACAAACGTGTTTTTTTTTTTGCCGTTTTTTGCTCGATATTAATAACGACAACAGGTAGACAGTTGAGATTTTCACAGATGATGTATTTCTGATGCCACTATAACAACAAATACTAAAAACAGAATAAAATTAATATTTAAGGGGGGCTCCCATACAACAAACGTGCTTTGTTGCCGTTTTTTGCTACGGAACCCTTCATGCGCGAGTCCGACTCGCACTTGGTCGGTTTTTTTAGTATTGATTTCAAAGTAGAGAGTGAGAATTATTTTTCTTACATACCTAATTGCATGGTGAGACATGGTGAGGGAATTCATAAATAAATAGTGTTTTAAGTATAATAATAAATTATTTACCCTTCTTCCACAAAGGTTCACAGGTGGTATTGCTTCTGTCAAACGTCACTGGACAGGAAAAAACTACTCCCGATATCAAATTATTTTTGTATTTCGCTTTTGGAGCTCCTATGTGAAGCCTGAAAAAAATTCAAATATTACTTAGATGAAATTCATAACTATATTATAAAAGCGAAAGTCAAAATGTTTGTTTATTTATTTGTTTGTTTGTATGTTACACCTTCAAGTTTTAACACTACATTTTACATACACGTTGTCAATGGTACAAAGAAGGATATAGGTTACCTTTCATGCCGAAAAAAAGGTAATGTGCCCGAATAATAAAGAAATATTTGTCCACGCGGACGAAGTCGCGGGCGGCCGCTAGTAAATAATATATTAAATACTATAAATCATAATAATATTAACCTTTTTTTATTTTAAAGATTTTTACAGTTTCAGAATTGTCATAGTTAATGTAAAAAAAAAACAAGTAGGGTGTCGCCACGAAAAAGAAAATATCTGACAATTTAATTAAAAGAGTTGGACTAGGCTTATACTTAGATAAAGATAATAATGTCACTAAAAACGTGCAAAAATACTGTCTTTTGAGTAAGTGACATAAGTAAGGAATTTGAATTTTTTGAACATTAATGAATTTCAATTGATTTTAAGAACAACAAAAAATAAAAAACCTACTGAATATTTATGTTTTTCTTCTGTTTGTCTCAAAAATTCACCCGCCAAAAATCTTCTTACTTAAAAAAATCTACATGTTTGCGATTTTTTACGCAGAACAGAAGTAATATTATGAGAAACAGAATTTATCGGCGACTTCTTTAGTTTTTGTAGTCTATAAATAAATAAAATTCATTAGGTGCAGTCACGAGCAATAAGATGTACACACTGTACATGTCCTTTATGCCCGCCAATTGGTAATGCACCTGGCGGCCATGTTTTTAAATTAAAAAATGAAAAACAATTGTAAAACTTGATATACCTAGACCCTATCTAATTGAAAATCACAATTCAATAACTAACATATCAGATTACAAAGTAGAATTTTCTTGTTTCGTGACATTTTTGTTGCGAATCACGTCGAAGTGGATGTTAATATGACAAGGTTCCTGCGCATTACCAGTTGGCGGGGATTATACGTCAAAGTTATAACAATATGACAGTGCCTTTTGCATGTTATCACGTTAAGATAAATATTTTAATAGAAAAATGTTATCACGTTTTTTTTACATTCATCTACAAGGTTTATCTTCGATTCGATTTTATTAGCTACTAGTCGAACTCTTTGGCTTACCAGATGTTTTCTTCTTTACGTTTACGTTACGATTCCTATATGAACTTATGATTATGACAATCTCAGAACGAACACACTTGCCTAGTACCGACTCTTAATATAAAATACCTACCTATGTTATCATTTTATAATTCTTAATGAATGGTAAATAGTTTTGTTTCAAATCATACAAACTTATACTTATTTTTATCATTTTATAATGCCGTGGCAAAGCATTGTATGACTAATTCACCTACTATCAATATGGCAAATTACGCAAAAAATACACATCTTTTAAATCAAATTAAATGAAAACTATTGTAATAATTTCCGCACACGCAACGTCAAACAAAATGAATCATTTATTAATGCATTACAATAACTTATTTATAACCGGTTACCTATCTACAATGACATAGGATACGTCATTGTATGATTTAAGAATTTCAGCGAAAAAGGTAAAACCGGTTTTATACAATTTTACTTGGTTCCATAACTAGGTCTGAAATAAAACTGTAATCAGTAAAGTATTAACTCATAATTTTTGAAAAATGTTGACCTGTACATTTCTTTTCCAGGAACAATCACAGAAAGAAAGGAAAAGAATATTTAGTATAGCTGAGTTTTTGCTGTGTAGTGTAAAGTTACTTGCTATACCTAATTAAATAATTAAAAATATAAATATATATATTACAAACATTCAATACACACACACAACTAATGTTTATCCAACGATATAAAACAACTTCTTCATTATAAAAAAATAAGTACACAGAGATAAAATTTTCCAAGATACATAATGGAGACAACCAAAAGACAATATTATAATTATTTTAATATGCTACCTCTATTGTCTTATTTTTAAGAAAAATAATTATAAAAATTAATTCATACCCTATTTCACTCAAAGAAACCGCATATCCGAAATAACTATCCACCTGGTCAGAATAAAAAGTAGTTCTACTATTAACGTGAAAAATATCACTATTCAACACACTGGTCACTAAATTCACTAAAACGAATAACACTATCACTAAATGTTGACACAATAATATTATTACTTCTCGCGTCATTTTAAATGCATTAATTGATTGCGCACTATGTTGCGCACTCGGTGTCAAGATGCGCACTGACCGAAGTTAAGTGATAACTAAGCAAGAAGTATTATCGATACCTACATACATTTTATTATTATGATTATTAATACTTAGTCTTTCAATAGGCAGCAGTAAATTTTACTAGTTAGGGTTCCGTACCAAAATGGTAAAAAGGAACCCTTATGGTGTGACTCAGTCTGTCTGTCTGTCTATCTGTCACAGCAGGATATCTCGAGAACTACTTATGGTATCAACTTGAAATTTGAAATAGTTTAAGATGACATTTGCCCAACTATTTTGCAAATAAGAAATAAGTAAAAAAGTTAATATCTTTTTTAAAACAGGGACTGAAAAGGGGTCTTAAAAATTTTAAGTGGGGCTATTAGGGCATGTGGGGTATCATATGAAAGAGCGCCATTTGCACGTTTTCAATCATTTTTTTTTGTTTTAAGCCGCTTAGTTTTCGACTTATGATGAAAAATGTAAAAAAAATACCGTTCCCCCCCCTTATCTCCGAAGTTTGCAAAGAGAAAAATCTGAAATAATTCTATGTGATAGCAGTTTATATAAAGATTACAGGAAAAATAAAACGATATCTCAATATAGCACACTTCTTTAAAAACTATCAAATTTCTAAAAAAAGTTAACATTAGTTCCACTATCGGTCAAGAGGTGGCGCTGACCTAAAACTGCAATACTAATTTTATTGTTCTACTCTGCAGTGTGGTTTAATGGTGCAATAATGATGGTACGGAACCTTCGGTGCGCGAGTCCGACTCGCTCTTGATTGGTTTTTTTTAATAGAATATTAGCTCTATTTAGCAGGAAGCTTTCTAATTTATATCGAACCTATGTTAATTATTTTGCTTTAAGATTATTTTATTTAGTGTAAGCAACACCGTAACTTTTTCCCCTCAGGGTCACGTGGTCATCTTCCTAATGTTGTCTTCTTCCCAAAGTCGTCACTTTTCTAAGTGGTCACCTTTCTAAGTGGTCAGTTTCCAGGCCCTCACACTTTGTTTAAGATATCAGCTTAGATTGTTTAGATTGTTATGTAAGTGATACTGTAACATGTGCTCAATAAATATAAATTAACTAGCTTCCGCCCGCGACTTCTTCGGCGTGGACATTCGGGAAATACCTAGGGAACCTCTGACCGGGATAAAAAGTATCCCATGTTTTGAACCAGGCTATATACTATCTGTGTGTCAAATTTCATCCAAATCTGTTCAGCCGTTTTTGCGTGATTGAGGAAAAAACATCCAAACCCAAAACATACTTTCACATTTATAATATTAAGTAGGATAAAAGAATTGCAAGTTAGTTTCTGAATGGTTTAATTAAATAATTAATTTTTTTACAGTTTAATCTGAGACGATTTCTTTTTTTTTTCACTACAAATATAATATTATGTGAACTAGACTTAGTTACTAACAAAAATACTTACAAGCAACTTGGATTTTTTTCACTAGTTAAGTACGATAATGATAATTTATTATCAAAAGAGTTATCAAGATATTTTTTTACTCAAACAATTTTTTTTGATATTTTTTATTTATATTTATATGTCGGCGCGCAATAACAAAACTGGCTACGAACGTGCGCACGTGCAACGTGAGTCACCGAACCAGTCGCAACGCGCGTTATCGTACCACTCACTGAGTCAGGCGAGGTGGGGACGGCCGGCCTTTATAAAGCGGAACGCAAGGCGACCGGCACATTCGATTCGATGCGCTCGCTCCGTCAACACCTCTAATTGTGATACGGATCGCACCTGAATCAGACCCATTATTAATCTATAGTTAATTTATGTCGTCGATTTTGATTATTAATAATAATTATCTCTTAATTAATTAAAATACTTTTCTGCAGAAATACAGTAGTTTTTATAAAAAACTATGTCCAAAGACCAGTCTAGACCAAACGCTGACCCTATGGATCATCGTCCGCCTTCGCCAATTCTACAGCCATTACCAATTCCATCCGAAATCAGAAGTGGGATGGACCTTGGGACCTCATCAGCTCCGTCAACCTACACAGAAGGAGGTAGCGATAACTTTGGCAACAACCAAGCGCTGTCTGCACTGGCAGGTATCATAGAGAACTTAACGAGACAACAGCAGGCAAGTATGCAAACTAATCGTGAGTTTTTAGCAGGGCTACTAACCAGGTTATGGCCCCAACAAAACGACCAAGACTCAGCGATATCTATATTGCACCGTTTGATCCTGATGGCGATGTACCAGTACGGGACTGGTGCGAGCACGTGGACAGGGCAAAAAACCACTGGCAATTGACTGATTACGAGGTATGTACAAAAATAGCTGGTTTATTACAAGGTCGCGCCAAAACTCTTGGAGATACTTGGTTAGTAAAGTCGCCAATATGGTCTGACATGCGTGAAGCCTTAATTCAAACCTTTGAACCCGAAGCTCGATATTCAAACGATATAGTGAAGCTGCGAAGTTTTAAATTTGATTCATCTAACCCTGCTGAGTCCATTACCAAAGCTTGGAGTATCTGGAAGAGAGTAGTAAATGGTGATAAGGATAAAGATGCTGTAGAAGCCGTAATTGGCTGCATAGACAATGAATTTCTCCGTTTACGTCTGTTATCCAGTAAATGCTCCTCTGTGCCTGAATTGATTTCTGTAGCAGCTACAATCAAGCAACGAGAACCTCGACAAGGCGAACCACCTGCCAAACGACCAAGACTAAGAAACAATAGAGAAGACACTACACTTTGTTTTAAGTGTGGAAAGCCTGGACACATACAAACACATTGTAACAAAGGTAACGAGAAGGTGAGCGACCCCAAGCCATTGCTAAGTACAACTAATACGAGTGATTCTTTGAGCCGAACAGAACGCCCTAAGCCCAAGTGCAGTTACTGTGACAAAATTGGTCACACTGAGTCTGTTTGCTTTAAAAAAATGGCAGATGAAGCCGATAAAGTTAATTTAGCTAGGGAGCATGAAGAAATCCTAACGCCAATGATTGTTAGTATTAATAATCGAAAATTTACAGCATTCTATGACAGCGGTGCAGCACGTTCCTTAATAAGGCGTTCTATCAGTCGATCTATTCCTGGAAAACGAGAAGATTGTTCCTTAATGCTAAAAGGCATTGGTAGTGAAAGTGTACCAATTCTGTCCTGCCAAAAAATCAATGTAACTTGTAACATTAATGACATTTTTTTAGAAATTGCTTTTCACATTGTAGAGGACCACGAAACACCATGCGATCTTTTATTAGGTGCAGAAATAGTGAAAGGTACGGGCCTGAACGTGCTTGTTTCTGAAATGGGGGCCACCATGATGAGACAGTCCTTTATTTTAAACATGGAGGTAACTGAAGACCTTTATAGAAATATGGAAACTGATTTGACCAATCCAGAGGAAATACGTGAGTTGAACAAAGTTTTATTTAAATATAAGGAGACCTTTGCTTCTGGTATTCCGAAAAATCAAGTTACCACGGGAAGCTTAAAAATTCAGTTAAAAGATCCAACTAAAGTTGTATCTAGAAGACCCTATCGGATGGCACCAACAGAACGACAAAAATTGAAGGATATTATTAATGAATTAATAACTCACGGAATAGTCAGAGAAAGTACGTCGGAATTTGCCAGCCCAGTGATTCTTGTCAAAAAGAAAAATGGAGACGATCGAATGTGCACAGACTATCGAGAATTAGATAAAAACACTGTCCCAGTCAAGTTTCCACTACCGATCATTTCCGACCAAATTGACCGATTATCAGATGCTGTCTATTTCATCAGCTTAGATATGGCCCAGGGTTTTTATCAAATTCCAATTGAAGAAGAATCCATACCAAGAACTGCCTTTATTACGCCAGATGGCTTATATGAGTATGTGAGAATGCCATTTGGGCTGATGAATGCGCCAGCTGTATTTCAACGCGCTATAATGACTGCGTTAAGACCTCTACTTGATAACATCTTAGTTTATATGGATGATGTGTTAATAAAATGCAAAACATTTACTGAAGGTTTACAAATTCTAGACAACGTTTTGGCAGCCTTATCTGAAGCTGGGTTTACTGTGAATGCAAAGAAGTGCTCATTTTTCAAAACATCCATCGAATATCTCGGTAATTTGATTGCAGGAGGGACGGTGCGTCCAAGTCCGAGGAAGGTGGAGGCCTTAGAGAAATCTGCAGTACCCACAAACGTAAAACAGGTACGTCAATTCTGTGGCTTGGCAGGCTATTTCAGGCGTTTTATACCGTCCTTCTCTGAACGCTTGATTCCACTCTATAACCTGACAAAGAAAGATGCTAAATTCCAGTGGACCGCAGAATGTGAAAGCGTCAGACTTGATATCATTCGCCGTTTAACATCAGCACCAATACTAGCCATTTTTCAAGAAGGACTTCCCATTGAACTCCATACTGATGCTAGCAGCACAGGTTTGGGCGGTATCTTAATTCAAAAAAAGGATGGCCGACAGCATGTGATTGCTTACATGAGTATGAGAACTACAGAACCAGAAAGTCACTACCACTCCTACGAGCTGGAAACGCTGGCCGTAGTAATAGCAATTAAACACTTTCGGCAATACTTATATGGCAGGTCTTTTACAGTCATCACCGACTGCAACGCCATAAAGTCGTCGTCAAGCAAACATGAACTCTTACCCAGAATCCATAGGTGGTGGTCTTTTCTCCAGCATTACGATTTCAAAATAGAATACCGCCAAGGAAATCGAATGAAACATGCTGATTTCTTTAGCCGCAACCCTACAGCATGCATTAACTTGGCACAAAATGTCGATACGTGGTTAAAGATAGAGCAAAGGCGTGATGCAGAGTTAGCCCAAATCATAAAGAAATTGGAACACAACGAGGAAATGAGTGAGTACCGCCTAAATGATTTGGTTTTAGAACACTGTCACGACGAAGAAATACCTGGAAGTAAAAAATGGAAAAAAGTGGTGCCAAAGTCATACCAGTGGAGCATTATTAATGCCTATCATACCGCACTAAAACATTTTGGGTGGGAAAAAACTCTCAGCAAGATTAGAGAAAACTACTGGTTTCCTGAGATGTCCACAACGGTAAGACGATTCATAGATAACTGTGTTATATGCAAAACCAGTAAAGGTCCTTCCGGAGCCAAACAGGTAGAGATGTTCCCAATAGACAAAAAACCCGTACCCTTCGATACCATCCATATAGACATGACCGGCCATCTTACTAAAAGGAACAACAAGCATGAATATGTTGTTGTTATTATAGACGCTTACACTAAATTTGTGACCTTGACTTACGCGACAAATAAAACTGCCAACTCAATGTTGCGTGCACTGAAACATGTTGTTTCTTTATTTGGATCTCCAAGACAGATCATAAGTGATCAGGACACTGCCTTTAAAGCCGAATTTGAAGAGTTTTGTAAAAACTACAACATTCATCAGCACTTCATAGCCCCAGGTGTCAGTCGAGCTAACGGACAGGTGGAGAGGATGATGGCCGTTGTGAAAAATGGATTGACTATCATTCGCAATTACGAAACTCAAAACTGGAAGAAAGGTTTGGAAGCTCTCCAGTTAGCAATTAACTGTACAAAGAATAAAACAACAAATGTTAGTCCAATTAAAGCTCTTACCGGAAGACAATGTGCAGTACCACCAGAATTAATATCTTTGATTGACAAGGATGAAGAGACGGTAAATCGAGATCAACTTGACAGCTACATGCAAAGGAAAATTGAAACACGAGGAAAAGAAGACAAAGCTAGATTTGACCAAGGTAAAGCCAAAGTGAAACGGTTTCAAAAGGGAGAATTTGTTTTATTTAAGACTAATCCTAGATCGCAAATCGGACTTGACCTGAAATACCCGGATGCTTATGTAATTTGGAAGATATTGCCAAATGACCGTTACCAAGTGAAGAAGATAACAGGCCGCGGACGTCCAAAGAAAGTAGCTCACGATCAACTTCGGTTAGCACCCAAACCAAACGAAGGCATAAGCATAAGTCTGGATCCCATGTCGGCGCAAGACGAATTTACTACAACACCGGAATCAAATGAGATCAACCTTAATACTTCTAGTGATTTGGTACAAAATCAATATGAACTTACACAACAATAAAGGTATAATTTACGTTTTACTACTATTGTTGCATGCTCTGTTCATGATTGACATAAGTTGAGGACAGGGGCCTCCTTAGTTTTGCAAAGAATGACGTAAGTTGAGGACAGGGGCCTCCTTACTATTTCTGAGAGTCACTTGAGTCGAGGACAGGGGCCTCCTTACTTTTACCAAGAGTCATGTAAGTCGAGGACAGGGGCCTCCTTACTTTTTTTAAGAGTCACATGAGTTGAGGACAGGGGCCTCCTTACTTTTTCTTAGAGTCACATGAGTTGAGGACAGGGGCCTCCTTATATTTGCATTCAAAGCTAAAAAACCCGAGTCTAAGTACTAGATGGGTAAGAATATACTGTGTGTTTTTACGTTGTATTGCAGGTCGAGGGCGACCATTTCGCAGAATGGCCGTGTCGGCGCGCAATAACAAAACTGGCTACGAACGTGCGCACGTGCAACGTGAGTCACCGAACCAGTCGCAACGCGCGTTATCGTACCACTCACTGAGTCAGGCGAGGTGGGGACGGCCGGCCTTTATAAAGCGGAACGCAAGGCGACCGGCACATTCGATTCGATGCGCTCGCTCCGTCAACACCTCTAATTGTGATACGGATCGCACCTGAATCAGACCCATTATTAATCTATAGTTAATTTATGTCGTCGATTTTGATTATTAATAATAATTATCTCTTAATTAATTAAAATACTTTTCTGCAGAAATACAGTAGTTTTTATAAAAAACTATGTCCAAGGACCAGTCTAGACCAAACGCTGACCCTATGGATCATCGTCCGCCTTCGCCAATTCTACAGCCATTACCAATTCCATCCGAAATATATAACCAGTGTTCAAGTATCATAAATCATAAGACAAAATTGTAACCTAATAACAAAAATATTTAGTACAGATAGACTTTTTATTATTCCGTGATATAAATTAGTATAAGATAATGTGGCACCCTGAGCAAAAGTGGAGCCGCCGTAAATTTTATTAAATATTATAATTTTAACACACAATTTTAACATTTTATTTTATATTACGTGGATTTTTTAGGGCACATAGTCTAGTATTTTTAGACGGTATCGCTATATTCCCCCGTAGTCACTGCTAGAAGTAGATAGCAAAATTGCTAAAAATGGCCGTTTTTGACACATTTGCTGTCTACTTCTACGAATAACTACGAGGGAATGTAGTGATACATTCTAAAAAAAATTGTTTAAAAAAAAAAACAAAAAAACCGACTTCAAAAAACCTACCTCTAAAAAGCAAGAAATAATATAAGAACCACCCGACTTCAATAGACGTGTTTTTATTATTACGAATATTATTTCTTGCTTTTAAGAGGTAGGTTTTTTGAAGTCGGTTTTTTGTTTTTTTAAACCATTTTATTTTTTTATTTTTAGTGAAGGTCCTTGTAGGTAAATTATTTATTTAGGTAGAAAAATCGGCTCAGCCAAATGTGAGATAATCAGGAAGAAACATACATACATACGGCTCAAACTGAGAACCTCCTTTTTTTTAAGTCGGTTAAAGAACTACACAGATATCCCTCTTCCAACAAAAGAATTATTATCTTATTCAGTTCATAAAAAAAGAAGTAATATGACCATATCATCGGGGTAATTCACACAAAATCATACTATTTTCTTGATTTTTTCAAGATTACTTGAAAAGTACTAAACCGAATTCCAAATTTTAAAAAATGGGACCAGCTTGGGAGTTTACCTAATGTAATAACGTTTGAATCATTTCCATCGGTCCAGCCGTCTTTGAGTAATCGGTGGACATACACAAAAAAAATATACAGACGAACCTCCTCCGTTTTTGAAGTCAGTAGAAATACTAGACATTAATAGAAACTTGTTCTATTAATAACTTATTAAATAAAAACCTCTGAGGGCGCCACTTTTGGTCAAATAACCGCATTAAAAGAAATGGGTACCTAGTTCATACACTACATACATTCACGTACATTCACTTTCTTGCACGGTGAAAGAGAACTTTTTCAACAGTTTATTCAAATTGATAATGCAAAAACATTAAAGATACATCTTAACATAAGTTCAGTCACGTTTTTGTAACATAAATACAAAATGTATTACCTATGTAAAAAAAAATGTACAAACTGTAAATTAGTTCGTAAGGTCAATGTCCGCTACTACTTTAGGTCAGCATACTTGCATAATTATTATAAAAAGATAAGAACATAGAAATACGATAGTTCAATTTTGACAAATAATTAACTTACTAATACTAAGTGTTACTAAGTGTAAAAAAAAATATACTTACTATGTTCACTTCTCAAGCTTACACGCTAGTTGGTATTTGGTTCAAATCAAAAAATCAAAAAAATCAAAAATCATAACAAATACCAACTAAATACCTAAGTAGGTACTTTAAAAAAAACCGCGCTAGTATTCGTTAAAAAGTGTTATATTTCATACTTACCGCCTTACTAATAAAGAACTGCAACCCACCCGTTTTACAAGTGTGTAACTATGACAGTGATAGATGAGTTATAGATCGCGTATACAGTCGGTTACTAATAAAGACTTTTATTGTATTGGGTAGTTACACAAAGGTTAATACGAATATCACTTGCAACACTGGTGCTCACGTTCTAAAACAACATTATCTTCAATTATTTTCTAGTGAAATATAAATAAATAAATAATTTAAATCTTATATTGAGGCATATTTGGTTAAAATCTTTAAATTGTAATGGGTTTTTTAATGTTTTGGTTTTAATTTACTTATTTTTTTCGTGAACTGTCTATCGTGTTTTTAAACGATCACAGGAAATGTCATACGTTGCCATGACAATAATAAACAAACAAATATTTTCAAATATTCAAAATGTAAATACACAACATTTTATGCGTTTCTTTTATTATTTTCGGTTGTTTTGTGTTTTTCTCAGTAATAGCCAAGATTTGCAAGCTTTGGAATACCCACCTCATTTTTACAGTTTGTGATTTACGCTCACGAGTTGCATAATAATGTCATCCCAATGGAATCAACGCTGGAGAGATGTAATTCTTGCCAATTTTATAAATAATGTTTATTATTTATAATTATTAACTTGTACTCGAAACAATCTAACAAGCACCAGATCATAACTAAGTCAAGATCATGGAAATAAGATCGAGGAATCGAGCACATGAAGGAAACTTATATACCTACCTACCTAACCTATCGCAAAGATTTCAATCTTTGCGCTATCCTAACCTGAAGAAAGCTGCATCGATTAAAAACTTAAGAACAACGAAGAACTATTTTCTTTTAAAGGTTATGTATGTCTATAAAATAAAATATATCGAGTGAAAAACTAGTGCATTTTTATTCAATATTAGATAATTATGATCTAGCATTGCAACGGTTGGTTTGTTAATAATCTTATTAAAATGATAATGGGATAAAAGAATCAATCTATTTTGCTTAATTTATAAAAAGGAACTGACAGGACTTCAGTAATGTACGGTTTCTTATATAAATTGAAGGCTGATTGACCAGTTTCATTGCTTTGTATGCTAGTAAAGACTTCTCATATCGAATTGTTCTAGAAACAACATCGAAATAATGATAAAACTTTATTTTTATCCATTTTACGTATTTACACATCAGTTAAACTAGGTCCCGTGAGTGTATAGTGACAGTTTAAGTTTCCATAGTAATTACCCACTCGTTACAACAGGTGTATGTCACGGAACTGTCAAAATTTGTTTATTAGTCAAGATTTCGCTGTATCACCCGTACACAACGCGGGTAAATGTTTATTAGTAAGGCAGTATCTATAAATAAATCTATTATTATAATAAAACACTTCGATAGCAGCTGGTAGTTGGTTCATATATTATTGTTTAATCCTTGGAAATTACATTAAAGTCAGTACAAATATTTTGATAGTCAATTGTTTAAGTATATTTTCTTTTTTAGATAGTTTCGAACGTATGGAACGAACGCTCCAAAGAGTTTTTAATGCACCGTGGTTTGCATACAACCTCATTAGGCTGATTATGGCTTATACACTTACCCCCTTACCAAGAACCTTATATTCAACCGCCTTACTAATAAAGAACCGCAACCCACCCGTTTTACAAGTGTGTAACTATGACAGTGATAGATGAGTTATAGATCGCGTATACAGTCGGTTACTAATAAAGACTTTTATTGTATTGGGTAGTTACACAAAGGTTAATACGAATATCACTTGCAACACTGGTGCTCACGTTCTAAAACAACATTATCTTTAATTATTTTCTAGTGAAATATAAATAAATAAATAATTTAAATCTTATATTGAGGCATATTTGGTTAAAATCTTTAAACTGTAATGGGTTTTTTAATTTTTTGGTTTTTATTTACTTATTTTTTTCGTGAACTGTCTATCGTGTTTTTAAACGATCACAGGAAATGTCATACGTTGCCATGACAATAATAAACAAACAAATATTTTCAAATGTTCAAAATGTAAATACACAACATTTTATGCGTTTCTTTTATTATTTTCGGTTGTTTTGTGTTTTTCTCAGTAATAGCCAAGATTTGCAAGCTTTGGAATACCCACCTCATTTTCACAGTTTGTGATTTACGCTCACGAGTTGCATAATAATGTCATCCCAAGGGAATCAACGCTAGAGAGATGTAATTCTTGCCAATTTTATAAATAATGTTTATTATTTATAATTATTAACTTGTACTCGAAACAATCTAACAAGCACCAGATCATACCTAAGTAAAGATCGTGGAAATAAGATCGAGGAATCGAGCACATGAAGGAAACTTATATACCTACCTACCTACCCTATCGCAAAGATTTCAATCTTTGCCCTATCCTAACCTGAAGAAAGCTGCATCGATTAAAAACTAAAGAACAACGAAGAACTATTTTCTTTTAAAGGTTATGTATGTCTATAAAATAAAATATATCGAGTGAAAAACTAGTGCATTTTTATTCAATATTAGATAATTACGATCTAGCATTGCAACGGTTGGTTTGTTAATAATCTTATTAAAATGATAATGGGATTATAGAATCAATCTATTTTATAAAAAGGAACTTTGACAGGACTTCAGTAATACGGTTTCTTATATAAATTGTAGGCTGATTGACCAGTTTCATTGCTTTGTATGCTAGTAAAGACTTCTCATATCGAATTGTTCTAGAAACAACATCGAAATAATGATAAAACTTTATTTTTATCCATTTTACGTATTTACACATCAGTTAAACTAGGTCCCGTGAGTGTATAGTGACAGTTTAAGTTTCCATAGTAATTACCCACTCGTTACAACAGGCGTATGTCACGGAACTGTCAAAATTTGTTTATTAGTCAAGATTTCGCTGTATCACCCGTACACAACGCGGGTAAATGTTTATTAGTAAGGCAGAGTACAGGAGCCCGTAGAACATTTAAATCACCAAAAAGGTTACCGTTTGCCGTTGTGATATAGTTAATTATTAAGAAATTATAGATACTTTAACCCAAGTTTTACAGATCGCAACCCGCCGTAACCTATATTTGTATATCTCCAAAATTCATATTTTTTTTATTTTTCGAGGTTTACCACATAGTTTAGCTATTGTCGTGTTCTACAGCTTGGTTTGATTGCCACAGATAAAAGTAAGACTATAAAAAGTAGCCATACACAGATTTAAGACCTGATGAAAATGGTTGGACTTTATCTGCTCTTAAATCTGTGTATGATCATTTTACATAGTCTTACTATTATCAGTGGCAATCAAACAAAGCTGTAGAACACTACAATAGCTAAAACATGTGGTAAATCTTGAAAAATAAAAAAAATATCATTTTTGGAGATATACAAATATAGGTTACGGCGGGTTGCGATCTATAAAACTTGGGTTAAAGTATCTATAATTTCGTAATAAATAACTATATCACAACGGCAAACAGTAACCTTTTTGGTGATTTAAATGTTCTACGGGCTACTGTACTATTGTATGTTTTTTTTTTTGTTGTTTTTGTTGTATGTGTTTTTTTTTAATTAGTATGAAAAAATAACAATACTGAAAGAAAACTACATAAATTGGCCAAACAAAGGAATAAAACTTTGTATTTCAATTTTTTTTGTACATAATTAACTACCTATCTAGAACGCTTTTGAATGACTCATTAAGATAATGATATGCATAATTTATATACATTATGTACAATTTTCTTCAGATATCGAAAAAAGTTTAAAAGTATAACAGAATATTATAAGATTTCATATTTATTTAGTTTACGGTACATAATTTCCTTTTGGACACTTATAATTGTAGGGCGTTCTCTGTTTATGTAGTGTTTATGATTTTGATGGATTTCAGTACCTACCTACTGGCTGCGTAAAAAAACAGCAGTTTCATACGTTTTGATATTTATTAATTTTTGTATGAAACAGCAGATTTTTTTCGCGATTTCAGAGTTGGTCCCGTATTAAAAGGTGTTCAGTTTGATGGTCCCTATCCCTATCTACCATATTCGGCTTTGCGGGTTGTTTTGTAACATCCTGTATAATCATTACCGCTATGTTTCAACAAAGTTTTTGATAAGTTTCTGGTCAATATTTATTAAAAGTGCATCACATGATTGCATATGCAGGGCTCACTAATGATAAGGACCGTTTCCCGTCCGGAGGGCGGCAAGATAAATGTTGCGGGTGATTCATAACCAATGACCTAAAGATATAGAGATCCGTACCTTAAAAGGAAAAACGGAACCCTATAGGATCACTTTGTTGTCCGTTTGTCTGTCTGTCAAAACCCTTTATCTCGGGAATGCGTCGAGGGATAACGAGTAGGAGAATTTTTTTTACCCACGACACTACCAGTAGTGCGCCTTGGTAGTGTCGTGGGGAAGAAGGGAAATTAAAACCTCAAACCTTATATAGTCCCTTGAAACTGTGAAATAATCTAACTTCGAAGTAACTTAAAAAAAGATATTGCCGTTTATGCCACAAAAACGCAAATTTCAACTCTCTTGAAGGGAATCGAAAAAAATATTTTAAAGTGTAGTTCCCGTTGAGATAGAACTATTAAATTTGGCAAGTATTTAATATCGTGCTATACTATAAGTAAAGGTCTGAAAACTATTCGTGAATTCTAAAACACAAAAAAATAGTCTTTATTTAAGCATCTACCGTACGGAACACTCAGTGGGCGAGTTCGACTCGCACTTGTTCAATTTTTTATGGAAACATCACTGACCTGCATAAAAATTTTTTTTCATGTCAGTGGGAAACATTGATTCTGTAAATTGGTAGGAAGCCATCCTTTGAGGAAGAATAAGTGCGTACTTTGCATTGTTTGCAACCATACTCCGTGCGGAAATTCCGGTAAAGAATAACATATGATTTCCCAATTCCTGGCCAACAGGAAAAACTCGTTTTCGATTTGTTCTATGCTGATGCTCAATATGTTATTTAGGATAATGAATAATCATTACATATTTAATAAATCTATTTTTATTCATATTAACTAATAAGTACCTACTTACAATCATAATAATAATCATAATCTTTATTTGCAAATAAACATGGTATACAAAAGATTTATTAAGTAATAATAGACAATAGACATGTTTAGCCAAATTAATTAGCATGCAAAATTCTAAAACAAAATATTCCCATTAATAATTATTAGGTAGGTAGTAATTTCCTTATTTTGATATGTGCTTGTTAATATAATACAATCAATGTACTTTGTTTTTTTATTTATTAAGGAAACAAACGGTCATAATAAAATTATTTTGCAATATTAAATGTATCCAAAAAAACCTATAGATCCATTAAAGTAAACAAAAAAAAGTAGTTGGTAACAAAACTTTTTGAAAGTTATTACAAAGCAAACAAAAAAAATATTGTACTTATTATTATGTTAGTAAGTTTAAACTGATTTATAAACCTTATAAAAACAAACAGATTAAATGGAAGTCTATAAAGTGTTTTATGTGTTTTACTCTCTTGACAAATGATAAAGATGAAATGACAGTACAGTGACGTGATAAAGACTTTGGTTATCTAATTATGAAATATCAAAATTTGGTGATTAATTTAGTTGCATACCTCATGGTTATTATTCCAAGCATGACCAACAGGTGACATAAACTGTATTCATAGAATGTATTTAGTAGACTCAGTTCCTTTGATGATTCATCATGATTCACGATGAACCCATGTCTGTTCAGCTTTAATAGCCATTTTAGATAATGTGCACTTTTGAACCCCTTTAATATCCAATATTCGTAATAATAGAATTGTAAATATGCTATAATAAATACGCTATTCTAATCCTGATTAATCCTTTATTTAGCTAATGAATATACATTTTAATGTGTATTCTGTAATGCCTTAAATACTTGACTAATTACCTAAACTATTATTTATTCTGTGCTAGTTATACTAACGCCTAAATGATATAGCTTATCATTGTAAAAGTAACTAAATTTTAGGGTTTAACGGATGATTCGAATTCCATTCTTGGTATTTTTATGCAATAAGTAATATTTTCTCACAATTTTATTCATACAACGTGTTGATGAAATATGAACCCAAAATGGTAAACCCGTTTGTTGGGAACATAAAACTGAACTACTTTTACTATAGGAGTCAGAAATCGCGTATAAAACAGCTGTTTCAATAGAAAAAATATTTACGAAAATATTAAAATGTATGAAATAGCTGATTTTTAGGGTTCCGTAGCCTAAATGGCAAAAAACGGAACCCTTATAGATTCGTCATGTCTGTCTGTCTCTGTCTGTCTGTCCGTATGTCACAGCCACTTTATTCCGAAAGTATTAAGACTACACAGTTGAATCTTGGTAGGTAGGTGTATTCTATTAACCGCTTACCGAATTTAATACAAAAATAAGAAAAATAAAAGATTAAGGGGGGGCTCCCCATACATGGAACTGAAACTGAAAAAAAATTTTTTCTCCAAACTAACACGTGTTGGGTGTTTATAGATAGGTCTTTAAAAATGACATTGAGATTCCTAAGACAACTTTTTCTCAAAGTCAACCGTTTGAAAGATATTCACCGCCAAAGTGGTAAAATGTGTGTCCCCCCCCCCCTTTAACTTTTGAAATAAGAGAGTAAAAAATCTAAAAAAAATATATGCTATAGATCTTAATAAACACTTTCAACCAAAATTAGTTTGAACGAGATATAATAATTAATTTTTGAGATATAGCACATTTTTCAAAACCGCAAATATAACTTTGTCATTCATACCAACACTGTGAAAAACAAAGTTATTTCTGCATACGAAAAATGATAGGTGGTATTAAATATGGTATGGTATAAGGTAACTACGGAACCCTATGGCGCGTGGCCCGACACGCACTTGGCCGGTTTTTTTTCGCGGTTTCAGAGTTGGTCCTTTAGGAAGAGTTTTTCAGTATGATGATCCGAAGAAATGGTTTTCCCATCTTAGGTTAATTGTGAGAAAATATTACTAATTGCATAAAAATACCAAGAATGGAATTATTCGAATCATTTTTTTGCGGAAGTAATCCTTTTTTCACAATGGTTTGGGACTTCCGCCATTGATATCAGTGTTTAAATCCATTGTGTCACATAAGTCTTGCTCACAAAGGGGTTAACAATTTCGGTAACGAATCAGGGCGTCTCTGGGCTGTCACAAAAACAGAATTCAGAGATCTGCAACTCAGCTGCTTTCATCAAATTTACTGAACCGGCAAATCACATGTGCTGAGTTTTAAATTGTCAAAGGGTAGAAAATGACATTTATTACAAAACGCCTTGGTTTGACTCGATTATAAACTTCGTAATACCTAATGTAAGGCAAGGTTAAGGCTGTATGTTGGCTGTAGGTTGTATGACCGAAAGTGGCGCCGCGGTGAATTTTATTTAGTAGGTTTTTTAATTTTAATAAAACTTTACGTAGAATTTCTAGGGCTCATAGTCTAGTTTTTTTAAACGCTATCATTACATCTCCTCGTAGTCACTGCTAGAAGTACTTAGAGCTATAAGTAGCAAAACTGCTAAAAGTGGCCGTTTTTGATAAAGGAGATGTCTCAGTGTTGCCCCAGTTTAATTTTATTTAATTACTTTCATAATTTTAAAAATGCTAATTACATTTTATTTAAGTATAGGAGCAGTCAAGAATTGTTTTATATTTAGAAATACAATTACAAAAACATTAAGTTAATTTCTGAAGTATTTTGTGAAAAAAAATGTAAGTAAATAGTACTAGCATGATAAAAAATTGTGATTTAAAAGCGTTTTAACTTTAAAATCCCACTTTTTAATACAGAAAATAATTATTAATCTGATTCTAGAGTAAAATACCTACTCTGACATACCTACTACTTTGATTAAGACGCGATAGACTTTCATTTTTTGAGAATGGAGAGGCAAATGACATAGGCACGATGGGACATGTCCTTTGCTATCTACTTCTACGAATGACTGTTGATACCTACCTTCTAAAAATACTAGACCATGAGCCCTAAAAGTTCCACGTAAAGTTTTATTAAAATCATTTTCTATTAATTAACTACTTATTAAATAAACCTCTGAGGGCGCCAGTCCTTTCGGCGGTATAACTACCTTAACTAAAACTTACTAGTTGAAATGGTAAAAAATGGCAATCTGTATTGTTACAAATAAAATTATATAAGTTTATGTAAATTGGTCGTATTTTTTTATAGAACTGAAAGCATTTGCACTGGCAATCCTGAATCATGATCATGATATCTTGATATTGGGGCCTGGTTAAAATGTATTGTACCAAAGTAACTCACGATCTTCTTTTATTTCAGTAAGCAAAATTGACGCTAGCAATGCTCACCTTTTAGAAAACACCAACTCTAACGGAACGAAAATAAGGTTCAAAATAAATCCAACGCACATAAATGCGATGCCGACTGGATAATACAATCGAAGATAAATGCATTTTCGGGATTTTCCGGTATAATATGAAGACGTTAGGGGATTTTCAAGCATTGTGTTCGAATAAAGATAATCTTCCGTGAATTGCACTTTCTGGGTTAACGTAAGTTAGATAGTTAAATGTCCTAATGCCTATCTCGAATACTTTTTGTATGGTTTAACGTAATTTCCAGAATTTTAAGATAGGTAAGTATCTATTATAGAATTGTTTCCTAGTAATTTCACCCACAATTGTTCAAACTTAATTGCTTTAATTTCATGTCTTTTCATGGATAATAATGATCAAAGTAAAAGACTTTAAATATGTAAATTAATTAATTTAATTAACCTTAATCTGTGTGTCAGTAGGTATTTTTGTATGTACAATGTGATTGTACTACAGAAGTGACCATTTCAACTTCACAAAGCTTGCGGTACAAAATAATTTAAGTACCTATTTTAATCTGTAAAATTTACTCTTTGCCATAAATTCTCCAGTGAAGTTGCAGCGGATCACTGTCTATAAAAAAATAAAAATTTTTTTTCAGGTGGCAAAAACATGGAAATAGTACTATAAACCGGAATGAGCGCTTCGCCCCAAAACGAGCCGACAGAGAGGTCAAGTAGATGTATGTGTCCTTTTCTTCATTAGGGTGACCAAACCGTATGGTTGGCCGGAGACATACATAATACTTTAAACTGTTTAATATAAACTTAAATACCTAGGTAGTTCTTTATTTATAATTAACACTTTTTACCGCGTTTTTATTAGGTTGCTTGCTCTTTTGTTTGTTTGAGCACAAATTTTGCAAACGATTTTATACTGAATTCCCGATGAGCTAGAGACTTGAAACTTTGAACACAGGTCAGAAATGGAAGAAAATGCAATATTACAATGTCATTGAGCTGATCTGATGATGGAGCCGGGAGAACGCCACAGGAACTCTATGATGAATGAAACTATACAACCCCATCGTGTTTGGGCTTGTTAGAATTGTCTTGACAAGTACTCTGACGGGAGACGAGGTTCAGGGTTGGATGATGAAGTCTGGAGGCCATGCCATAGGAACCCAATATTGAAATCATGCAATCCCATCGAGTTTGGGCTCGTTTGAATCGTCTTGACGAGTGCTCTGTTGGGTAATAGTATCCAAGAGTCTGATGAAGGAAGCCGGAAGAAGGCCACAGGAACTTTGTAATAAAACCTTTCACCCCATCGAGTTTGGACTCGTTTGAATGGTCTTGACGAGTACTCTGATAGGCGGTGGTATATTTTTAATTTAGCTCGTTAACTAAAAAACAGAAAATAATTATTTATTTAAAAAAAATTTGGAACAATTTATTTATCACGTTTTTATTAAATTGCTTTTTTGTTTTTATTTTTTAAATATGGTAATTCAACCAATACAAAATCTAGTTTATTCAATTCAATTTAAGTTCAAGTGTAAATAATTACGCAACTTTAAAGTTTATTCCATTTTTTTATAAAAATACAATGTGCGTGAACTTCGGAAAAACAAATGAATGTTGGAAAAACAAGTAAAAGTAGGAAAACATTGTCTAGTGATCTGTAGTCAAAAAAAGATGCAAACGATTTTCGACTTTATTGACCTTTGAAATTCGGTTGCTTTTTCCCATAATTATACTTGTTCATTTACTTTGCTGTTTCATTAAAAACTGTTATTTTGGTAAATATGTCAATAAGGTCTAAAATTCTTGCACCAATTTCTTTACTTGTGAAGTTAATAAAATGGGTGCATGAGATTTACGACGACACAATGTTAAAAATATAAAAAGAAACCAAGATGGCGGCCAACTATATTGTTCGTGGGCCGATTTTGATGAAACTCGATTTTGCTACTATTTTGATAAAAAATAACAACGAAATGTTAAAAATATAAACAAATATGGCAACCAAATCTTTTATTTGTGATTGGGGCTGATTTTAATGAAACTCGGTTTTAGGACTAATTTGACAAGAAAATAATAACACAATATTGAAAAAAATAAAAATCCAAGATGGCAGCCAACTTTTTTGTTTTTGGGCCGATTTCGATGAAACTCGGTTTTTGGTAATATTTTGACAAAATAATAACAACGCAATTTTTTAAAATACTAAAAATCTTAGGCGGCAGCCAACTTTTTTGTTTTTTGGGCCGATTTCGATGAAACTCGGTTTTTGGTACTATTTTGACAAGAAAAAACAACTCAATGTAAACTGATGGAAAAATAAAAAAAGATCAAAATGGCTGCTAATTTGTTTTTGAAATCGGCCCGAGAACAAAAAAGTTGGCCACCATCTTGAATTTTGTAAGTTTTCAACATAGCGTTGTTATTTTCTTGTCAAAATCGTACCAAAAACAGAGTTTCATCAAAATCGGCCCTAAAACAAAAAAGTTGGCCGCCATCTTGAATTTTTAGTTTTTTTAAAATTGCGTTGTTATTTTCTTGTCAAAATAGTTCCAAAAACCGAGTTCCATCAAAATCGGCCCAAAAACAAAAAAGTTGGCCGCCATCTTGGATTTTTAGTTTTTTTTAATTTGCGTTGTTATTTTCTTGTCAAAATAGTTCCAAAAACCGAGTTTTATTGAAATCGGCCCAAAAACAAAAAAGTTGGCCGCCATCTTGGATTTTTTAATTTTCAAAATTGCGTTGTTATTTTCTTGTCAAAATAGTACCGAAAACCGAGTTTCATCGAAATCGGCCCATAAACAAAAAAGTTGGCAGCCATCTTGGATTTTTAGTTTTTTAAAAATTGCGTTGTTATTTTCTTGTCAAAATAGTTCTATAAGGGATTTAAATGAGAACACCACAAAATTTTGGGACACTCTTTCGGTAGCACTGCCGGCTGCGATCGCGGGGTTCTTACGACTACTATTAAAATGGCGGGCGTGCAAATCGCAATCGGCGCGCATACCTTCTTTATTTTGAATTTTAATGAAATTTTACAAAATTACGTAATTACGGTTTAAATCAAAGTATTTATGACATGTATGTAGCTTATTTACTTATATTAAGATTAGGTTTAGCTATTTTATTAATATTTATAAAGTTTATATTTAACTAAAGAGACTTTAGAGAATGTGTGAATGCGTCGCCTACAAGTTCCAAAAACCGAGTTTCATCGAAATCGGCCCAAAAACAAAAAAGTAGGCCGCCATCTTGGATTTTTAAAATTTTCAACATTGCGTTGTTATTTTCATGTTGAAATAGTACCAGAAACCGAGTTTCATCGAAATAGGCGCACAAACATGAATTTGATTATTATTATTAATTTCGGTTTGTCGAAAGCTGTTGGACAAAACTAGGTGTAGCCGGTAGCTGTTGGACAAAACTAGTTTTGCCGGTAGCTTTAGGTTAAACTAAGTTTGCCGGAAGCTGGTGGACAAAACTAGTTTTGCCGGTAGCTGCTAGACAAAACTAGTTTTGCCGGCAGCTGTTGGACAAAACTAGTTTTTCCGGTAGCTGTAGACAAAACTAGTTTTGCCGCTAGCTGTAGGTCAGAACTAGGTTTGCCGGTAGCTGATGGACAAAATTAGTTTTGACGGCAGCGGTTGGACAAAACTAGTATTGCCTGTAGATTTTGCTCAAAACTAGTTTTGCCGGTACCTGTAGGTCAGAACTAGGTTTGCCCGTAGCTGACGGACAAAACTAGTTTTGACGGCAGCGGTTGGACAAAACTAGTTTTGCCTGTAGCTATTGCACAAAACTAGTTTTGCCGGTAGCTGTAGGTCAGAACTAAGTTTGCCCGTAGCTGACGGACAAAACTAGTTTTGACGGCAGCGGTTGGACAAAACTAGTTTTGCCTGTAGCTATTGCACAAAACTAGTTTTGCCGGTAGCTGTTGGACAAAACTAGTTTTGTCGAAAGCTGTAGGACAAAACTAGGTGTAGCCGGTAGCTGTTGGACAAAACTAGTTTTGCCGGTAGCTTTAGGTTTAACTAAGTTTGCCGGAAGCTGATGGACAAAACTAGTTTTGCCTACTAGTAGGTCAGAACTAGGTTTGCACGTAGCTTGCGGACAAAACTTGTTTTGACGGCAGCGGTTGGACAAAACTAGTTTGCCTGTAGCTATTGCACAAAACTAGTTTTGCCGGTAGCTGTTGGACAAGACTAGTTTTGCCGTTAGCTGTTGGACAAAACTAGTTTTGCCGGTAGCTGATGGACAAAACTAGTTTTGACGGCAGCGGTTGGACAAAACTAGTATTGCCTGTAGCTGTTGGACAAAACTAGTTTTGACGGCAGCGGTTGGTCAAAACTAGTTTTGCCGGTAGTTGTTGGGCAAAACTAGTTTTGCCAGTAGTTGTTGGACAAAACTAGTTTTGCCGGTAGCTGTAGGTCAGAACTAGGTTTGCCGGTAGCTGATGGACAAAACTAGTTTTGACGGCAGCGGTTGGATAAACTAGTTTAGACCTACAGCTACCGGCAAAACTAGTTTTGTCCAACAGCTACCGGCAAAACTAGTTTTGTGCAATAGCTACAGGCAAAACTAGTTTTGTCCAACCGATGCCGTCAAAACTAGTTTTGTCGATGGACAAAACTAGTTTTGCCGGAAGTTTTAAGTTTGCCGGAAGCTGATGAGCTTCCGGCAAACTTAGTTTAACCTACAGCTACTGTACTACTACTTGTACTACTACTCTACTACTTTTTAAAATTTTCAACATTGCGTTGTTATTTCATGTTGAAATAGTACCAGAAACCGAGTTTCATCGAAATAGGCGCACAAACATGAATTTGATTATTATTATTAATTTTACCGTCTCGCCTGCGACCTCTAGCCATTTCAATAGAACAATTTCGTTTTTTTTGGAAATCTGAAATGGTGAAGTATTTATGGTCACACTAGTTTTGTAAAGTTACATTTCCTATAGATTGAAATTCTTAAATTGAAATTCAAGGTCAAAATCGGAGTTGCCAGGATTGACACTTCTATTTATTACCACCTCACCGATGATTGCTGATTAGCATTATTGTAGATATCTAATTAAATCAAAAAAGTTCTGTTTTATATTACAATTATTATGTGTCATTCTAAAATTAATATTTAAATAGTATATATTCGACTTCCCACTCCGAATCATTAATTTTGATACACTACTTGATTGGTAACGTACATATTTTTAGTCCTACTATCGTAGTATTATTGTTTAGTAATGGCAATTGTGCGAACGAGACACCGACCTCCACCTGGTGTTGTCTCATTCACACAGTAGTGCCTTCAGTCAATGTCGTCGATAGAATTTCAACTCTATGAGCAATGCAATAAAGTTGAATTTCTTTTAAACGTTAGGTGAAAATTTTTGAAGTGTACTCACTCCTACTAAATAATATACTAGAAAAAATACGACTCGCACCAGTACTCACTCCCTATTATAAACCTCCTTGGGCAAAAAACAAAGTTTTTTAATTTTTGTTTTCAATTCAAACATCTTACTGCCATCTAGTGAACAGGGTTGGTACCTTGTTGCTGATAGATAATGCTTTTAATTTAAAAGTGCGTGTACGTGATAAAATCCTGCTGTTGTTTTAGTTCCAGACAAAGTTCATAGGTGGCGGGATAAATTTTCGCCGGGTGCGAAGGGTATCATAATCGATTGCAGCGCTCATGGTGGCAAAAAGTGGAAAAAATTTAGGCTCTGTCATCTAGCTGTCAATGTCGAAGCAAAAACATAATAGATCCATACGATTTTTTTATAATCGCATTATTCCCCCAACAAAAATGGGTCACAGCAGTTGTTGTGTTGTAAATTGCAAGAATACTGGCAGAAATAGTAAATTTAAGTTTTACCGATTCCCCACCGCTTCTTGGAAAGACGAACAATGCAGGAAATGGATAGCTGCCGTCAAGAGGAAAAAGTAAGTAACATCATAACCTCATTTAAATCCTATATTCGATATTTTTCTTATAGAATACATTTTACCTACATTAATTTAATTTTGTTTCAGTGCCGATGGATCGCCATGGTACCCAAAACCAAGTGATTTGATATGCAGTGAACATTTTATCGGTGGCAAGAAATCAGACGAGTTAGCCAGTCCCAGTTATGTACCGACGATATTTCCATCAATCTATCGTGCTAAAATATCAAATAAATCTGTAACTGTATCGCGATACAGACGTTTAATGGAACGGAGAAAGAAAAATGAACTATCCAACACTAAACCGACCAACCAACCATTTATTCAATCTTTGGAAACATATCATCATGTAGAAATGACTTTGAAAAGTGATCAAGAGTGTCAAGTTGATATATTTTTGAAATCCAACAATGCGGGAAAGACATTTACTTGTAATAGATATATTTATAACCAATTATGTGATGCTGAAGTACAAACAGAAATAGACAACTCAACTATTTACAGGAAAAATGTCAAAAAAGTGTTGATCAGATTATGTAAGACCCCTCAAAAAACATACGAAGATGTGGCAACTTCTACAGAAAAAACTGATTTTGATGGGTTTGGATGGGCCAAATAAAGATACTGTTTAAGCCACAATGCCAGACTGTTTCCATTTAAGGCGGTTGTATGACCGAAAGTGGCGCCCTCAGAGGTTTTTATTTAATAATTTATTAATAGAAAAAGATTTTAATATTGTTTATCGTGGAGATTTTAGGGCCCATGGTCTAGTATTTTTAGAAGGTATTGTAGTGATACCTTGCCCTCGTAGTCATTCGTAGAAGTAGATAGCAAATGTGTCAAAAACGGCCACTTTTAGCAGTTTTTCTATCTACTTCTAGCAGTGACTACTAGAGAATGTAACTATACCGTTTAAAAATACTAGACTGTAGGCCCTAAAATCTCCACGATAAACATTATTAAAATTGTGTATTAGAATTATAATATTAAATAAAATTCACCGCGGCGCCACTTTCGCTCAGGGTACCACCTTAAAACACAGTGATTACATTATAGTGTATATTGTTATTCACATTACAAGCAACGGTTTACTGCTAAGTTGCTCATAGGTGTCATAGGTATTACTTCTGGTGGCTCCATTTCTTTTAAGTCTAAAGTGGCTGGTGGAAGTAAAAGTGATTCTCAAATAACTGTAGAATCTGGATTGATTGATTATTTAGAAGACGGCGATATTGTTTTAGCTGATAAAGGTTTCCCATAAATAAGAACAATTATAGACAGGAGTGGAAAAGAGGTGAAGATTGTTATGCCTCCCTTCCTTGAAAATAAGAGTGAATTTTCCAGAGAAGAGATTCAAGAAACATATAATATTGCCAGTGAAAGAATTTATATCGAAAGGATAATGCAAAGTTTAGGGACTTACCAAATTTTAAAAATTCGTAAAAATTTATTTCACTGCACCGATGACTTGTACATGTATGGTAGGCATTTATTGGTAAATTTACAGGCCCCCTTTTTTAACTTTCACTTAAAAAAGAACACAAGGCTGTAAATATTTCTTTATAACATATTTGCTCGTAAAGAGTCTCTTATTACACCAATTTCAATATCGTATTGTATCTCATTACGAACTTGTGCGGTAATGTAAAGTAAAACGCACGGTTTCCTTGATAAACCGTGCGTTTTACTTTACATTACCGCACGGTTTATCAAGATGCTTCGTCTATTTAAAACGAACGGTACTTTTTTAAATCTTAGCAAAGAGTTTTTATGTCAGAAAAGAAGTCAACATTTTATGAATAAAATTAACTTTGGGAGATAAAATATAGTAAATAAACATTTAATTATTTAATTTAATTAATGTTGACAATAAATTACAACCATTTATTTGTAACAAAAACACAAAAATATTAATTTACTTTATTAGTAATACTGACTGTTTTTATGCCTTTGCCTTAAAAAAAGCACTGATGCGCGCGCATTGCTAGTTTTTTTTTTTGCTGTATTGTTTTTATTTGAAAATGTCGTCAAGTAGTGATGAATTTATGAATTCAACACCGCCAGAAGTCTCAGAGGCAGCGAAAAAGGCTATTCTAAGCCTCTTGCCCGAAAAATTAACCGATTAGATACTTACAAGCGTATCAAAATTTAATCATATGGAAAGCAAGCAAAGGTGCAAAGTTCGAGTTTTATTTATTTCCTCGCAAATATGTTATAAAACGTCGTATGACATACGTGCGCTTTGATAATTACAGCCTCTGCTTTCTTCTAACCCTCGCCTACGGCTCGGGCTAGCAATATCGCCTCGGCTGTAATTTTCAACTTACCGCACTTATATCATAATGTACTATTATGTAATATTAATTATCCTTACAAGTATAACAACAATAACAATTAACAATGGAATTTATTTCCTAAACCACTATAACAATAAAAAAAGTATGTCATAGTAATAATAAAATAATTCCTATGATTTGTTCCTTTTTTTATGGTCAAACCTACATCACATTACTTATATTTTTTCCAGTAAACTAATTTTTAATTGTTTTGTTATTATCATTATTTGTACAAGTATTTTCTAATTTTACTTAGTAGACATTTTGCTCTTTAATATGAGTTTTAGGCGTTTTGTTCCGTAGACAATTTGATTTTTACGCAGTGTGATCAGGAAGGATTACAATGTTTTTTAAATAATGTTCAAATAAAATTCTTTCACTAACTAAAATAACATGTTTAATGAATGCTTCGTCACGGTGTACCTGTACTGTGCAGCTACCATTTTTTACAGGCGAATACACAAAAAGATCACATACGGTCATTCCAGTAACATACATCTGTACCTTAACTTGAGTATTATATGGGTCTTGTTTCTTTAACTCTAATGTATTAATTAAAAACTCTTAATACTTTACATTTCACAATTTCTCATTATAGTTAATCACAGCTTGTTTTGAACCTGATATCGGATAAAATACATTCATCTTCAATGACAGCCCGTTTAATGCTAATTGCTAGCACAAAGCCAAGGTTGATATTTGCTAATGATTAAACCAACGTTTTTCACCTTATAGGAATGTATCATTTCATTTTCACGCAAAGCGGCATTTCTTGAACCATATCATGTTGACTCACATTTAATTTTACGTGGATGTAAATTGTATATCTCCAAAGATGATATTTTTATTATTTTTCAAGGTTGACAACATGGTAAATAGTAGCCCGTAGAACATTTAAATCACCAAAAAGGTTACCGTTTGCCGTTGTGATATAGTTATTTATTACGAAATTATAGATACTTTAACCCAAGTTTTACAAATCGCAACCCGCCGTAACCTATATTTGTATATCTCCAAAAATGTTTTTTTTTATTTTTCAAAGTTTACCACATGATTTAGCTATTGTCGTGTTCTACAGCTTTGTTTGATTGCCACTGATAGTAAGATACTGATAGTAAGACTATGGAAAGTGATCATACACAGATTTAAGACCAGATAAAGTCCAACCATTTTCATCAGGTCTTAAATCTGTGTATGGCTACTTTTTATAGTCTTACTTTTATCTGTGGCAATCAAACCAAGCTGTGGAACACGACAATAGCTAAACTATGTGGTAAACCTCGAAAAATAAAAAAAAATATCAATTTTGGAGATATACAAATATTGGTTACGGCGGGTTGCGATCTGTAAAACTTGGGTTAAAGTATCTATAATTTCGTAATAAATAACTTTATCACAACTGCAAATGGTAACCTTTTTGGTGATTTAAATGTTCTACGGACTACTGTACTATTACAATTTCCTTGGGATATTCCAATGAATGTTTACAGGCTTGTGACGTCAACAAATGACGTTTCCAGCGCCATATCGTTTTTGGCGCGGTTTTAAAATTTTAAAGTTTTGATTTTTTAATAAAATACATTGATTTTTCCTGACATATCAATGTGGTGCGCTTATTACGTAATAAGGAATAATTTAAAATGGTTTTCCAAAATTAGTCAAATAGCCTATTAACACGAACAATAGTTATCGAATAAAATAACGCGCGTAAAAACATTCGGTAGAGCAATTTTGTATGGGGTACAGACTATCTACCACCGAAATAAAAATTTCCATAGATAATAACTCTGTAAAGTACTTTTACACGCGTTTTTTTGTCGATAGATATTCGTGCCAAGGTTCGTGTCAAGGCGCCAAGCCAAATATGATTTTGAAGTTCTTGGCCAAGCCACAGGGAAAAAAAAATGTTTCCTGAGTATCCTGAGGCCAAGAGGTCGCCAAATTATACTATTTCTGTTACTCCAGGGATTCCTTTTCATTTTTTTCTTTGTGTCCTTTAAACTTGCTTGCAAATACAATAACAAGAGGAAACAGCCCATCAAACGTAAGCAGGGACCACCGTACTATATGATATATCATCATCATACGATATATATATCATGCCACAGGGGGACCGTGTCATTGGATACTTACACTATAATAATTCCCGACTTTGCTTGAACCAAAATATTTTCTTACGTTATCTTTTCAAACTACTTATTCTTTTAGATTTGAGATTTTAGCATTCACAATACTATTTTTATGCAATACTAAACAATATACTAGAAAAAATACGACTCACATTAAATCATAATCTCAGACGGGAATCTAACCCGCGACCTTTGGGATTTGGAGTCCGAAGAGCATTGGACCCATAGACATAGAAAAATTTTCGCTGATTGGACCGGACTTCCAAAAATCGCGAATTTGATTCCCGTCCGAGAATACACATGATATTGTCTTTTGTAGTTTCCTCCACTCGTTTCTGTCCAAAGCCAGCCGGTTTCTTGATAAGACGCGACGTTCACATTCTCTTTGATCTGTTCCATAGGCTCTTCTTGGTCTTCTTCTTCCTCTCTTTCCCTCTATTTTTCCTTCTATAATGTTTGTAATTTTGTCGTGTCTTATCAAGTGATCGATTATTCTACCTCTTCTGTCGTCTATGACTTTCAATATCTGAAGTTTTTCAATGATATGGTGCTAGTCGTATTTGTTCTAGTACCTATATTGTTTAGTATTGTACTTACATTTTGTTTTTTTAAACGTTTTTTGATGAAGATAAAATAATACTTACTTTATGTATCTAAATTTAAATAGTTAGCACAGTAATTAAAAAAGAGAATACTCTAATTAATATATTTTTTTATATTTTTAGCATTTAATAATATTTATTAGCATTGCAGTGTCATTTTATAACCTTCATTTGGAAAACTCACAAAAATATTACTTTAAAGAGATGTAAAAATACTACAAAAGTGTTAAAAATATTACTGTAAAGAGATGCAGCACATATGCTTTATGTTTTTTTTATCCTCTGGTTTATAAAAGCCTTATACATAGCAAAATAATTGTTAAATCATCTGTGCACAATCAGAACATCTATGGGAATATAATAATCATAGACAAACATACAGAATGTTTTATCAGGTTTTATATTAATGTAAATAGGAGGGTTATTCGGCGCTTAGGATTTCTAGTAGAGAAAAAAGAGGAAATATTATTGACATAAAAATCGTGATGTCATGGTTAGCTGAAATTTTTTTCTTAACCAATTTCCACCAATTTGGTTGAAAAGAATGAAAAACCTATTCCGGATTAAAAATGTTTTTTTACGTAATAATTATATTATTTTCTCATGGTGAACAAAAATTGCGACATTTCAAAACACATAATTTTAACTAAGTAAGTATAATAAATAATAATTAGAACCTAGCCATGCCTTGACATTTTAATCATTTTTAATTAAGCTTGCTTGTAAATAAAGAAAAAAATATTGTATGCATTTAAGTTTTTTGTAAATGTTTGCCGAATAAACCAACAGCATTTTTTTGTCTCATGCACACCGTACTCATACATATGCCACTCTTTGCATTCACGAAATAACGGTTGCAGAAGATATTTTATTTACTTATTTGGATCAAACTTTGATGTATAAAGTGATAATACTTTAGTGATATTGTTTAAAAAAAATATTGCAGTGGTATCAGTGTTGAAAACGGTAAGTATACGTGATTTTTTTTATTATTTTAACTTTTTTTATTTTTATATTTGTTAATTTTCAAACTTAACATGTAATTGAATCGTTACTTTCGAAACATTCAAGATTTAAAACTTTAAAAATTAAGTTTAAAACTGTTTAATGAACTCATTAAAATAAATAAAAAATATAATTATTTACGTTAACAGTTCAAATTAATTTTCAACTAAAAACGCTGTGATGTATTCAACCGCTTTATTATCAAATAATGCATCTCCTAACTGGTCAATCTTCATCTTTGTTCATAACAATTTATTGAGAAGCATTGCATTGCAGAACGAATTGCCTCGTAGGTACTTAACCCTATGCAAGCAATTGTCAACCAGTGTAGGCATATAATTAAACTTCAATACTAACGTCCAATGATTAAAATAACCTTGGAAGCATGCTTTGGCCCATCGAGTAGTGCGCCAAGAAAATGCAGTGAGAGAACTGTGCGACCGGAATAAAAACTTTTTTCTTTAAGAAATCATTGGCAATGTAAAATTTTGACGCGAAATATGTTCTTTCTTTTATTCTGGCATAAAGCGGCATGCGGCTTAACAGAAACAAATAAATTATTTGACGTTTTCAATTAAGAAATTCCACAATTTATTTCTGGCCGCTCTTTTGTTTTTTCGTCGTTTTTAATTCATTAATTTGTGATTGTGTTCGTTGCTTTATCAAAGGGAACGGTAGTCTTTTATTGAAAAAATTGTGGATTTTATTTAGTAGGATTATCACTGTATACACAACAGGCGCCAAAATTAAACAAATAAAAGGTAAGCATTTATTTTCATAATAAAAACTATTGTCTTATGGTATCATTAAGCACTACAATATTGTTAAAAAGGTCAGGAAAAGCTGAACTTGATTATTTTTTCTTATTTCATACATATAATATTGATAAAATTAATAGTGTTATCGATGTTTTAGTAAAACTGTTAAATATTTAGTAACCAAAAGTTAGATTTTGTAATATATTTAAGTATATTTATCGTTCAAAGAAAAGCTAACAATTTAGTTGCCAACAAAAGTTTTAGGATTTTTTTCATGACCTAAAAGTATTTGTCCAATGTTTTTTAACTGACATAAAATATTAAATAAGATATCTATGATTAAATTTGATGAGCTCATTAGCTTATCTGCATTACTGCATGATAAGAGTTATGGCCTTTTGTGGTGTATGCTATTGGGTGTGGGTTATTGCGTTCTCTGTGGGTGTGGGCCCGTGGGGGCGTAGATTAATTAAAAGAATGTTTTAAATTGCTTATTCATTACTTTAACAATAACAAGCTTGTTAAAGTACCGTTTAAGCACAAGTAAGCCAAAAAAGAGGTTGCCAGCCAGCATGATGTCCTTTGACAAGTTTGACGTGACAAATAGGTAACATTATCATTTGACGATAATTTTAACTTTGACAAGGTTTTAGTGCAGTGTTTTTTACACATCTTCAAATACAGAAATCAATATCGGAAGCATCTATGTCTGCGCCCCGGCGCCTGTTCTTCTTTTCTTTACAAAACGAACCTTAAGGTATGAGTCCGATCTTGGGCAGCAGCAGTGCTGCCGCAGCAGTGCGCTCCAAATTGAACCGTAATGTTATGAAAGGCGGCTCAATTTGAAGTGACCGGAGAAGTGTCGCGCAGCACTGCTGCGCGACAGTGCTGCGCGACAGTGTCGCCGAGCTCGGAATGTAATCTCATATAAACCTATAGAGAATTTATGGGGACCAGTATTGCTGCGGCAGCAGTGCTGCGGCAACACTGCTGCTTGATGCTGACATCACCCTTTAGTTTTAAGGGTTCCGTACCCAAAGGGTAAAAACTGCACCACTGCATGTCCGTTTGTCTGTCTGTCACCAGGCTGTATCTCATGAACTGTGATAGCTAGACAGTTGCTATTTTCACAGATGATTGTATTTCTGTTGCCACTATAGCAACAAATACTAAAAACAGAACAAAAAAAATATTTATGGGGGGCTCCCATACAACAAACGTGTTTTTTTTTTTTGCCGTGCTCGATATTAATAACGGCAACAGGTGACGCTTGCAATATTCACAGATTATTTAGTAGTATATTCACTTCAAAAATAATGGTTAAATTAAAATAAAATAAATCAAGGGGGCTCTGGAATCAAGGAATGTTGCATAGATAATAGTACGGAACCCTTCGTGCGCGAGTCTGACTCGCACTTGACTGTTTTTTTTTATTTATAAGAAAATAATTCAAATTAAGTTCAGCTCGCATCGGTGGAGATGGCTAGCTCTCAGTGTGGTGACATAGTCTTCACAGTACCTGTGTTTGTTAATCATTATCAGCATGATGCGATGGTCAAACAATCTACCTAATGAAAAACCGTCAACATAATTTTTTTTAAATCTAACATTATATGGGCTATTTAGATGGGTCGACTTCAGTCACCTATGAAGTCGCTAGTAAAATATAATCGCAGGTGCCACATCGGTGACGGCGTGTCGCTACCATCTACGTATTTGATGGCGTAACTAACGTAATAAATAGTAAGTTTAAGTCTTGGTCACTGGATTAAAAAGTTTGTTCTGTCACATGCGGCCTAGGCTGGCTTGCCATTTACTCAGTCGATTTTCGCCGTGCGGCAAAAGTTGTGCGGCTTTAGTCACCCGTGTAAATCTCACATAGCGGCCTAATCTCCTTATCCACTTACAAGAAATCAGACCTCTGTGCCCCAGCAGTAGCGTCATCAAAAATGAAGAGATATTTCTTTTACAGTTTTTTAAAAGAAAATACTTAGTGAGATTTTAACAACAAGTATTAAATAGCGCCATCAATATATTTGAAATAGAAAAAAAAACCGGCCAAGTGCGAGTCGGACTCGTGCAGGAAGGGTTCCGTACCAAAAAACGGCAAAAATATTACGTTTGTTGTATGGGCGCCCCCCTTAAATATTAATTTTATTCTGTTTTTAATATTTGTTGCTATAACGGCAACAAAAATACATCATCTGTGAAAATTTCCACTTTCTAGCTATCACGGTTCATGAGATACAGCCTGGTGACAGACAGACAGACGGACAGCGGAGTCTTAGTAATAGGGTCCTGTTTTTACCCTTTGGGTAGGGAACCCTAAAAAGTAAACGCACCGCAGATGACAAAGATAATCGATCGTATAATGAATGCGCTTTTTGCTATAGAAGCGATGGCGACGATGCGATAGCACTAGACATCGGCACGTATTTTTAGTCGGGCACGTGGAACGTATTTATAGTTAGACCTAATCACGAGTTTCTTGTATTACTGTCTGCTGAGATGGTAATGAGCTTCATTGTTTCTTTGCGGACATCCATCATACGCTTAGGGAATGCAAAACCGAAGTGAAATGAAAACCGGTTTTTTTTCCGGTTTTGAATCCAAAACCGGTTAAAACCGGTTTGTAACCGGTTTTCAAGAAAATATTGGAAAATGTGCAATACTTCATTTTTATTGATTTAGTTAACATGTTTAAAATTTTAAGAGTATCCCTATTCACAGTTTATCAAAAAATGCACAGTTGTCAAGAACATTACCATTTTACACAATTTTTTGTGACGCCAATCGTATGGGACCAACCCAAGTTTGAGACTAAAAAGTCAGACATCTCAACAAACTTTTTCCCATATATTTCGTAGGAAATCGTTGCAGGTCCTAGGAAATAATTTGTGTAACTAAAATACAAAAAATATAACAAAGGGCAAATAATCACGTAGACGTAATAAGCTTCTAGCTAGCAAGTCTTAACGTACTAAAGAGCTCATTGTTTTCATATAAATAAAACAAAATATGTTAAAAAAAACAAAGCTAACCAAACATACAATATGTTTGGTTAGCGATGTCGGAGCTTTGAAAGGCATATAAATTGATCAATTTTATCGACATAACCCCCCCCCCCCACTCCCCCCCACATGTTGGGGTCTATTCCCTCTCCTGTGGGAATAACCGGCATTTTAAATTTGACTTTTAATTTTAGATGGACTTGCCGAAAATTTATTAATTTCTCCGGATTTAAAAGTCCTACAGTTATAAAAAAATACTTTTCGAAAGCTAACAATATCATCTATCAAGAAAAAAAATAAATTATATAAACTTTTAACTTGAATAGATATGTCATAAAAAATTACTAAAATAAATTTTAATTCGAAATTAGTGTGTTTTTTTTTTTCTTCATTTTTCTCACATATCTCAAAAACTAGGACATTAATATGCAATTTTTTTGCATTTTTACAATACATAGAAATATTATCTAACAAACGACATCAAAATTATTGCTCTGAAATGCATTTTTCAGGAGTTATTGTTGTTTGAATAGGAGTTGTGGCTGGCAAATGCACATCAGACACAATTCAAGCCATAAGAATCCTCATCGAAAAGGCAAAAGCTAATAGCACAAACCTACCTTATGGTGTTTATAGAACTGGAAAAGGCGTTTGACCACGTGCCTCGTGATCTGATCTGGAAAGTCCTCCACGCGCATTCAGTCCCGGAGTCACACATCGCACTTATCATCGACATGTCACAAATGTCTCAATCTTAACACAAGTGGTCTGCTCTGCAGGCACGAGTGAAAGCTTTGCCTTAATGGTAGGGGTACATCGAGGGTCTACTCTGAGTCCACTTGTATTTAACGTCACAATGGATTATCTAACTAAAAAGTGTCAACAGGAGGTGCCTTGAAATCTTTTCTATGCCGACGACCGACGTGGCCCTCATATTATCTAACAATGCGATAGATCTCCAGCGTGATTTAAACGGCTACGGCTGGGTGGAGTCGCTGGAAGAAAATGACCCCAAAATCAGCCGAAAGAAAACGGAGCACATGTCATGTGTTTTCGATAGCACATCACACCCCGATGACTTTAGTTTCTATGTGGGAATTGACCACCTACCAACAGTCAACCAGTTCAAATACATTGGCTGCGTGAAATGAAATGAAAATATATTTATTTAAAATGTGAGCTCACATAATAAGCATTTTTAAATGGTCAAATCTTTTACCCTACCACCCATTATAACGTGCTAAGCTATGACGGAAAGATTGACAGCGACGTCCTCCATATAGCTCAAACGGGCTGGATGAAATGGCGACTGCTCACAGGCGTCATGTGCGATAGTCAAATGCCTCTCTTTACAGGCATAGCCATCTCATAGAGATCTGAGAAGGGACAAGTTTACGAAACAGCCATTAGACCTGCCATGCTGTTTGTGGTCTGTGGGCCACAAATAAACAACACTTAAACAAAATCCATACGTCAGAGAGAAGCTGGTTAGCGGGCGTCACTATGCTGGACGAAATCAGAAACACATACATACGGGAGGTAGCACCCATAACAAAAAAGCTGAAAGAGACGTCTACGGTGGTACGGGCATGTACCGAAGGCACCCGACGATCACATGGTGAAAATAGCCCTAAACATCCCAACGACGACGCGTAGGAGCGATAGACCCCCTGCCACTTGGCTGATGACGGTTCAGCGCGACCTAAAAGAAGCTGACATCGACCCCAACCTGGCACTCAACCGTGCACAGTGGAAGAGAAGGACAAGGAAGGCCGACCCCAAGTAAATGGAAAAAGGCCCAGCAAGATGATGATGATGAATAATTAATTTCCTTATTTTATTTAATTACTCGCTATAAACACCTTTAACCCGTTCAGCCGCACAAGTAGGTCACTGAACTGAACTACTTGAAGCAGTCAATCAAAATTTGGCGGTGCATTTTCGTTTTGTATGTATGTATTGCTAAGCATGTACATAATTTTAATCAGAAAAAAACCGGAACAAAACCGGTTTTTCGTTTAAAAACCGGTTTTTATTTTGCCTGTGAAATCGACCGAAAAACCGGTTTTTTCGGTTTCGGTTAAACCGGTTTGCATTCCCTACATACGCTAGCAAAGGAATAAATCTTGATGAGCCACACGATCGCGCTTATACTCATGACCATAGATAATACTTTTGTTGTTAACGGTGCCGGTAACTTTTAAATAAAAATACACTCATTATAATATGTATAATTTTGTCATGAGATATCGGTGAAACGTGCCATATCCTACTAATATTATAAATGTGAAAGTTTGTGGGTTTGGATGTTTGTTCCTCAATCACGCAAAAACTACTGAACTGATATAGTTGAAATTTGGCACACAGATAGTAGATTCAAACATAGAATACTTTATACCGATATTCCCTCTGCTTCAATATTAACTTGGTAATAATCTCCCCACTAACAGAAGCGATTATCTATTTACACGTTACACACCATCAACTAATATTCCATAATTAATTTTTGTATCGAGATGCTCTCTCAAGTTATATCTAGGCGGCAACCGAGCAACGGACAATGTTGACATGCTCAGGGGGTAGCATAGCCACTGAAACTCGATATTTATCGCGTGAAATAGCGTTTTATCGACACTCGACTGTCAAAATCCATTGTCTTTTGACAGTAAAACGTGATAAATTGTTATATCATTATAGTGTTTGGTTGTTTAGGGGGGAAGAGAAAAAAATTACTGCTCGGACTATGTGCGGTGTACCGTGAGCGGGAGTCATGCCTTATATCCGGCTCCCTGATTTTGATACCCCGTTGCAATCAATCTCTGATTGAAACTGACAGAAATCGCAGTTACATTGCTGCTTTAAGTAACATAGTTGTCACATTTATTCTAACTAAATCAGTAATGTAACTTCGATTTCTGTCAGTTACAATCAAAAGTAGTTAGCAACAGAATCAGTCCCCGAATTACACGAGGACAGTTTTTGAAGCCAGAATGCCAAGCCAGTTTCAGTAAGCCAGCTAGCCAGTACTGCCTTGACCACAGATCACCTCCCAATAGATACCGCATACTAGCCAACAGACGCGCACAATACATACTTGCTTTAGCTAGCATAACTTTCTGTGCAGATTTTATTACCGTTGAAATGTTATGCCATATTTTTATAACTTTACGTCTTAGCAGACATTCTACACTATTTCACTGCACAAAAAGCCATTTAAAATATATTTTGGTTACAAAACAATTCTCGAAATTGTAATGAACTCGGACGTACTTAGGGTTATATTTGATCGGGACTGAAGTCGTGATTCCATACAAAAATGCCCGTTGATGTAGCTAAAGCAAGTATGTGTTGTGCGCGTCTGTTGCCTTGATGCGGTATCTATTGGGGGGTGATCTGTGGCCTTGACTTTCTATCCTGGCTTGGAACATGCTTGCTCTCTAGCTTACTAGCTTAGAGATCAAGCCAGTTCTGTTTACATTAAGCCAGTGATACTAGCTTGCTGGCTTACAGATAAAGTCTTTGTTTTTTTTTTAATTCAAAACGGAATAGTGCTTGGCCTTCACCTCACCTGACATTAAGTGACGATAAGACCGAAAGTGTAAGCGCACTACACCTGGAATCCTCACCATTAAAGAACTGGCTTTACATCTAACTGCCGGAACACAATAATTTTTAAATTGTTGCGTTATGGCTGACGCCATTTTGTTACCCTGGCAAGCTACCACGTAAGATCGTGGTGGCTAACCTGGCGAACTTAAAATAAGCCCTACCACCAACCAAACCGTGTACAATTGTCCCCCCTATTGGGAATCAAACCCGGGACCCCTACATTTTACCACGTGTGGGCAAACCATTAAACAACAGAAGCGTTTAAAAGTTTTGTATTTTGGCTTCAAAAACTGCCCTTTGGAAATCCGGACATTCATGATAAATTGAAACAACTGTTCCAAGTACAAAGACAGATGAATATTAATATGTTGGTCACCAACATATCAAGTAATATTGGCGGGAATCCAATCGATGACTTCCTATTCATTAATACCTATCTACGTAACATGCTTACACAGTGAAGTTTGATCTATTCAAAGATCTTATAAAATATCTTTTTTATTTAACTTTGATAATATGTTTTCGGGACAAGGGGTAGACCAGTTTGTTCTTCCCCATTGTCCAATCTATCTCTCTGAGTTGTTTTCTAGTAAATAGGTAGTTTTCGAACATGGACATCATGTAAATAATTTTCAGAGGTACTTGAATATTATCACGCAATCTAATCAGGGCAACATAACTGCTAACATTTCCAAAAAAAATCATTTGATGCGACAAGTCATCATTAGTTTAAAGTGATAATATCTTGAATGCAAGCTTTATCGATTAAAGTAGCTATTTATTCAGGTCATCCTATCTATTCTATCACTCCGTCACTTCCATCGACTGCATAACTTTCAAAACCTCCAAGTGTCCATAATACTCACAATTTAATAAACTATTTTTAGTTTTAATACCTACAACTAAGTGAATGGGAAGCAAATCAATGTATGCGCGCGCATTCTCCAACATGGCTTCCTTACTCCACCCAGAAACATTACGGTCGATATCAGTTTAGTTGGCTTAGTAATCCAATGCGTCGTTGAGCAGCAACATTTACAGTGTCGTGAAATAAAACGAGCAGTAGATAACGTGGCAAGTGATAGTTAGGGTGTAAATTTAGATAAAGAGACAATCATAAAGAGCATGTAGTATACCACTAAACCTCTACCTTAGTCACATGAAAGGATTCATGTAGACGTTGACATACATTTCTTATCGGGTTACTGCTAAACAGGAAATGTTTTTGGCTTAGTATAAAATTTTGAACATCATAGCGAAGATACGAGAACTCGCAAATTCTTTAAAAGAAATCTAATATCTGTGAAACTAAAACTCACAATTATTAAAAAGATAAACAATGCAAACGTAAAAACATTTTTTTCCCAAATACCCTACCCTTACCAATATACAAATACCAGTAAAAACAATAATAAATAAAAGAGACCGTTTAAATAAAGCGAGGAAAACCAGATCTTAAGATCTGGGCCGTAGAGTCCACTCTTTCTTGTAATGGAGAAAGGTGAACGGTTTTCAGAATACCTGTTCGCGAAGATGGGTCCTGGAGATGGTGGGACGAAGACCACGGAAGACCGGATGGCCCCGTTCGAACCAACCGGAGTAAGGAAGTGGTTCATAGATAACACCATGCTTGTGATTACCCTCGTTGGTGTCATCGCTGGCATTGCTATGGGTAAGTAAGTAATTTGTAAAGATTATATGATCAAATACCAAAAATAAAACAAATCTGGTATGCTTATTTGGAAAAAGAAAAGTGTTATTAATATGTTATCTTGTTCTGAAAAAATCAAGATAATTTTACAACTTTTGCTATTTGAAAAATAACAGTCAATAATTAAGGCTAAAAATCTGCTAAAAACACTGAAGTTTATGTAAGCTTTGATTTTACAGATGTATCTGACATTGCTACTATTTTTGGCACAAATAAAAACTTACCAAAGAAAAGTAGCAATGTATCACATCCATCTGGCTAATCATAGCTTACGATTACATGAATTTCAGTTTTTTAGCCGATAGATCCTTAGTTTTATTATTATTTTTGTTTCATTTTCTTCCACTGGATGAGGAATGAGTGACTAGCTATTTTGGCCTGAGATTATGTGGATCTAAAAGCTTCGTCTGATGTTTTTGTCTTGGGATAGCAATGTATTGATAGATTTATAAATAAGAATTATAATAAATGAGTATAAAAAGGCACCTCAATGCCATTTTTTCCGTTAGTTTGAACTAAGTATCTTATTTTAATCAGAGAGATGACATTTCACATGGTTTTTTCTCTTGATTGTTCCAGGGTTCGGTCTTCGTCCCTACAATCTTGGCCCAGATGCACTTATGATAATATCGTATCCCGGCGAGTTATTCATGAGACTATTGAAGCTTATGATCCTTCCTTTGATAATAGCCAGTCTTATAGCCGGCTCTGCAAGTCTTAACGCTAAAATGAGTGGCAAGATAGCAGTCAGGACTTTACTATATTTCATTCTGACGTCTATGTTCAATGCTTCCCTGGGCATCATTGTGGCGACATTAATACATCCAGGAAAACCTGATTTGAAGGATGATATTATTGTTGCACCGGTTGCTAGAAGAGAACACAGTATATTGGACAGCCTTTTGGATATTGGAAGGTAAATTTGACAATTTAAATATTAGAGTTCACAATTTCGCAATGATATAAAAACTGAAATTATCATTACATACTGGAATGTAACTGACATAGGGTCTCAAAACATGTTATTGTTATTTCAGAAACATATTTCCTGATAACATAGTGCAGGCTGCGTTCCAACAAGCACACACAGTGTATGCTGAACCTCCCAACCTATTTGGAAGAAATGCAAGTGACAACGACACAGTTCCTACTTTAATTCGCGTTGTTTCGTACAGGTAGGTTTTTCAGATCTCAGATATAAATTTTCTGTAAATTCAGATTTCAGTTGTGATTTAGTTTAAATATGAAATAGATATAAATTCCAGATATGTTGAAACTAAAAGTTGAAAATATTGTTCATCAAATTTTAAACTTTGGTTATTTCAGATCCGGTACCAACACATTAGGCTTGGTATTTTTCTGCTTGGTCTTCGGTAGTCTCCTCGGAACCTTAGGGCCTAAAGGCAAAGTGGTGATCGACTTCTTCCAAGCCATCTTTGAGGTCATCATGAAGATGGTGACAGGAGTCATGTGGCTGACCCCGTTTGGAGTCAGCAGTGTCATAGCTGGGAAGATCTTGGGAGTGAGTAATGTTGGTAAGGCTGATATTATATCACTAATCACTATCAACAAAAAGCTTTTCCATTTGAAATTCATCAGAATCAGATTTGTTACGAATGACATAACTAAACAATTAGTTATTTTGTCTTTACCTAATTTTAATTTGCTAGTATAGCATCATCTATTGTATTAGGTACTTATATAAAAGTCTTTATGACATTGTGTTTATACGCCAAAAGTAATATTGTCTCTTGTAGTTGTGATTGTGAGTGACTTATTAATAAACAACGTCTTCAGTATTGGAATAAAAGACATTGACACATTTTATAAATTTTACAAAACCCTCTTTTTTATTTAGAATTGATCGTCGTTCGATTGGTGTAAAAATATAATATTACATTTCAAACGTAATTGGAATGCAAACTAATTAGGTACAATGATGTCTCTTCAGATTTTTTGGACTTGGCTAACTGCCACTAACAAATCTAATTACAAAGACATTATAATGAAACATATAGAAATCAAATGCACGTTTATATATTATGTACCTATATAGTTTAAAAACACATGTAGTTTATAATATTGTGACGCTATAATCTTCATTTGTTAGGCGGTGGTCTGCAACAAACGCCGGTAGCGACGCTGGAAGCCGCGTACAGCGTCCCAGACGTCGGACGCGGCTTCCAGCGTCACTACAATGGTCACTCCTAACTGTTTTTAAATTTCGCATACGCTCAATGTAAACGGACGCTAGCGATTAAAATAGGTATGGATGACCTGTGTATACCCACTTTAGGTACGTTTACCAAAGTGAAGATAGTCATGAATGTCAGTACCTACTTATATATTAAGTTGATTTTTATCGCATAGTACCTACGCAAGGTAAATAAATACAAAACCTTAAAACAAAGTACCTAGGTACCTACACAATACAAAAACAAAATAGGTAGATACCTACGCAAGTAAATAAAACGGATTCTCACCTAGTTGACCAACAACCAGGCTTATTTCTTCCCAACGTTTGTGTTTCAACACATTGTTTTTATTGCTGGAATCATAATAATATGAAACTATGTTTCATTTAACTAATTCTATTAGTACTCCGTCTATTTCCTACCTAAAATGCCTAAATTTCACCATTTCCAGAGTGACGCGCGACAAAAACGCGGCGTCCGTTTACGCCAGAATGCTCCGAAATGACTGCGTAGGCGGCGTAAGACCTACGGACGCGGCGCACGGCGTCCGTGCGCCGCGTCAGGCGTGTGAGAGAGACCACTCTAGTACATTTCCATAGTAAGCATTCGTAGGCCGCGTACAGCGTTACGCCGGACGCGACCTACGGCGTTTGTTGCAGATTGGTAACCGGAAGTAGTTCTAAAGTCTGTCCATCCTTACTTGTCTTATATGGTAAACAATCTTCACCCAACTCTTTATTGAAATAATCATTTATAAAATAAAACAACTTGTTTTCCACACATAGATTAGGAAATAAATTGTTAATAAATTAACAATAATTTCATAAACTTACTAACATATTTTTAAATAACGATTTAAGTTTAAAAGACGTATGACAACTGTCAAAAACTGTTTACTAAATAAGACAAGTAAGGATGAACTGACTTTAGTTATGGTTGCTAACATCGAAGCTCTCTTATACAATTTCCTTTTTTCTATGATGAAGAAAGACAAACGTACTCAATAATAAGTTGTGTAAGCATAAGTACCATGTGGCAGTGCTCAATAAAAAAACATAAAAAAATACGTGAAGTATTCAAATTCTTGTAAATGGGCTGAATTCCCACTTCCCGCTAGGGAGTACATTTTAAGCCTAACCATTTAAAATAACCTCTGTGGGAGAAGTATTAGATTTTTTTTAACTTCGTTCCTCGTATCCTATCTCTGTGTAAATTTCAGGATCTTCGATTGTCACGTTGATTGTTAGTATTGTATAGAATCGAACCTCTTTAAATAAAATTGTATTAGGTATTGACTGTACATTAAGTTGTGTATTTATTTTCCCTTGATGCCATCGAGGTGAGTTCAAAATTGCATGAGTTTATCTAGTAATTATTGTTTCTGAAGCCAAAAGGCTGAAAGGAAGGAAAGATCATATGACATTGGCCTTTTATTTTTTATACAGCATGATTTTATTTTAGTTGGAAAATAATATAGTGTTGACTATATACCTATGTAGGTAGATAAATATTGAAGTTAATTTTCGAATCATGGAAAATGTAAAACTTATATAAAATGGCTGTTGAAGTTTTTAAATGAAACCGCAGCTCATTTTGTATAAAAAATATGACTAAACTAAGTTTGAGCGTTATTTTAGAAGCTCATACTGACAAATATAACGCAGTGTTTGTTATTAGAATTTTGGTGCCTATATTTTGGACTTCTTTGTTATGATGACTGTTTTAACCATTTCTAGGTCAAGTGATTTCTCAACTGGCATGGTTCATAGCCACAATAGCCATTGGAGTGTTCTTCTACCAGCTGGTGGTTATGCAGCTGATATACTTCGTAGTGTTGAAGAAGAACCCGTACAAGTTCTACTGGGGACTGTCGCACGCCATGCTCACAGCTTCTGCTACTGCTTCTACGTAAGTATTTATTGAAAACTGTTTCATTTCATGATGACAGAAAATGTATCCCGCTTGGTGGCACTGTTTTTTTATTTTTTAACATTAATTTTAACGTTAATTTTAAAATTAACGTTATTCCAGTTAATAACGTTAATTTTACCGGTACTAAATTTAACGCTATATTTAACGTTATTTTTACCGGTAAATTTACCGATAAAATGTTTTAACGGTATTTTTAACGTTATTTTTTTAACGGTATTTCAATCCCTGGGTGTAACAAGACACTCAACGAAGCCGAGGTCTACGTATTCTACCCATCATTAGGACCATTTCTGTTCAAAATTATTGCTGGGAAACGATTTTAATTTTCGGTGTTAAAAAAGCATTGCATACATTACCACGCAATGTAACGCGCACAACAAACCGCGCCTGCGAGTGTATGCTACACAGCTGCGTGCGGCCGAGTGGAAAGGCAACGTTTATATGCGGGCTCATGAAATACATTAAGTGATGACGTTTTGAAGCCATTGTTTGTTACGAAATACATAAAATTTTGAAAATGTTTCTATAGACAAAAATTAGGAAATAACGAATAAAATAAGAATTCATAAAAAAATAGAAAAAAAAATTACACATTGACCTTCAAGTACTTCGTCGCTATTGATTTCCCAGGTATAGTCTTAAAGACAAAAATGATCCTGATGATGGGCGGGGATGCGTGGACTTCAGCTTCGTTGAGTGTCTTGTTACACCCGTTACATACCTTAAAACTAAAACCACAGAATAAATAATAGTACTTAAAATAAAATATATGAACAATATTGTTAGTAAATATAACTTAATATTTAATATTAACTTAATATTACGTTAGTATAAAGTCAATTTGTCACTTTTTGTAACAATTTGGTCGCACAAGACAGCGCCTCTCGGAAGCACCTGTATACCACGCCCAACGGATAAAAGTCCTCCTTCATGAAAGTATCCAGCCTGGGGGTCGGAATGCCCACCACAAACGCCTTAAAATTCATGTTATGGTGCGACCGCTATTGGCTCTGTGCACGACTTCAGCGTCATCTAGCGTTTGCAACTTTGTTGGCCTTGACCTGTAACGTTTTCATATGTAATGGCGATTTGTTCCGGATTCGTCATGCTCCTGACTCGTCGTATTCCAGATTCGCCGTATTTCAGATTCGCCGATTTCCTGATTCTGACTGGCGCTTTAACATTTTTAAGTTTAAAATTGCTTGCACGCCGCGCCATCACGTTGTTTATGTCAGAAATGGTCTCACAATAAAATAAACTACTGAGTTGGACAAATTATCAGTAAAATAAGTGTCAATTTTGTATATTTTTATGTGTGTTGTTTTTAATATTATGCTGTTTTTGTACCTTATAATTAAATAAATACTTAAATAAATAAATATAACCTCAACTGTATTCCGACGAATCTGGAACATGACGAATCCGGAACAAATCGTAATGGCGGCATTGTAACAAAATATTTAAAAAAATACTACATATTGTGTTATTAATGTAAATTTCAAAATTACTGTGATTTGGGTGGACAAAGTGTTGTGAAATCATTTTTGATCATTCAAATTAAATGTGGTTAATAAAATCAATACAAAAAAACGTGTTTTATTTTGGTTATTTCAGGGTATGTTTATTTCCATTTTTGGTAGTAGTTTTACTGTAAAACAAGAAGATAATCTACTTTAATTGTTTTATTTAATGATAATAAACATATACAATTGTTCTTGTAATAAATTAAAGTAATAAATTAAATATCGTTTTCGGACAGATTACAGAGCCTATATTATTTTTACTTTTTGCCACCATGAGCGCTGCGATCGATTATGATACCCCAGCTAGTACTTCGTGTATGTGTATGTGTGGGTATCGATGACCCTTTGTATGTGTGCACATAGGTTATATTCCCGGTTAATTTTCAATGATGTCTAAAAATGGTTGATAATAATAATGATTATTATGGAACTTGAACAGTAAACGAATTAAAGATTGAAGAAAATCAAAATATGTAGGAAGAAAAATTTATATTTACGAAAATTCACTTCAAACATACAAAAATATTTAGCTTACAAACACGTAGGAAACATATTGTATCAGTATCTGTTTTGGAATTATGGATCATTTATTAACTAAAAGCACAAAATAGTCAGTTTGTGCGAAAAGCTTCAAACAGTGTAAAATGGCGCCTGCTAAAAGAGGGATTTCTAGTTACATTTTGATATAAGAAATAAACGCATAGCACTGTATGACTAGAATTCTAAACTTAAGAGATATATAGTTTATAATAGTTCTTGTCCACTATTTCAATTTCAATTTACGATGACAGGGACACAACTGAAAATCAGTGTCTGGTTCTTTGGAACTATCAACACTGAGCTAAGTTCCTTTTCAGTCTGCCGCTGCTGCACACTCCGACTATCTTAGTCAATGTCTTAGTTTTAACTTATCTCTTTTTTTGTATTTCTTCAAGTGTCTTTGTTGTTGTTTTTGTGTGCTGTTGTGGTTTCTGAATAAATAATTATCTATCTATTTCTAGGGCTGCCGCTCTGCCAGTGACATTCCGCGCGATGGAAGGCCCGCTGCGCATCGACCCGCGCATCACGCGCTTCGTGCTGCCTATCGGCTGCAACATCAACATGGACGGGACTGCGTTGTTCCTCTCCGCTGCCAGCGTCTTCGTATGCCAGATGAATAGCATCTCACTTGGTTTCCCTCAGCTGGCGACTATTTTGTAAGTCCTAAAATATTCATTTTTTATCCGTGTGAACATTAGAAAAATACCCAGGGAATGTTAGATTATGATAAAAAGTATACAAAGTTATAAACTTTCTGTGTGTCAATACAAAAAATGGTATACCATACGTTTCAATTTGACTACTTTGTACAAATTAAAAGACAAAGAAAATAACCGACAAAGTGCGATTCAGAATCGCGCACGAAGGGTTCCATCAAAAAATCACTTTCATTGTATGGGAGCCCCCCTGATATATTTATTTTATTCTGTTGTTATAGCGGCAACAGTAATACTGTCTAGCTATCACGGTTCATTAGATACGGCCTGGTAACTGACAGACAAATAGACAGACAGACGGACGGACAGTAGTCTTATTAATAGGCTCCCGTTTTTACTCATCGGGTACGGAACCCTAAAAAGCAGTCCTTGACGAATTTCTAGACGGTTTTTCTATCCCTGGGTTGCAAGGTCTTTCCTTGGGTTTGCGAACTAATGTCGTGAATTGTTTACAGCTTTAATTGAATAAATTCATATTTGAATTTGAACATGAATAGCCCCTTCAGGTTCAAAATGTACCTTTTCCGAAATGTCCATTCCCAATAAGTACTTTTTCCAGAAAATACCTTTCCCATAATGTCCCATAATTGTACATAATTATGAGAAAGGTACATTATGAACCTGATTGGAATAGCTATGTGAAGTCCCACCATTTCGGTTTTTAGTGACAGTAATAACGTTTCAGCGTGACGGCGACGGCGGCGTCGGTGTCGTCGGCGTCGGTGCCGTCGGCGGCACTGGTGCTACTGCTGGTGGTTCTGGCGGCCGTGGACGCGCCGCCCGCCGACGTGTCGCTGCTGTTCGCCATCGACTGGCTCGTGTCAGTACTACCTTCATTGAATATACAACGTGTTACAAAATTACCCCTAATGCCGAATATGGTAGATAGCGACCATCAAACTGAACAACTTTTACTATGGGACCAACTCTGAAATCGCGAAAAAAATCAGTTTTTCTTCTATACAAAAAATAATAACGAGAATATCAAAATGTATGAAACAGTAGATTTTTTTCGCGATTTCCCGTTGGTCCCGTAGTAGAAGTTTTTCAGTTTGATAGTTTTTGTCTACCATATACGGTATTAGGGGTTATTTTGTAGCACGTAGAATACTTGAATATATGTATAATAGTTTAATATACAATCAAATCAAATAATAAGCCACAAATTTTAAATTGTACCGTGCCTCTATAAGCACCTCCGAAGCGCTTCTCTTTCTGTCGCGTAGCTCTGTCTTAACCAACAAATGACATCCCTCGTGCACTGGCTCGACTGAGTCAGCTGCGTACAGTAAAGTAGTGAGACCCTGTTTGAAAATGTTTCCGACTAGCTTTTTAGACCTATGTATTCTGCGTATACTTATGAAGTTTCATTAAAATCGGTTCGTTCATTTCGTAAAATAAGGACTTGAAAGTTTGTATGAAATTCCGTGCCGAGTCAAGCATAAGACATTAAAAATCCACTTTTTCATTGTCAGAGACCGCATCCGCACGACTAACAACATGCTGGGCGACTGCTACGCCGCCGCTGTCGTCGAGCGCCTCTCCAAGAACGAGCTCATGGCCTGCGACGCCATCTCCAATGTGAGCACAATATTTTTTAAGACATTGCCTTGTCCTATAACGGGACAACAAGACACAACGAAACCGAAGACCACGCATCCCGCCCATCATCAGGATCATTACCGACTTCAAAAGGAGGGAGGTACTCAATTCGACCCGTTTTTTTTTTTGTTTTTTGTATGTACACCGATTACTCGAAGACGGCTGAACCGATTGAAATGATTTAAACGTTATTAGATTAGGTAAACTTTCAAATTGGTCCCATTTTTTAAAATTTTGAAATCGGTTCAGTACTTTTCAAGTAATCTTGAAAAAAGCACGAAAATAGTATGATTTTTGTGTGAACTACCTCGATGATCAGTTGTATAACTTCTTTGTTTATGAACTGAATAAGATAATATTTTTTTTGTTTGAAAAGGGATATCTTAAGTGTAGTTCTTTAACCGACTTAAAAAAAGGAGGTTCTCAGTTTGAGCCGCATGTATGTATGTTTCTCCGCGATTAAATTAACTCACGTTTGGCTGAGCCGATTTTTCTACCTAAATAATATACTTACTTACACTACCTAATACAAAAGGTGCCTACACTAAAAATAAAAAATTGTTTAAAAAAACAAAAAACCGACTTCAAAAAACCTACCTCTAAAAAGCAAGAAATAATATTCGTAATAATAAAAACACGTCTATTGAAGTCGGGTGGGGCTTTAAGAATAAAAAAAAGGAATTTGTACCTAGACTTCAATAGACGTGTTTTATTATTACGAATATTATTTCTTGCTTTTTAGAGGTAGGTTTTTTGAAGTCGGTTTTTTTTGTCTTAAAATATATATAGTATAGTCTAACTAAAGACTATAGAATCCTAGGAAATATTATTATATATCCTGAGAAACCAATAGCTACGAAGTTATTGAATATCAAAGTGTAAAAAAAAATCAAAATTTTTATGAACGTTATTTTATTCGTTGTTTCCTAATTGTTGTCTACAGACACATTATCAAAATTTTATGTATTTCGTAACAAACAATGGCTTCAAAACGTCATCACTCAATGTATCTCATGAGCACGCACATAAACGTTGCCTTTCAACTCGGCCGCACGCAGCTGTGTAGCATACACTTGCAGGCGCGGTTTGTTGTACGCGTTACATTGCGTGCTAATGTATGCAATGCTTTTTAATTTTATTTTTGGTGTTAAAAAGCTTCCCAGCTTCCCAAAATAAGTTTCCCAGCAATAATTTTGAACAGAAATGGTCCTGATGATGGGCAGAATAGGTAGACCTCGGCTTCGTTGTCTTGTTACACCCGGTATTGCTATGAAACATCAAGCTATCTTCATGCATCGGTAGTGATCTTGCCTATTCCGGCCAGGGTATAATAATATACTGCGCCAGGTATAACACTTCGAGAAAGAGGAAGTCACGTGGGTCTGCACAGGCTTACGTCATCTCCGCTAACAGTATTGAAAAAAACGTCTAGTCATTAGAAATAAAACACTTTTTACGGATTACACGTATATTGGTTCATTTTTAGAATTATTTAGTTCTGATTTGTTGGTTTTTTGGGTTTCCCGACGTTTCGACACCTTTCCAGGGGCCGTGGTCACAGGACGACTGAAGTAAAAAGCTGGTCATATTTTTATGAAATTATGCAAGATGCACCGCCCGCTCGCCCGCAAAAAATGCACATGCACACCACAAAATATCAGTGTACAAAATATCAGAGTAGCCTAATTGGTGAAGGTGCAAGGTGTGTTGCTGTGTCTTGCTAAATGCAGGTATTGTGCACTGATATTTTGTGGTGTGCATGTGCATTTTTTGCAGGCGGGCGGCGGTGCATCTTGCATATCGACGATGAAGTGTAATGACCTCCTAAGTGAAATTTTGTCATTTTTGTGATTCTTATGTTTATGGGTTTAAAATACGATTTCGCATATCCTAGTAAGACCACCAAACTGTATTTCGGAATTTTTGATCAGATCATAAAAAATGTAAATAGCTCCTAAGTTCATTTACGTAAATTTTGATGTCAATTAAACGTTTTTTTCGTTTCCTGTAAAATCGTATTTTTTTTAGATAGGAGGTCATTACACTTCGCCGTCGATATATTGTTTGCGGAAGTAAGCTACATATATTGCTTTTTTCAAAACAATTAAAAAAAATGTGTTTCGGCAGTATTAGGTATCTGTTATTTAACTTTTTTCTTTGTTTAGGAGCCAGGTCCTAACGGCACAACTCCAACCCTGAACACCGAAGTGGACATGGGCGTCATCACTCCAAGCAGAAAGTCTCTAGCATCCGATGACGTCATCATTGATATGCATTTAGGTGGCCACCTTGGCAACTCCATCAAGAGAATTTAGCTTTAAACATTATTTTTTTATATCGTTTATAAAAAATCGATATATCGTTTATAAAAAAGATTATCACGTCCAAATAAAATAACGTTTTTCAAAAACTTTTTCAATGACGTTAATCAAAAGTATCAAGACAAGATGTCTTAGAATATATTCAGCGATTTTATATATTTGATAATTACAATAGCTTTTTGGGAAATTTATTGAAAACCTTAAACGTTTTATACTGTCAACCTTTATTTCGACAACTTGTTTGAAATGTTTTACAAGGCTTTTGGACAAAGTTTTATTAAATTAGAAATAATTTTGCCCATGTTCTTTCTTAGTTAAACGTCTACGAAGTTGATTATAGAGTTTTGGTTGGTTTTTAATCATTCAATTAAGTTTTACCAGTAGTGTTCCACAAGGGTCACCATTAGGACCACTATTCAAAATATTATCATCATATCATAGTTAAAAGAAGACGAAAGCTAGTTATTATAGTTTTGAAACCTCCTAGAGAAGTTCTTTTTGTAAACTTGATATCATATACTTTTATAATTTATTACTTGATATAAAATAGGGCCTACCTTAAGGACAATTTATGAACAATTATATCTAGTGGCTCTGGGAGCTGTAGACCTTGCGTTTGTGACATTTTTGAGCATTTTTGAAATAACTAAAAAATAAGGATGTTTAAAAAAAATTATAACTGAATCGACAAAAAAATCTATATAATTACCAAAACTGCTCACAAAATTTTACGAGAATCGGTTGAGAAATGCGACCTGTAGAGAAGAACAAATAGACATACGAATTAATTATTGCCTAAGCATGAATACACTTCGCGCGCGATCAGTCAATAATATGGTAGGCAGTATTTCACTATTACGATACGTGTATCTCTTATATCATTATAATTAATGTCAATAACGTATGGGTAGTTAAAAAGACTTTATTAATAGTACACTTTATGTAACAAGAATAGTCAGTAGATAATAATAGTGATGATAGACTTAAAGAGCGTTTATTCGTCACTGCATTTCCCACAAACTTTCAAGTTCTTATTTTTCAAAATGAACGAACCAATTTTAATGAAACTTCATACGCATAAACAGGATACATAGGTTTAAAAAGTTGGTTAAGAACATTTTTGAAATGTCTTATTATAAAAAAGATAATTAGAAATTTATGTTACTATGGAACATTTAAAATCTGTCTAATTTAGCTGTAACACTGTTTATCAAAAATGTTTTGAATTTACTTTATAGACCAATTTATTATGCTTATATGTTATGAAGTTTCATTAAAATCGGCTCATTCATTTCGAGAAATAATGAATTGAAAGTATGTATGAAATACCGTGATGATTAAACGCTCTTAAAATTGTATGTAAAATTGACATTCACAGTGTTAAAACAAGCGTGCTTTAACAAAATGATGTGTGATTGCGTAGATAGAAAACATTGCTATGATCTGGGGGCTAATTATCTAATTCAAAAAATCTATCGCAATCGCTTTCGTTTGACAGATGGATGTGCCACATTGCTGCATTTCTTTGGTAAGTTTTTATTTGTCCCAAAAAGAAGCTCCAATGTGTTACATCCTGAAAGCGATTGCGATAGATTTTTAAATTAGACAATAGAAAGGCAGATTCTCCAAAAAATTGTGAAATGTTACATAATATGAAGTCTAGTAACTAGGCTATTTGTATTCTCATGTCAGGCCTACCATACCACTAGCCATACCCCTAGTGGTATGGTGAGTCTAAAACTTAGTGAAATTCACTACTAACTTAGCACTACAGTTTCAAATTCCCCATCAATTCACGGACTGATAAAAAATAAACTAATATACCTACTTCAATTTAAGGCTTAGCTTTAAGGCATTTTGGATTAAGGTCTCATTATATAGAATATGAAATCATTCATTTTCATAAAGATTTTTGAAAACTTTTAATTTCTTACCTTTGTAATTTTATACGATTTGTCCTTTGAAAAATTTTTTAATTTCTAAAAATTGTTGACTTAAAAAATGTAGTCGTACGATGGCCACACTGAAAGTTTTGCACTACTCATAAATTGAACAATATATTTGAAAACTTATATATTTATTGCGTGTCACAATATTCTACATTACATTTTAAAACGTTTTTAAATCGTTTAAATTATTACTTATAACATAAGCATCATTTGTCTGAGGGCATGTTTTTCATACGCTATCACGGCTTCCTTTGGCCCCTTAAATGTGAAATTTCTCATCCATATCTTAAAGTTCTAGATTAATAAAAAAATTGCAAGATGTAAAGTCTAAAATTAATGTAGAATGGATCATGAACTCCAACTTTTCAGAGCCGAAAATGACCTTGTCCTCATCGCGGTATGCAATGAAAAATTGTCAACGGTCATTTCTTGGTCATTTTTACCGACTTCAAAAGGAGGGAGGTACTCAATTCGACCCGTTTTTTTTTTTTTTTTGTTTTTTGTATGTACACCGATTACTCGAAGACGGCTGGACCAATTGAAATGATTCAAACGTTATTACATTAGGTAAACTCCCAAGTTGGTCCCATTTTTTAAAATTTTGAAATCGGTTCAGTACTTTTCAAGTAATCTTGAAAAAAGCACGAAAATAATATGACTTTGTGTGAACTACCTCGATGATCAGTCGTATAACTTCTTTGTTTATGAACTGAATAAGATAATTATTTTTTTGTTGGAAAAGGGATATCTTAAGTGTAGTTCTTTAACCGACTTAAAAAAGGAGGTTCTCAGTTTGACCCGCATGTATGTATGTTTCTCCGCGATTAACTCACGTTTGGCTGAGCCGATTTTAATTTCTACCTAAATAATATACCTACACTACCTAATACAAAAGGTACCTACACGAAAAATAAAAAAAATAAAAAATTGTTTAAAAAAACAAAAAACCGACTTCAAAAAACCTACCACTAAAATGCAAGAAATAATATTCGTAATAATAAAACACGTCTATTGAAGTCGGGTGGGGCTTTTATAATAAAAAAAGGGATTTGTACTCCAGCCCCACCCGACTTCAATAGACGTGTTTTATTATTACGAATATTATTTCTTGCATTTTAGAGGTAGGTTTTTGAAGTCGGTTTTTTTTCCTTACCTTTTTTAACGACACTTGGGAACCAAATAGTAGTGATCGACTTATCATTAACTGTGTTTTGTTCTTCAAGTAAGTTATTTCGGATAGAGAAAAATAATGCAGTCAAATCTTTGCCCACGATTTTCGTCAGTCTAATGTTGCCGGTTTAATGTCAACTTTGAACATCAATATAAAACTATGTTGCTATCTTTCTGATTCCAGAACAATATGTCAATATTAATAACAATATCATACACAGCATAAGAACGACTGTGTTTGCACTTTAACTACATATTTTTTACACCAATCAATCCGAGCCCGTTTTTTCCATGGTGAGTACATGAAGAATCCAGCGGCAACAAAGTTTCCTGACTTTTGAATGCTGATAAATATTTTTTTGAATTTTATGTCATACCAATCCCCGAGTATTCTTAAATTGTCGTAATATGCCCGTTGCCTTCAATTAATCATGTGACAATAGTCTTCTTTTGCACAGTGATCGCATTTGAATGCCGATCTTCACCAATTTCGTCATAGGAGGAGAGACAAGAAAACTATTACATTCTGCATACCAATGTTTTACGATACTTAAATAAGGGGCTTTCTATTCTTAACCCATTTAGAAGTGAAGCAGTGAAAACTTGCGAAGAAAGCGAAGTTTCAAAATCATAAAAAAAATCACCCTAAAATCTTTTCGCATAAATTTCATTTTTGCTACGGGCGACAAAATTCGTATTGTGATAAAAACAAATGACTCGCAACTTCCGGTCAATTTTTGTTTTGATTTCATGAATGAGTTTTTAGGTTTAAACAAAACATAACATTCTATATTCAAAAGTTTGTTTGTTGCCAGAAGTGCAAAACTTTCAGTGTGCCCTAGGTATTAAATCATTTATTTTATCATTATTAGATTTAGATCCAACTGTGATATTTGTATTGTTTGATTTCTTTCCATTATCTTATGTTCTTTTGGGGACGTTAAGAAATAAAACAGTACATAAACATATTTGTTTTTATTTTCGCTTACATTCTCTTCGGACAGTCGTTGCAACTTAAAAATAAGGTCTATGGACAGTTTATTTACACTGTTTTACTATCCGATTAAAGGCATTGACACTTGAAAATATCACTTTACATAAACATAGGCATCTAAGGATAGATAGAACAGGCATCAATACTTAGACGAAAATCACAGTACATTGATACTAAGTAGGTAAATTATTTTCCAGAAATCAAAAGGCACAATAATTTTACTTACAATAATGTTGCAAAGTAACAATATTTGTGACTGTATTGTTAGACAAATACATGACCTCAATAAGACTTATAAAACGTGTGTTTCTAAAAATATACTTATAGCTTAACGTAAAGCTGATTTGTTTGTTTTACATTATAATAAAATAACATGGCAGTCTTCATTTTAAATATTGTACAAGGCACTAGAAATATACAGTCTAATATTTACAGTTATTATTACAACCCGAATGAAGACTATTTACATTTACCGTAAAATCGGTATAAGCGCTTATTACATCACTTTGAGCATAATCATAGCAATCCAGTTTGGGATGCACAAAATGACATCTAATCCGATTACATCGGTAATCAATAAATATTACTAAAAATACTTAGGGCAAACAGTCGTTACACAATATTTACAATATACTAAGAAATAATACACATAACTCATATTCGCATTGTCGAATGTGGAGGTTTCCTATTGGCTGGTGCCGGAGGTAAGCCAGGACCTACCAACGGTGACATTGAAGGTGACCTAGTTGCCAGTGGCGACAACGATGGCGAAAATGAAGGTGACATGGCAGCAGCCGCAGAGAAACCTCCAGGTACATCATGACTTATAGGAGACCTAGGCAATAAATGTTGAGGTTGCCTACAAGAAAGTGAAGGAGCTGGACAACTTCGTGGTGCCACAGTTGTTAACAAAGGTGGTGGAACACTTTTGCTGGCCGATATTGAAGTCCCTTTACTTTTAGCACTAGATGCACCACTATTACCACTTTGTAAAGAAACTGCATCGTCTTTTAAGCGAGCAATTTCTGAAAAAACGTGAGCCAACGGTTGATACTGTGGGCCCCAGTCTAATAAATAGTCCCAATTATAACTTCCAGTAAGTTCCTCTTCTGAATGCACGATTGAGCTTAAACTACCCGTCATTGAAGGCCCAGCGGTTGGTACGGCGGTGCCATCTCCAGCGGCACTCGGAAAAGCACTTAAAGCCATAGCCCGCTCCACTGCGGCACTAGCTTCATCGGCACTACTTGCTCTCTCACTTCCTGTCACTTCATTTAATTTGGCATAAATCAGATTGGTTATATCATTTTCATGAGCCGCATCTTCATCAAACATATGCATAGAGTCTATAGGGCCGTGGTGAAGCATTGCATCTTTATTAACAACATTCTCAGAACACCGTCTTGAAGAAGTTGACGCTCCGCCGCCAGTTCCTGTATCGACTATCCCAAGACGTGCTAAGTATTCTTGAGTATTGTGAACGGAGACATCAGAAAGATTATCACCATCAGACTGCCTGTGGATACCGGACTCTCTTTGTAATGGGCCTTCATTTATCATTCTTATTTCTTCGTCTTCACCATCTTCACCATCTTCTGCAGATCCTCTGCCACTAGACCCTGATTGGTCAGAGCCTGATAATTCTGAAGTGGTTGCTGCTCCTGAATTTGAACTTGCTGTATGAGGGCCATAGGGCGGGATTTCATCATACTTAGGAGGAGCAAATTGACCTCCAGGTTTAACTGTCCCAGTATTTTTTATAGGGATAGTATCAAATGCGCTTGGATCTACGTAACTGTTAGTAGCGCCAACGCCCTCTGAATTCAGACCTGGTTTGTTTACTTTCTTGTGTCTCTTATTTTTCATATGTAAGAAAAGAAATGCAGCAGCAAAGATGATAATAATAAATATAAATGCTATGAGGAGCCCTAGCGCCCAGTCGGAAAGGCCACCGTTTGGCGCGGCAGATGCATCATTTAGTTGGTTTGAAGTATCTGATAATAGTGCTTCATGGTCCAATAGAATTTCAACAGCAGTTTTATTTGTTAAGGAACCTTGTCTACCAGAACTTGCTGTAACGACAAGACTTATTGACTTATCGGAACCAAAGAGCGATGATACAGATTCAACCTTTCTCTTCAATAAAATGACTCCAGTCGTTCGATTAATTTTAAAATAAGAATGAGATGTTGATAACTGGTAAACTATTCTTCCGTCAATACCTTTATCTCTGTCAGTGGCAGTTGCTTGTCCTATAACGTAGCCAGCGGGTAAAGGCCCTGATTTAGGTATTCCAAAATTATAAGTTTTTTGCGTAAACTGTGGATAGTACTCATCCCGGCTTTCTATATCGATTCGTACTTTTACAGTTGAACTTTTGCCACCTAAATCAGAGGCTTTTATTGAAAATTCATATTTGTTCTTTTGTTCGTAATCAAATACAGAATTGGTGTTAACCAAACCTGTGTCAGAGTCAATTTGGAACATTTTCCATGAATCATCGTTTGTGTTGTAGTTGGTAGATGAAGAAATTATGGAATAATTTAGTTTTCCATACCGTCCTCGGTCAAGATCTGTAGCTCGAGGTGTAAACACTGATGTTCCTACCCGTTCATTTTCAGCAATAGTTTCAAAATACTCATTCACTGGGAACGTAGGAGCGTTATCGTTTTCGTCTAATATACTAACTTTGATATATACAGCGTTACATAAAGACGGTTCTCCTTTATCACAAGCCACAACAATAAGTTTATATTCAGTGTTACCGGTATCGTAATCAAGAGTCTTATTGACTGACAGTATGCCTGTAACAGGGTCGACAGAAAATAAATTTTCGTCGTCTCCTGAAGTAACATTGTATGAAATTACCGAGTTTGGAGTGCCGTATAAATCAGCATCTGTTGCTGACAGCTGCGTCAACATATATCCTGTTTTGACATCTTCACTCACGGTTAATTCAAAGTCACTTGTGGAAAATATAGGAGCATTATCATTTGAATCTACAACTGTAACTAATACTGTTATGGATGTCTTATTTTGGTTGTGGGAAAGTATTTTTCCTTCTTCAACTGCAGCAAGTCCCAGAACGTAGGAGTCTTGAGCTTCTCTATCTAGCCTATTGATCAGGATCAAAGCCCCTTCTGAATTAACATCGAATGTGTCTCCTTCGTTGCCTGTTGTAATGTGGAAGTCCAAATTATATTTTTTGAATACGTCATTTATACCACCAATTTGCAACAACGTGGATCCTTTTTCCATGTCTTCATTAACGGTGATTCTGTAATTGAAAAATAAAAGTTTAATTCATAAAAAAATAATAAATAAATATCTTTGGTATGATACTAAATAATATACTAGAAAAAATACGACTCGCACCAGATCAATACTCAGACGGGAATCGAACCCGCGACCTTTGGATATCCGGTCCAATGCTCTGACCGCTGAGCTACCGAGTCACTAGTGACATCGTCGAATTTTTCCTAGTATATCCTAAACTTTGGTATGGTATTACAATTGTCATAGGCTAAAAACATATAATATTTACCTGTAAGTATCTTGTCCAATGAATGGTTTGATTTCTGAAGAAGCTCCGGTACTTATTCTGACAGCCGCCACAGCACTTTTGTTAGGTTTCCCGTGATCAGTTGCGACCACCGCCAGTTGAGTATCACGTTGGCTAGGTAATAAAGCGCTGTAGTTCACAAATATTGCTCCTGAGTTCGCGTCTATATGGAAACCATTAGTCGGCCGAAGGATTGAGTAGGAAATCTTTCCATTTTCACCACTATCTGTGTCTTTGGCGTTGACGGAACCAATTTCTAATGTCCCACTGCCTTCTGAAATGTGATAATAAGATACAATTTAAATAATATTTAAAACGGGATTCATCACAAACGAACAAACCTGTTTGCAAAAAACAAAATGACTAACCAGTCATGCAAAAGTGAAAAATTAGACTAGAAAAAAAAGTTTCTTTTTCGATCTAATAATGTGTATAATGGTTGTGTGCATTATTATTGCAACATAATTGTTGCAATAATGATGCACACAACCGTATATCTCATTCAAATAAAATAATAGCGTTTAAACTTACCGGGCAGTATCTTGTTGTAAGATATATCGTCGAACACAGGAGCGTTGTCATTCACATCTGTTACTTGGATCGTGAGAGTTGTTTTGGCAATATGCTCGCTGTCGGAGGCTGTTATGTTAATTTCATACATTTTCTGCGACTCGAAATCCAAGGGTCTGTTAAGGACAACTTTTCCACTATATCTATCGATAGAAAATCGATTGTCTTCTGGAATTAATGCGTATTTCAACGCCGGATATGTATCCACGTCGTTTGCTGTTATGGATGTGAGTACTGTCCCAACTTCCGCCCCTAAAAAAAACAATGTTTTATGTTAATATTTCAAGGCGAAAATGCAATAAAAAATAACCACTAAAAAACGCTACTAACTACTACTAACGCGACTAAGAAAAAATAACTTTGAATGTATGCGAACTCGGGAGGCACCGCTAAAACATGCACTTGAAAAAAATGTTATACCATCCAATAAATATTGATCCTAAAGGAGTCCTTTTTATTTAATCTTGGCGCTGGAATCGAAAAGTAGCAATGTAAGCCAGTCGCGAAGTCGAGAATACAAATTATGTAAAGTGCCTCTCTCTTTGTGAATCGCTTTTTGTTCTACCAATTTATTTCAAAAAGTCGATAGGCCGCCCTACAGCAATTTAAAACCGAATACGTAAACGAATAAAAACTTACCTTCTGATACAGAGATGAGATTCGGTGGTGGGAATGTTGGTTGATTGTCATTTACGTCGACTATATTGATCCTTAGGGTCGCGGTACCCGTCATTTGTGGGTCTCCCTCATCCGTAGCAATAACTGTCAATTTATACGTTTCTCTTATCTCCCGATCCAACACTATGTTTGTCTTGACTGATCCAGAAAATGCCGGTTCAATAATAAATGCGTTATCGTGGTTGCCGTCTACTATGTGGTAAAGGATTCTCGCGTTCACTCCCCGATCGCCATCTTTCGCCGCAAGCTGCACGACAAACTCGCCCTTAGTATTCCCCTCGAGAACGTTCGCTATATATTGTTGCTGCGTAAATCTGGGAGCGTGGTCGTTTTGGTCCAAGAGATTTATTGTTACGTCGCAATAACCGTATAAGACCGGCAGTCCCTCAGTTCGGGCAACCACAACAAGTTGCCGTTTTGGCCCTGGATAAGACTCATAGTCCAAATTAGCCGAATTATTCACTTTTATAACGCCTGTATTAGAGTCTATCTCGAAAGCGTACTGATCGTTACCGTTTCCAATTTCATAAATAATTTTTTGACGTCGACCATCACTTCTGACTGCCGTAACTTGTAATACGTTACTTCCATATGGCATATTTTCTTCAATTGTAACATTGTATGTGGCATTTTGAAAATTTAATGTGGGAGATTGAACAGAAAAATCACCTACGCGAATTTCGATAAGACCTATGGAACTCTGTAAAGGATTTCCCTTGTCTTTAGCGACAACTTTTAAATGAATGAGTTTTCCGTTTTCACTGGCCAAGCTTTGCGTTGCAGTTAAAACGCCTGTAGTTGGGTTGATGCGGAATTTGTGGTTTGTCGAATCTAATAGCTCGTATATAATTTCTGCATTTGTTCCCATGTCATTGTCAGTGGCAGAGACCCTTAACAAACTTTGGCCAGGTGGGGTGAGTGTAGCAATTTGTTCCCTAAATGGGTACTTTGTAAATATAGGTTTATTGTCATTAATATCTTTGATAGTGACTTCAACGGAGACTCTTTGTGATCGGGCGATATACCGGCCTTCGTCAGTTGCAACTGCTTCGAAATGATAAACATTTATTTTTTCCCTGTCAAAATACCTGAAAGAAAAAAAAAATCATTTTTAACACATAAAAAATACTATAAAAATATTATAGCACATCAGTGTCGATTATGTGTCATAATGAAACACTTACCCAGTGGTAAAAACGATGCCCGTCTTATTGTCAATTCGAAACAATCCTTGGCTTTCGTTAGCCAATGAATAAACGATACGTTTATTGAATCCCAAATCAGCATCTGTGGCTCTTACTTTTATGACTGAAGTGTCAATAGGAGCGTCCTCGGGTATGGCAGCGGAATAATGGCCAGTGTCAAAGACAGGATCATTATCATTTTGGTCTTCCACTATTACGGTTATATTACAAGAACCTTGCAAAGCTACAGGGGAACCGTGATCGAACGCTGTTATTGTTAAATGATATCTTGCTTGAGTTTCTCGGTCTAAGGTTTTCGCAGTGAGTTTTCCCGACGTAGAGTCAATGAAAAATTTATTCCCGTTATTGCCAGACGTAATACTGTATGTGACTATTCCATTGGCACCAATATCCTTATCCATTGCTGCGACAGTATGTATCACTTCGGGATCGTTGTTTTCCGGGACTGACAGTGGATAGCAGGATCCAGTTTTGAAACTAGGTCTGTTGTCATTTACATCCATTACACTTATTGACACGGTCGCAACATCAAAATTTGTCGTTGACTGGAATGTACTCGAATCAGTTACATAGACAGGGAAAGTATAATAATCTCTTTCTTCTCTATCTATTTTGGTTTTCACAGTGATAGTGCCTAAGCGTGGGTCAATAGTGAATCTATCATCAGCTACACCAAATGGTATCAAATACGTGAGGTTACCTGTAATAAAAAAAATATGTTAAATATTTTTTCACTTCTACATAAATATTAAGTAGGCACTGAAAGTCCTCAGACTCGGAACGTAATATAAAAAAGTACCTACCAGTATTTCCCCTTGAAGATTTAGCAGTCAGTCTTGTTACAAAGCTACCAGGTCGAATATCTTCAGTTATATTAGCGCGGTAAAAGGAATCAGTAAATCGAGGTGGTATATTCGTTGATTCTTGCAAATTTAGCCATAGCGTCATGTGACTTTGTCTAGGAAAAGGTACTCCATGATCTGAAGCCGTAAGATTTAATTTATACTGTCCTGGTCGAACCCTAGTAATGTCAGATGAATATTTTTTCGATAATGTTAGTTTGCCAATATCGTACTCCATAGAAAAATACGCATGTTCATTGCCTCCAGAGATGTAGTAAGATATTCTTCCATTATCTCCAGAATCTGCATCGACGGCTAGCGCTTGATAAAATGTGCCTGATAAAGTACTCAAAGATACAGTAGCCCGTGTTGCTGATACGAAAGTAGGCACATTATCATTTGCATCGATCACAGATATATGAACTGTAGCAGATGTAGCCATTCTCTCGGATACGTTTATCGCTTGATCAGTCGCCTCAATTACAAGCCAATATTCTTTAAGTGTTTCATAGTCAAGTGGAGAAGTAAGAGTCAGTGAACCTGTTAATGGATCAAGATTTAAAATATTTTTCGTCGAGGGTAAAGATGAAACGATATGAAAATTCAGTTCTCCGTTAGTGCCTAAATCTGCATCTTTAGCAGTGAAGTTGTAGACAGTCATTCCAATAGGAGTGATTTCAGATATTTCTATATTGATAGGATCTTCGGGCCATTGTGGTGCGTTATCGTTAACGTCTACAATTTCAATCTTAACTGTGACGGCACTGCTTTGCGGGTTATTGGTTGCTGATGTATCTAAGGCTCTCACTTCTAACCTATATTCATCTTGCATTTCCCTATCTAATTGCCTCGCGACAACTAAAGAGCCGGTACGTCTATCTATTTCAAAAGTACCAGGAACATGATCAGATGTTAATGCCATCAATAAATATGAAATCTGTTTTTCTTCATCGCCGTTAACTAAATTTTCTTGAATATCACTGTCACAACAAGAGACTGTCCCAACCACATGTCCAATTTTGGCATCTTCTTTGATCTGAAAGAAAAATATACCTTAGTTTGATTCTTATACTGTAAATTATGTGCTTTATGTGCACCAAAAGGTAATAAAATAACATACAAGAACACGAGCACATGCGGCTATATATACCTTAAAAGATAAACTAGAACTGGTAAATGTTGGTCGATTATCGTTTAAATCCAAGACCTCTACTTTCAACTGTCTAACGGTCTGCCTTGGAGGCTTTCCTCCATCCGTTGCTACAACTGTCAATCGATAGATTGATCGTTCTTCATGGTCAAGAACTGAAACAAAATAAAATCAATTTTATATTAATTTCTTCTAGCATATAACACACATAACACATAACCCATATATGTATACACCATAATATTTTTTCGTCAAAATTAGTACTTACCAGTGCTCGTTTTTATTACTCCAGTAATTGAATCAATGACAAAAACTCCATAACCATCCATATCTCTTTCATTTAAAATGGAATAAGAAACAGTTGCATTTATTCCATTGTCACGATCAATAGCTTTTACTCTGGCCACCTCAGCACCTGGTTGCTGTTCCTCCCTCACACTGACTACATCCTCTCTGGGATCTATTATTTCTGGGGAGTTGTCGTTAACATCTGTTACTTGTATTGTTATTGGAACTCGGCTAGATCTTGGGAGACTTCCTTGGTCCTTAGCTTCAGCAAATAGTGCGTAAGATGATTTAAATTCACGGTCCAAAACTTCTTTTGTCATTATCATTCCTGTCAAATAAGTTCAATAAATTATTAATGGAAAACTTGTTAACGAACGCTGAATACATTTTTATAAGATCAATAACTGATATTTTGTCCGTAATTGTCCTAATAAATTTAGACTCAATTTTGCAACCTATAATGAATACTGAGCACGTCCTAAGCAAATTTACCGCCGGTATGATCGCCAATAAACAGTGTAAGAATTTTGTCAATTTCATATCGATTATCATGAAGTTCAACCCCGAAATTAGGCATTCATAAAAGAGATCGCCCGCGGCAGAATACCTATGATTATCCGAAAGTCCTCGCCGTATTGGGAACCTAAAACTCGTGATGACAGAAACGGGGATGGAAGATAAACGTGATTTTATAAAATAGTTTTATGCGAAATGTAGCTTTAAATCGTAGTGACTGAAGGTTGTCTTTTGTGATGCAGACAGCTGTCGGAAGATAATAAGATGTGGCAGGGCCGCCGTAATGAGCGAAGTGAAGCGGGTTCAAAAAAAATTCATCGTTATTTTCTTCTCTCACAAATATTGGAATCAAGCTTTGCTTGTGTTTTGGGCATAATATTGTAAGAGCTAAATTTACACCCAAAGTTTGTATAAAGGCCCTTTTGAACTTCTTTATTTTTAAAACTAAAGAGAGTGTTTTAATATTTTATTATTGCAATTCATAGTCACACGATGCCGATTCAGATTCCAGCCACATTTTACACCTATAATTCATTTGAGAACAGATAAAAATAAAAGGTATCCGTCAACGAAACGAGTTGTAGGTCCACGCAGCGTCCTACACGTACATTTGTAACGTATGCGATTTAAATACGCGACGACAGTATCTGGCTCTGGTAAGGCTTGTAATAAAACATGGGAGAGAATAGCGAGGCTCCTACATAGCAATATTTTAATAATAGTTAATGGCGGGTCACGACGCATGCGCGCGCGACGACGTTTATAACTCGCAATTGACGCGCATAAATTCATTACGGCTGCCTCCCGTAGTGGTTTTCTGGTTGGACTAGTACTGTGACCTTTCGAATAAAAATTGCCATAAAGGATTGATTAATCATCAAGCCAATAATTTAATGAGACTCTATTCTGGATATTCAATTCCGGAAATTAGTCGCCGGTAACATACGTAACTTTTAATTATATGTTATGATGCTTGTAGCTATGATTGTCACGATGGAAATAAAGTTTACAAGAACTATTTGTTTTATTACGAGTAAAATGAAATAACGAAACTGCAGATATTTTTTGAACTTAACACCTTCGGTTTCTGAGCAATTCTTTTTTTTTTGCCAGAAAATAATGTTAAGACACCTGTCCAAATCTTCTATCGCCAAATCAGGACCACATACAGACGTCATTGCGAATGATTTACGCATTCCTGCGCGATACTAAAGGGTTCACGGTAAAGATTCACTAACTAGCATGCGGGGTGTTGATCGGAGATAAGCCGAATTGAGACGGAACGATCTACCATTCATCAGTCAGTTATAAGGTCGATAACGAAGTGTCACCCCCTTTTTTGCAGAAGCCCATATCGAGAATTTTAAAATTCACACGATTCCAATGATAAGAATCGATTCAACACACGATAACGTTGGCATTGATTGCAAGATCGCATTCGATGACGGCACCTTAAAAGTAAGGAATCCATTCCAAGTTGTGTCAAATTCGGTGTGAAAAATATAAAGCTTATAATAGTGACTCGATAAAATTGCGAGGTTCGTGGGAAGGACTTAAACAAATATGATTTTTAGGTGCTCCCTATTCCCTTTAATTGTTTAGGTATTAACGTAGCGATGTTTGTCCAAATTGTTTGGCTAGTCGATGAGTCTTAAGGCACAACATACTTTTGGTTTTAGCTTTCAAAGTGCCGACAGGATAAACAATGAGTCGAGTGGCCGGGTGGCGGGCGGCGGAATAATTCCATACATGATCAAACAGTGGGACGAGCTCGAAGTCTCGTCGAGATTACGGTAAAGTCGCAGTGTTATTGAATTGAATCGACCTTAAATGCTTCCAAACTAAACGTACCACATTCTATTACAGGATTTACTCGCAACTGCTTATAAATGATTTTGTACAATTATTTTGAAAGGCAAAGCCCGTTTAATCGTTTAAATTGCTTAATGTGGCTATTCAGTAGCATTAACTCACTTACCTGTTACCGGGTTGATGTTGAAACTCGTGTTGGATGGAAACAAGCTGTATCTTACTACAGCGTTATCGCCTAGATCTGCATCTGACGCCGATATTTTCCCAACGTACGCTCCAGTGCTTAGATTTTCTTCTACGTGGAATTCATATGCAGGCTTAGAAAAATCTGGATCGTTGTCATTAGCATCGAGGACGTTAATCACTAGCGTTGCCGAAGCTGACAACGGTGGTAGACCATTATCAGTGGCTGTGATAAGCATTTTGTGGCGATCTGATGTTTCTCTATCTAGTGGCTTTACCAGGTAGACCCATCCAGTAGATGGTTGAACTTTGAAGAAGTCCGCACTTGCATTGCCATCTGATATTATGCGGTAGGTTATACGGGCATTGTTCCCCGTATCTTTATCAACGGCCTGGATTTCCAATATCTGTAAGGTAAATCAATTTTATTTATTGCACCTCTGTGAAGGTACACAGTTCCAAGACTTTATAAAAGTATAATGTTTGACCGATGCATAATTAAGATATCATTCTTTTTTTGAGATGAAACTGATAACTTGAGTGTCTAGCAAACAAAGCTAAGTATTAAAATTATCAACTCATCAACATTTCATTTGTCTTCATGTATTTAAATGACCATTTTAAATTTATTTTCTTCAAAGTTCATAACGATTATATTCAGCATTCATAGCTGACAAATTGAAGTTATACTAAAATGTACCTTAGAGTTCACAGCTTCAGATTCCAGCACATTAGCACTGTATGCATCATGTTCGAACACTGGCGGATTGTCGTTAACATCTTGAACATCCACTACCAAGGTTAAGTTAGCACTCAAAGATGGAGATCCGCTGTCCCTCGCTGATATCACCAGAGTGTGGCGCACCAGGTTTTCATAGTCCAATGGCCTAAAAAGAAAATACAGAGAGTGTCTAAGAATTTTAGAACAGTATTACATTTTTAGTAAAATTTTAATAAGTGTGTTTTAAAATTATTATGCTAATGTTTCTTTTAGATCAAAATAAATGTCAGTAGATACTAACTAAACCATATTAATAGTCCTTTTAAAGTATTTTATTAAGAAGACTTCTAAGATAAATAAGTTACTTTTGTCAACGAGCTTGCAGGTCGCATTAGGACACAGTTTAAGTTGAATTTATTGGTTTGTTTGTTATTTACCTCAGCAACGTCACCAACCCATGCTGGTTGTTGACAGCGAACGTGTTCGGTGGTCCAGTAGCGGACACCAGGGTGTAAGTGACTTGTCCATTCCTGCCATCGTCAGCGTCCGTGGCCCTCGCTGCGTACACCACAGAGCCAATGCTGGCAGACTCTGCCACGGACACACGCACTGATGAGGTGCCGAACTCCGGAGCATTGTCGTTTACGTCTTCTACTGTTATCTGGACCTGTAAGGAATAATAATTTATCATAGTGATGATCTACTAATAATCTGTGAATTTGTTATTGATAAAGTAGAGAGCTATGTTGGTAACATTATCTGGACACTAATATATCCACATGTTTTTACTTTGTCTGTCATATATTAGGCAATCGCAGAAAGATTTGTTCATCGTATGAAAAAAGTAGTAGGTATCAAAAAGCTTTTAAAAAAAAGCAAGACCTCCTTCAAAAACCTTAAAAACAGCTCTATAAAAAGCAAGAAACAATGTTCAAATCGATTAATTAAAACACGTCTATTGAAGTCGGGTGGAGCTGGAAGTAATTTTTTTACTTATTGTATTGTTTATATTTTAAAAGCCTCACCCAACTTCAATAGACGTGTTTTAATTAATCGATTTTAACATTATTTCTTGCTTTTTATAGAGCTTTTTTTAAGGTTTTTGAAGGAGGTCTTGCTTTTTTTTAAAAGCTTTTTTATTTTTATTTTAAATTTTTTTGCGGTAGGTATATAAACGATGATTTTATAAAATAAAACGTTTTAACTGTTTCACATTTTTCATTGGTATACCCTTAGTAACTCAATTTCCACAGGAGTTCCGCTGGGCTTTCGCAGTTCAACTCTAGTCCAGAACGTCCTTGACAATAGATAGTTACCTAACTTGTTTTTCACTGTCATAAACCTACCAATATTTCAATCACTGTACAGTTCCTATTTGATTTTGAGGAGTTGTCTCGTGTATCTTCATAATCCAAAGTTGAATACCAATGAAATTAATATGGTAACATCCTTAAGGTGTAAGAAATATCTAAATCGGTTCATAAACAAAAAAGTAATGGTTGAACATCCGTCTGAATTCGTATAGAATGGTAACGAAAACGATAGTATTTTCAAGATTACTTGAAAACTACTGAACCGATTTCAAAATTTCAAAAAATGGGACCAACTTGAAAAGAATCCTGATGTTTAGCGTTTGAATCATTTCAATCGGTTTTGCCGTTTTCGAGTAATCGGTGTACATACATATAAAAAAAATATACGCGACGAACAGATAACCTCCTCCTTTTCAAATTTTTGAAGTCGGTTAAAAATACTCGTAGATAAAAAGCTATTGAAGTCCCAGTTAATTTTCTTTTGGGGAGATTTTTAATCCCCTTTCCCTTGAAAAAAGTCTTGAACTCTTCCACGTTTTCTTCATTTACTTAAGCTAGGGTTTCCTAGGATGACGGTGCCGTCATATTACGGCCGTAGCTTAGCGGCGTACAACGTTGTCTATGTAAACAATATGGCGGCGCCGTATTGATTACATAGACAACATTCAACGCAGCTATATTACGGCCGTAATATGACGGCACCGCTACCGCTATCCTAGGAAACCCTAGATTAAGACAATACACCAATATTTTTTCATCTGAAAAAAGTTGAAGTTGGGAGGGAAGTTGAAGTCTAATGATAAGTAGAACTTATCACTTACTTGGGTCTGATCATGGCTGACTGAGCGGTCGTTGACAGCAGCAACGCTGAGGAGGTAGGAGGAGGTTGTTTCTCTGTCCAGCAGAGAGATAGTCCTGATGACGCCTGCTACCGGATCTATGGTGAATTTTCTGTCCACATCACCAGAAACGATGCTGTACCGAACTGATAGTTTGTCTGTTGAAAGAAACGGAAATGGTTAGTTTCAGTACCGTACGGTAAGAAAGCAGATTATTTTTAATCTCATATATTTTTATTATAGAATTGTGTTGATCTTGAAATCAAATAAATTGTTTATGAAGCTCATGTTAAAACTAAGTAGTAAGTATCAATAAAAAAGGGTAATGAAAATTTTAGCTACACATACAAAAAAATAGGAAATGGGACGTGATTTAAATATGACAATTAATTAACCGATTAGCTTTATTGCTTCCGAACGAAATAAATTAAGCGGCGCGTATATAGCTATAGGTAACTATAACTTTGAATGCGAAATCAATATTTTATATTTAATGAAAGTAATCATGTAAAAAATTATAGCTACAGCAAATATCAAAGGTATATTTAACTTTATGTTTTTAATAATAAGTGCAGGAAAAAAGTTATTTATGTGTAGCTTAAAGTTTCATAAATTTTCATAGATATTATATTTAGTACAAATGAGTATGTTTCATATTTATTTTTATTACAAATTTACATAAACTCTGGATTTATGTTTGACATAGGTAAAAACTTTAACATAACATTTAAGTTACTGAAACACATTTATTTTTATTAGTCATACGAATACAAACAGTATGAAACACAAATATTATCCTTTAAAATTCCGATACCGTACCAATTGTTTTCAATAAGGATTTTCAATTGACAACAATGTGTCACAAACTGACTGTAGTCGTCTCAATTTTCCGGACCACGAGTGCCAGAGTTGGTCTATTTATGGTCACTATAAATATTTATGTAGCCGTATTATTTTACCTTCGACATAGAATCGTCTATGCATTAATTCCTGGAAGTTCGTCTTTTTCAAATTTATCAAATAACTTATAAAAACATAAAGAATAGACAATAGGTATGTTTGATTTACCACAACAGCTCATTAACTCAATATTCAATACAATTTCTTTATTTATGATAAAAAGAAAGATTTTATTTTTTTATTATATATATATTATTATTTATTAGGACCGCCAGAGAAAATTACATTGAGTCTTACATAGTAGGTGTTTACATTATAACATGGAGAATGAAAAATTCTATTGAAGGCAGCCACAACATGCCTAATATGCAATTGCCATGCAAAAAAGATAATTATGAATGCTAAAAAGTAAATTATAAAATTAACACAACTGTAATTCAGTATCAAATTCACACGAATAATTTCAAGGTCGTTAAAAATTCTCGAAACTTTCAACATTTTACCATTACCATCAAACAATTTAAATAATTAAAGGCAATATCCATTCTAATTTGCATTCTCATGTAAACCCAAGTCTAATTGACTTATTATATTCATTATTCCATTAATAAAACAACAATTCTATGATTATTACCAGCATAATCCAGTATGACTGGTCTATTTCCAGCAGTGAGGCATTTCACTTTATTCCTGCTAATTACAGTTCTCCATTGATTAAATTAACGGTTGTTGAATGAACGTCCTTCGCTGCCTATTGTATTGTCCCTCTTTTTGCTCAGAATGCAGTTTTAAATCTTTCTTTTTAACAGCAACAATTTTTAAATGCCTCTACTTTTTCATTAAATATTTTTTAAGCTTCGAATGCCAGTTCGATTTGTGGGATGTGCTACCAGATTTTGTTATAGACTAACTATAATATTCTCAGTAAGAACTTTTCTGTAAAATCTTATCCACAACTAGAATGAAACAAAGTACTTAAAATTTCGCGGCTGCAGGCCCTTTATCTATCAATTTTTAATTGGCAGTTCTCACAACAATTTAAAGGGTTCATTGTCGAATCGTTTTTTGGGCGCAAACCTTTTTTGCGTTCGCTTTTTTCGTCGTTCGTTTTGGGCAGATCCGTTGACGCTCCGAGATTGATATACAGTCTCATTGGTGGACATGCCCGCAGTCTTTGTTTGTGCAACTGGTCCCTGGCCCCTCCGCCCCGCGCCACCCTCTCTCTCCCCGCGTTACCCCTTTGTTTCTCCTCTTTATACAGTCGGTGACGCGAAACATCGTCTTATTTTTGGCCAGAGATTTCACAGGATTCGTCTTTAATTCAGTCTCTGCGTTCGTTTCTAAAAAAAACTGTTCACTATTTTTGCGAATTCAAAAGAACTCTTTATACAAAGAGTTTGAATATCGAGTCAATTTAAATTTTCATCTCGGATACGAGAGCTGTGTTAACGTCAAAGAGGTTTTAATGACACTTTACGATCAATATTAAAACTTAACCGTCTTAAATGTTGCAAAGACCATCCGTTTTTAAATTATAAGTGAGGACCGCGATACCGAAATCGCATTATAGGTATAATTCGATTTAGACGTGGACCTCTGTCTCGTAACTTTAAAACCTAAGTTCACGGCTCCTAATTCGTTGGATCATTAAATTACCATAAGCTAAGACTTGCAGGGATTACTGCGGGAGGATTTTTTATGGCAATAAAGTTGAGATATCAGGGCATGGTGCAAGGTTCATTAAGAGGCATTACCGTGCCTTACCGAGCCTGTCGGTTCGGATACGAAATAAATTTGCATCCAGCCCTTCTAAATCGGAATCATTAATGCTGAAGCGATTATCTTACTCACGAGGACCGAACGCAATTCAATTAAGTGTTGTTCAGATTTCCCTATGTGAATTGTCTGATTTCAGATTGAATTAATTCGTCTAGGAGATTGTGCAAGGCCGATCGTGTCGATTGATTCGCTAACGAAGTGCTAAATCATGAAGGAGTATATAAATGGTTGAAAATAATTGTGGATTTCTTAATGTCTATGTAATTGTTTTGTTCACGTCACTAAATAAACTTATCTTTCATCTAGCGAACTCTCGCAAGATCGCGTTGTGAATCTGTGTAAGAACAAAAGTAAACGAACTCGCGATTTCGCTCGCTCGTCGGTAAAAAAAATCAAAGGAAAGACCTTGTCATCTCTTAAGATGTCCAGTGATATGCGCAACAAATAACACCTCGGCTCTTGTTCGGACGCCGAGGCACGCGCACTTTACATTACAACACTTAAACATTTAACACATCAATCGTTTTCAGTTTCAACCCACCAAATAACGCGGCGTAAAAAGTTGAAAGTAATTGTGGCAGGGTTTAAAAAAGGACATCTAAAACCCGACCCGCAAAAACTGTCGCCGAGGGTTAACGACCGCTGAGGATTTATTCGTTTCTGGCTGCGCCCGCGCACTGGATTCGACTCGAGCGTATCCTTGGATTTCTCGGGATTCGAATTTCAAATTTTCAGCTCTATACGATTGGGTGAATTGTTATAAAAATTCGAACGCTAGCTCGCGCTACCGGTTTTCGACTTCGGAAATTAGGAGGCATAACTTTCAATTTATGGTTTATTGCGTAAGCTTTGTTTTTAAATATGCGCCCTTTTATTATTAAGTACTTAATTCTAGCTTCTGAACGAGCCAAAATATATTTAGTCACCATGAAGCCGATTATGGTTAATTCAATTTATATTTATAGTAAAGCAATAGAATTTTAATACTCCTCAATCCACGCGTCTTCTTTGAACATGCAGACATTCAAATTGGTCAATTAGTTGACTATAGAATTCATTGCATTAATGATGATAAGGGCTACCATAAACGTTGCCGTATTCACGGGAAGATTCCGCAATGGATGCAAACTGTCTTGAATGTTTTCATTGAAAATGCATTTCGTATTAGACGTGTTAGCACAGGTATTAAGACTGTCAGACAAGATAAATCCATGGAACTTGTGTGGTCCACGAATGACGGTGTCAGCCAATATGTTAAATCGATATTTGATTAGTAGGAATAGATTGATAATTATAGAACACTACCTAATGATACTCTTATAACGGAATATTCCTTTGCTATTAGTGGTAGAGCAATAAACTTGGATGTATATTTCAATCGATTTAATTAAAAGTTACTAAATAAATAGAAACGTAGATTTTTCATACCCCTAACATTATATTTTTGACCACCGGAATATACTTAGGTATTGATACAATACATTTTATTATTTCGAAAACGTTGCCAGCATCACAAAAGTTTGTAAATTTACGCAATAAATAAAAATTACATTTTGATCTAGAATTGCAATATTGTTGCCCGATTTTGTCGTATGAGGCAGGTCGTTACATTCACTCAAATATGGTTGAGCGAATCGATGGCTGGTTCATGCGTCATGCTCGTGAACGGGTGCTGCCAGTGTGAATGGATCTGCTTTGGACTACGTATCTTATCGCATATTGAAATGTTTGAATTGCTTTTTTTAACAGTCTAGACTAAATATAAGCCTTTGAATTTTTAATTTAGCTCGAACCCTGTAAATAGATTCATTAAAATAATTTTATTTATTTATTAATCTACGTTAATATTGTAACATATATGAATGTAACGATATAAGTACTTATTTGTAAATATCGATCCATGTAATAAAGCTGATAAGTTTTTTAGGCCCGTTTTTCTAGTCGGCTAAGGCTAAAATACGTCATGGTACAGCTCGCACAACATAACTTGAACCAAACCATAGACAATGAGGGTTGCGCAGTAGCAATTTTCAGTACAAAGATTGTACTGCCCAGGTCACGTGGTATTAAAAATTGGGTCAAGTTATATTAGAGAGCACAGAGCATTCTGCCAAGCATTCTATACCTGCAGCCTATGGGTCAAGCACACAAAAAAGTCATACGATGCCCTACGAATTCAATATAATAATGCTTTTAGAGCACTGTTGAGGCTGCCACCGTATTGTAGTGCATCAGGGATGTTTGCGGATCATATTGATGGTTTTGCAGCGATTTTACGCAAAAGAGTAGCATCCCTGATGCTCCGAGTCCGGGGCAGCTCCAACAGTTACCTGCAGCTGTTTGCCTCAAGGATGGATCAGAACTGCTCAATAATGCAGCATTGGAACAAGCTGCATATTGAGCACTCTGGATCCAAACCTAAATTTAGATTAAGATAAACTTTAGTTCAATAGTATTTTATATTATTTATAAGTTATTAGCATGACATTGTTTCTATTTGAATTTTTAAATTGCAACCTATGATTATTTTATTATTATGTATTTTTATTTTAATATTTTGGAATTTTAATTTGAATTCATTTAATATTTAAATTTTAATGTAACTGTTTTGATTTTATTTGATTTTATTTAATATTATTCTATGGTTGTATGATATGGATTGATTCCGAAATAAAATGAAATGAATGAATATTGCGCGAGATGTACTCGTATTCATTATGTGAGCTTCTTTAAAAAAAAATATTTTCATTTTCATTTCATTTCACTGTAAAGATTATCACAGTTATATTATATTAGTTATTGTCACATTATTTTTATTAGTTTATTATCATTATTAAAACTAGAGTAGTTCCATAACAGATTGTTTTCTAAATAGATTGAACTATAGCAATGTTTACGTACATTACCGATTGCTTTTAGTACAATTTAAATGCGCGTACACCTGGATGGCCAATGTATTATATTTTTTAATTAATGTAAGTTTATCTCCGGGCAAGAGTGCAATAAATCTGGCGGGGGCGTGCGTCTGAGCATTGAACATAAACGTTATGGACCTCTTTCTAATTAAACTCAAGGTCTGCCCTGATTGGTCCAAATCAAATACTTGTGCTGACACAGAAACCAACAATTGGTCAATGAACTTCCGAGACTTAACCTTTTTCGAATTGAAGTCAAAGTCAAAGTGACTTTATTTAAATAAACTTAATAATTAAGCACTTTTGATTCGTCTATATTTTCTTACTACCCGTTCCAGACTTTTTTAACTGGCAAGAAGAACGGGCGGAAGAAACGAGGAGGTGGAACTCGTGTCCAGACACATCATGCCGAAGTTACGTGACCGAAGTTCAGCCTAGTTACGCCTGCAATGTTTTGTGAATGGCTAGCAACACATCTGCCAAAAATAAAGCATTTTTAAGCGTTGCTGCCGAACTTCGATCGCATAACTTCGGCATAGTATGTCTATAGACTCTAATTCATGTTACAGGTTTGATCAAGTCTATTACTTCCAAAGTATTTTCTGAATTTTTCAATACCAGGAGACCAGTTTTCTTTCTTTTCCACTAAACAAACATATTTCATTAACCTTTCATAGTCAATTTCAGCGCCTCATTGTGCCGACAACGAACGCTTGGCGCGTCCGTCCGAAATATTTAGCACAAACCTTTTTTTGGAACTTAATTAAAGCTTTCCGCTTGTGATTTGTACCACACAAAACACCACAATATGAGATCATTTTTAGATATCTACTTAATCTAAAGAAGATTTGATTTGCAACGGCGTCTCTCATACTGTAGCGAAGTAATTACATACTCGTAAATTTATTTAATTGCTTCTTTAGAAGTTTACTTGGTTATAATGAGTTAATTGATTTAATAGCGAATTTAAATAATCGGACTTGTGAGGTTTTTACTGTACAATGAACATCTTTCAAACATCTTTTGTAAAAAAAACATCTTTTTCGTTACTTTTTGACCATTTGTAATTATTTGTTGTAGGTAGTATTGACAGTATCCTACTTTCTATTAATAAATGTGTTTGGATGTTTGTTCCTCACCCACGCAAAAATGGCTAAACAGATTTGGATGAAATTTGATACGCAGATAATAGCCTGGATTAAAACATAGGATACTTTTATATCCCGGCCAAAGGTTCCCTAGGGATTTTCCGAATTTCCACATGGTCGAAGTCGCTATCCAGCAAAACAAGTTTCATACTTTTAAAAATCTTTTATTGTTCTGAAATTTTTTATTGAAATTTGTTTTGTTAACACTTGTTTATTACTTAATTATAAGAGTAGATTTAAAATAACTAAAAGAAAAGTATATGTAGAAAAAGTTGTTGTTTGTATTTTCTGACAGCTGTCAAAGTCAAACCTGTCCGTGCCTTCCTCAGACTAGTTTGTAAACAGTGGCACAGATAGTCATGTTATTTTTGTGTTTTTGTTTGTTTTGTCGTTTTTTGATGTCATAAATGTGTCAAGCAGAATACCAGTGCAGCAGGCCCCCCGCTTGCTGCTTATACTGAGCTTGGCACATTTTGGCATCACTCGACGATACGCAATTGTGTATTTACGTTCTTATTAATTTTATTTTTGATTTTTCCGTTTTTTGTTATAATTTGTGAATCGTTGTGTGGTTCCAAAAATAAATGTATTTTCTTTCTTTCTTTCTTTCAAATAATTTATATCAATAGGATAACTAACTTAATATGTACCTACCCATATTAGTTGAAATCACCCGAAATGTTGCATTAAATCGATTTCTGTACCACATATGTATATTATGATATAATATGAAAATGCACAATGTTTGATGACAGACTCAAAGATTATGATCATTAGCCCGCCCGACGCCCACAGCTGGGCAAACGCGGAAGGTTGTAACGAATAAATTATTAATTTAATCTCGACAAATCCTCTGAGCTCGCAGAATAACACAAGACGCTAAAATCTATTATAATATTGTACAGCAAGTTTAAGCCGTTATGCGAACCGAATCAGCCATCTCCGCTAAGTATTTCTAATTCTGTAACGAAGGAACATCCTTGATAAATCAACGGACGGTAAGGCACGGCTATCTTACACAACTCGGTGTGTTTCGCTAATATTTATACTGCCTACAAGAATTTCATTATGGACGCTTTTACACCGATACTGAACGTTGTAACAATGAGGGCTTTTCAAAATGACAAAAAACTGTAGGCTCGATAGATGGCGTTGATAAACAGGCAAGTGTCAACTGTAGAAAACGTAGGAAAAAGAAAACACAATTCACATGGAAATACCGAAATCCGCCTATCTTACACAAGTCGGTGTGTTTCGCTAATATCTATCTGCCTACAAGAATTTCATTATGGACGCTTTTACACCGAAACTGAACGGTGAAACAATGAGGGCTTTCAAAATGACAAAAAACTGTAGGCTCAATAGATAGCGTTGATAAACAAGCAAGTGTCAACTGTAGAAAATGTAGGAAATAGAAAACACAATTCACATGAAAACACCGAAAGCACCGCTGACAACCAACGAACGCCAAAAATGGAAAATGACTTTTTTAAGCACCTGGCCGTTTATTTTTCAATGGCAATTTTTACACTTCACTTGTCCATCAACGCCATCTAGTGAGGCAAATAGTTACTATTTTTTGTTTTTAAATGACACTTGGAAAATCCCTCATTGGAACTATATTCAGCTGTTTTCGTAGCACTGTAAAATACCTTTTTATTTGTATATTTATTATTAAAAGAAAATAAGATATTATCTGTGAATAAAAAACTAGATCCTATTAAACGATTAGTAATTTATGGTATGAATATGCTACAGGGGATTGTTGTCAATTTTCTTTTTACATACGTCATCATTTCTGTTTGCATTTCAACACATTTTCAACGTTACTGCACTGTGTGAGATCCAGCAGCGTACCGCTGAAGTGCCGTACTGTAAATCACTGAATTGCAGTGCTCCGTTATGCAGGTGCCCCGTACTATGCCGCCATTGTTAGAACGCTGCGCGTGCGTCGTCCTAAATCGTACACACATTGTTTCAGAGGATCCACACGTTTCCGGGGAAAGGGAGTGGATTTATTTTCGTTTGTATCTTCATGCTGGACGTTCAATAAATTGGTCTTTATACTTACCTACAACAATATTGAGAAACAAAAGTAGTCAAATCAACAGTTTCAAAAGATCTATCTATGACCGCGAATTTGTTAAAAAAAAATATTGTAGATATCTATCTTTAAACAACATATAAATTAAATAAAGCAAACCATTAAACTAAAGTATAGGGCTCATAATTACAAACAACTTTTTGTATGAAAGCAAACCTGAAATCGGGAAATAATTCACCTGTTTCATACATTTTAGCAAAGGTCGCTAAACATTTTGTATGACACAGCTGATTTATTTTTCACGATTTCAGAATTGCTTCTATATAAAAAGCTGTTCGTAATTATGAGCGCTATACTAAGTTTAAAGGTTTTTCTTTTTTTATTTTCACGTTGTATAAATTGAATGCAGTTTTCTTTTCAGTAAAAACCGTCGGGTACTTTCTTTCCCTCGAACTACTTTTTTCCACCCTGTATTATGACAACATGAACGAACGTCCATCTTTTAGTTTGAAATACCACATAGACGGCTTCGGTATAAACGTTAAAGCGATCCAAAGATTATCTCTTCTTGTTCACTGCACATAAAGTATTAATCGAAAGCTAGAACCCTAAACAATACGTATAACAGCTTCATCCAAGTCTAGAATACTGCAATGGGAAATCCGACACGACTGCCTCGGTTGCATTTTACGCGGTCGTGACGTCGGACAGACAGTGTCTGACCACGGTTTTGCTAAGACATCGTGGTGACTCGGTGTGTGGTATAAAGAAGTTCCTTTTACCAAGCTTTCACCTTTTTCACAAATTTTATGTCTAGAAAAAACTTTTACATCAGATAACCAATTTGACTTTTAAATACAGATACATTTTTAAAAGACGACTTTGAAATTGTGGGACCCATAGTTTTTTTTTATTCAGAACAAAACACTTTCGTAAAACTCAGAAATCGTAAATATCTAACAGAAGCGCATGAGCTTTTATCTAATATTTAACTCCTCGATATTGTGATAGAATGCAGTGTTGAAAACGAATGGTGGATTGAATGTTTTAAACGATAATATTTGTCTACTTCTCTAAGTAAAATTCGTTGTACGGAAACCCAAAACGGCCGTGTAATCGGTATTCTTTTCGGAGAATGTTATTGGACCAGCGTTTAGTAATATGATTACATATTTTTCTATGAATGCCCGATGTTTACATTTTCTACCAGAACCTCGTGTAATTATTAAAGGAATATTTTAATAGGGAAGTGAAATAGCAAAAAGCATACCTCTGTCGCCACCAGTAGCTTTAAGACTGCCCACAACAGTCCCGATCCTGACATCTTCTCTGACTCTGAAGTTGTATCTTGGCTTGTCAAACAATGCTGATCCAACTCCCGCAGGCATCACATTAACGTGTACAGTAGCTCCCTGAGGTGCCGCTAATCCTCCTCCGTCAGTTGCTGATATCTCAAGGTCAAATTGCGAGTTGGCCTGTACGAGCGATGGCTTAGTAACCAATATCTCTCCAGTGCTTCTATCTATTCTGAATACATCGTTGTCATTTCCATTCACGATTCTATAGGTTACTGTGCCAAATCTGCCGGAGTCAGCATCGGTCGCCGACACTGACACTATAGGCTCGGTCGATGATATCCGACCCTCCTTCAAAGAAACCTTGTAATCCTTAACAGTGAAGGCAGGAACGTTGTCGTTTATATCAAGCAGTTGGATCTTCACCATGGCGGTCGTCGACAGGCCCCCTGCGAATAAATAAATAATTGGTCTCGTGATTGTTTGTGTATTGTTGTAATGCAATGTTTAATTGACAGCAGCTTGATTTATTCTGATGTCAACGGTATACACTGCACGAAGTACGCGATAATAAAATAATTGTACCCTTTTGTATTTGTGTATTGTTCCGATGAAGGGATTCTTCGACGTTAATGAGATTTAAACATACCTTAGTTGCTCACTAAACTACAACGGAAAATTAGTACTTGTGTTTTGCTGTAAACCGTAGATTTAATTTGAAGATTACGGAAAGAATTATTAAGCTAAAAATTAATACCAGAAGCTAAGCGTTTAGCAATTAAACGGTATCTTGATCCATATAATGAACTGGAAATCATAACAGGCTTTAAACGATACAAGAAGCTAGTTATGTCAACAGAGTAACAGGGCTTCCGTTTAATTGGGGAAAATTAACAACATTAATTTTAATTATTATAACCGTAGGCTTGGTTACGATTTTAAAACATTTGGGTGATTTTTATTACATGATTTGAAAAATATTTCCGTTTTATCTTTATCTCTTGGCAATAAACAATAATAGATTTCTCACTGATTTTATTGACGTTGGATTTTAAATATTTTGAGATTAATTACTGAGCTTGATTTTAGCAATGTTATACAGCAACGCCAGTTTTGAAGAATTGAGGCAATATTTTTTTATAATAGAAGATAATTTCTTTTCCACTCCATACTATCTTAATTAACATTACAAAAATACCACTAGAGCCATGAAATACTTCAAATACGGAATTAAGTAAAAATCGTTTCCAAAATGTAATTGCTTATTCCCATCTACCATTCTGTTTATTCCAAAAACTGAATTCTCCAGTACGAATCGTCGGCGGAACAAAGTTACCAAGTCGGTGCGGGATAAAAACGTACGCAGTAATAGTTGGCCCTCCTCGGGAAATAAATCAGTCGGCTGGTGCCAACGGCCGGTGGACATTTTCGGAATTTATTTCGAGACCAGCTTTTGCTTCACTCATTTTGGTACGATGTAGTCACAGGTGATTTCTTGGGTATGTCCTCTTAGGATTACAATTTATTTTTCAATCATTAAAATTTCATCTTTAACCAATCAAAGTACCTTACCTTTATTTTTTAATATACTTGAAAAAAGCTCGTTTGAGTCGTTAAATTGCAAACAATGAAGATGGTTTTCATTGTTCTGCTTGCTATAATCTTTAGGTTCTATCTTAGGTTCTAATAATAAAGTGTCAATTTTATCAAGATTATTACCTCTATCTGTAGCAATAACAGGGAACTCAAATTCGCTATTAGCCTCGTGATCCAAAGGAGAGGAGACGCAGAGCTCTCCAGAATCTGGCTTGACGGAGAACTGTGGACGGCCAAAACTGTCCGCCAGGGTGTAGTTGACGATAGCGTTGACGCCGCAGTCTGGGTCTATCGCTGACATCTGCGAAAGAAAATTAACGATTGATAAAACGAAGACAAAACAGAAATGTTAAAACTTAATGTGTAAATGACTCTATCTGCACTAGAAAAATTACTGATAGGTAATGGAAAACACATTTGAAGTTATAAAATAGTAGAAAACACGAAATCATAATAGAAAAGCCACAGTAAAATACTTCTTATAAAATGTTTTCAAATAGGTTTGATCAACGTACAGAAAGTACAAAACTCTCGACCCTAATAAAAAAGGTATTTATTCTTGTTACAGTATTTATGCACCTGCCTCTAAAAGCAGAAACTATACTAAGCCTATTGTTGCAGAACCGGAAAGGTCTATCAATTCCCCAACAACAGATCTAGCGCTGGCAAATACCCCACAACTAATTGCCGAGCCGCTAAGAGATAGGCATCGTAATTAATTAATGTATTTAATTCAACGTGAATTGATCAGCCGACTGTGGGGTCTTATGAACAGGATATTGATGGTGCTTTATGAGGACACAACGCTGCATGCGTCCAGTAATAATGCTTATGAAGGAATTATACGCGCTTTAATGCTTTTTTTCTCTACTCTTCAGAAAAAACTTCCGGAACAGTCTCCCGACATTTTATGTTAATATTATTAGGATTATATTTGACTTCTATTGATGCCAATTTTATAGGTACTTTTTTAACAAAGATTTGTTTGTTGATTAATCTAAGACAACAACATACAAATATCAATTAAGATTCCAATACGTTCCAATCTTTCGAAAGCTCCTGAACGTCTGAATGCCAAAAGGGAATAACCGACGAATTGGGTCGGTAGGTGTTAAGTGGTAAAAAAAGAGAATCTTTGCAACAAGGTCGATAATTAGCTTGAAATCATCTTTTTCTCTTTATCTCCAGTATATTACTACGTGACAACGGCACTTGATTAATTGCAACGGCGTCCAAAGCAAAGATAAATGGTGGTGCTTCGAGCAACGATACTAAATGTAAACAATTTGCAACTTAGATTCCTGCAGCGTACGACTGGTATTTCTCTGTTACACGTGAACATTAAACAGTGTTAGTTTTAGTAATTCTGCTTATAATTTTATCCATTTCTTCATTTTTGAAGGTTTGACAAGAGATATGGTTTCCGATGCCGTCATAAAAGCAATATTAAAGGTGATTAAGATCTTTACCAAACTCTTACCAATTTCGAAGTTTGATTTAAATACCTTCTTATGAAGACGGACCCAATGAATTTCCCGATAAGTGGAAACGATTTGCGAAGTATTGCGAGCAATAAAACTCGACTTACAAGTGCTCATCGAACAGCTTATAACGTACAAAGGTTGCATTTACGAAAATTGGTGTACCATCATGGACAGAACTCACGCAATTGGATTCCGAGAATCGCATTTGTTGAAACAATGCCAGAATCAGATCTCGGCTTACTTTATTATTATTGGAGGTCCGTTTCAGTCCCTCTGATTGATGTCCGATCGACATAACTAACTCGCATGCAAACCCCGGGAACCTGGTTGTCTCGCCACTGTCCTTATTAAACCGGATCGGAACTCTTCAGATACAACGATCTCGTATTTTAGTTTTTAATGAAGAGATTTTTGATACGCGTTTACCATTTGTTTTGGAGCCACACACGAAGTTAGCATGTTGGATTAGGCTAAATGATTTAAGAAAAATTTCTTTATTTATGACAAAAATCCAACACTTAAAAGAATCATCAAAAAGGATCGAGGAAATCAAAGTAGCAATGTTACTCGTTTCACATAATAATTCATCCTTTTTGAAATGTAAGAGCTACTACAGATAAATCCAGAACGAGAGTGAATCAGTCGATATTGAGGGACTCAAGTTGTTTTATATTTAAATTTTCAAGCGGGTTGACACAAGTTATATCGGCTACCGCGGTATAAGAGATAAGAGTGGTCACAATGAGATTTATAGCATACTCTCACTAACACAGAGGGTACTTAAAAAGACTTTATAAAAGTGTTACTTTTAAACTGTCTTGCACATCTCAATTAGCGACTTTTAAACGGGTCGGCTGATATTTTATATGCATGACGATTGGTTAGCCGCAAGATTCAGCCGAGTGATAATGTCTTAGATTGTGGCTGGTAAGAGAAATTAATATCTCCTGGTATCTCCTGGATTCACTGATAATGATAATAGCTTTTGCTGCTCATTAGGAACAATGTTCTACAGCAAAATACGTTTTCATAACTTTTTTACATTAGTCTCTCTGATGCTGTTTTTCTCATCAGGAGCCGCGTGACACAACCATACAGGAACTTACAATTTTCGAAACATAACCGACATCAGTTTCAAGTTATTCAAATTCAAGAAACGCATTCAAGTTGGGCTCATCTAAATAAAGCGAACAGCTGCCTTGTTCGAAGCAAAAATAAAAAAATAAATGATTTGTAACTTAAGGATTCTTACTCAGTTCGGTCGTTGCTAAGGGACATTGTAATTCAAGCTGATTGGCACACAATAATAGTATCAAACATAAGGCATTTAAAAATTGTTTGCGTTAAAAGGAAAAAGGGTGAACTTTGGACAGTGGCATAAAGAGAAAATAAACTTGTGAACGGACAATACCAGGTACGGAGCAACGCGGAGAAGGATTTGTAGTGCCATTAGTTGAACGATCCACAGCAACACATTATGTGCCTTGTAACAATGACGACAAAGTGGATATTCAAGCAGTTATAGGTAATTATAAAATGGTTTGAATTGTGATCCACGTTTTCTTTTAGCGGCCTCGTTTACTTTCGATGTTTCTATTTGTATCTGAATGCTTTGGTGCAATACAAAAAACTTTTCGTCAATTAATACTGTTTATGTTCCGAGGTATTAGTTAACTATTGAAAGCATGCCATAGACTATACTATCAATATTAAAGCCAAGTTTTTTACAATAAAATAAAGCGAAGGCGTCGTGCGCATACTATTTAAAAATAAAACATACTAAACTACAAGAAGCTCGTCTCATCGTATTTCTTTAATTGAAGGTACATCGGCTGGGGCCGCGAGCTGACCTTTGCATTCTTGCTTTTGTTCATTAAACACGTCATTGCAGCGGCCAATTTATTTAGCACTTTCGTTTTAAGAATTAAAAAGGGATAATTTGAATTTATCCTTTTTTGTTCTTTCAACACTGGAGCGGTATTGTCCATGGGCGCCATTTTAATGGCACTACTATTTTCGTTGTATTTTCAAAAATAGTTGGTTTTGTTTTTGCTGTGATTTAAGTCTGGCCAGTTTCAATACCTACATTAAATATTTTAATACCATCTGGGATATTATCAAGCAAAATTTTGTTTAATTAATGACGGATTTCTGCTTTACTTTCAATTTATGGATTTTGTTTTCGTGACCATGTTTTGCGGTTGCTAAAAAATGGTACGCCAGAGATATCGTCGGGGCCATTCAAAAGCGCCCACACCTACAAGAGTTGTAACTTACTAAGGAATGTAAATTCCTTTGAACACTTTTGAAGTGATGTGAGTGTAGGTGCAACGCAAACGCACATATTTGCGGAAGGATACACGATACTCTGTGGTTGATGCACGAACAGCGGGACAAAGTTATAAAGTACACAAGGAGGGAGCCACTTTCGTCCTTATATAACTCTGTAAAGCGCAATTTTCTTCACCACCTTTTCAAAACGAGTTAGTTCCACATTCTGCCGCATCTAAATTAACTTTGCCGACCGTATGCTGTGTGTAACTACCCCTATGTTATGATGATATGATATGATTGAAGAGTTGAAGACTCGCTACCCTACTACCGATTTGCTAAGCTGTTTCATAATCTTTTAATCCTAGCTTTTATATAACCTAACACATACCTAACTATAATCTCTACTTATGGTGATTAACCGCTCGTCGGCTTTAAACCTAACAATGCCTATTTATGAATTGATTAAATGTTTGACCTAAGTTCTGCTTGGTTTTACTTCCTATAACCCTAATCTAATGGTGTGACCGAATATGCTACTGATTTGGCTTTTGTATGTGTGAAAGGGCTCGTGACTTCTAGCGATAGGACCCGGTTGTAAGCGTAGACCCATATTCTTGAGTACTGCTGTCTGATTACTAATAAATACTAACTCTACACGCTGAATTTACATTATCTATGCTCTGTTAATTAATAACCTAAGAATCTATAACAAAATAATGAGAATTACTTCGTTTGATTTTAAATAAAATAGAATTTTATAAAATTATTTTTCTACATTAACTAAACCGAACCCTATACAATTCTCTTAACTTTGTGAAGTATCTTTGTTTGCTTATCAGCTGAAATAAATGCCTATTCCATTATAAGGAGCGCTATGCCTACCAGCTCTATACCTACTGCTAGTAAAAGTGTGAACTATGCTAAACCTACTACCAATATGATAGTTAAAAATTAATTAGGAACTAAATTGAGATATGCAATTGGTTGCTATAAGTGATAAAGGGAAAGTGCGATGTGAACTGTGTGATTTCTAAAGAATTAGATATAAAGTATCTTTTACCGATGCCGAATATTTATTGCTTTCATTTCTGTGGTTATGCTTAAATTGTACTATTAGTCATTACTAACTTATATGCTGGGTTGAACGACCCCTAAAAAGAAATAATCATTTAACTAGCTTCAGAGTAAGATTTTCAATAAATGGTTAATACTAGTGGTTTATTCTGATAGAATAAAACTCATCATTTCCTATTATAATGTAAAACCCATTACTGAATTTTCTATTATGGAACTTAATTTCTTATTTTTATGAGATAATATTATTGCTAAACCTTAACTTGATATGCGGATGTTATAAGAGTTAAGCAGGAGATATGAGAACGACACTACAGTTTCATTGTGAGTATAAGTAAGTACCTATAAACGTTATATCAGTTGAATAATTAATCAGTTGCGGAAAATCATTTATTGCCATCGGATAGTATATTAGTTCGTTACCTATCTTCAAGTTTAATGAGTTTATATTTATGGTAGAAAGTAACCAGTGTGTTTTTCCGGCTAATGGTGATGGCACCACCCCGCCATCACGATAGGTCTCGACACCGGACTGGGACAACCTTCTCCCGGAACAGCCAGTTACTTTCTTACAAGCTTTATTATGTATTAAATATATTAAAGTCCATAGTCTATGTTAGTTTGTATTATTTCCAACTAAAAAGAGGACAAAGCAAAATGCTTTCAAGCGATTTACCAAATTTTCACAATTGAAATATTTCTTTTTCAATGTGATGGCTGATATAAAATTAAATTTAAGTTATTTTTTTTTCATATATTGAACCAATTCTAAAGTTGACTTACTTTATGTCTCACGAATTCAATCTTACAATCCATGACAAAATTATGGGAATTGGTAAATCTTTTTTGTTCTGAAGGAAAGATTTATTAGAAAAAGGGACAAGATGTATGTACTAAGCAATAAATAACCCTCCTACACTTTACTTTCGCAAATTCTAAGTTTAGCTAAAATACTTCGACGCTGTGTTGTTAAAATGGCATCGAAGGATTTGTTTTAAGATGGAAACAATTTGATGTTAGTTTCTTCCAAATCGAAATGATCAGAAAACCTCCAGATCGCACCTGTGTCGACGCATCAACTGAGCACCAAAAACAAGTATTTTCGCCTGTATTCACTATATTATAACGGTACTGTTAGTGGTAAGAATTTAATGACATTTTCTTTCAGCCACTTCGTCACTTGTAAAATAAAATTTCATCTTAGTGGTTTTTATATGATCTCCACGAATCAACCTGGGAGAAATCATACATACCGGCCCTTCCTAACGACCAAAGATTTATTTCACTTCACAAATTATTAAATAGCTGAGTTATCACAAAGACAAAATAAATCACTATTAATGCGGCTTCACACGACACTTGTGATTACTTGATTTCAAATCTGGTGGTTCATATGACCAACCCAATTCAGAAATTTTACTATTATCATACTTTAGTAATTTACTGATTTATTAAATCGTTTACTTGGCTGGCTTTAGCATGAAAATAATTAATTAACACTCACTTGATTTTCACAATCGACGCCATTTTGTACAACCAAAACTCAACACAACACTGCAGATATTTTAAAAGGTTTACTGAGAATCAAATAGTATCGTGGATTTGCTAAAATACCTTAGTAGATCTATTGATCTGCCGATAAAAACCCTGTCTGAGAGATCTAAAATCATGATTTTCTTTATTTAGGTGATTATCTTTGATCCGCCATTTTGAAAACCAAGCGTCCATTTCGACCATGACAAATTTAACATTTAATTCTTACATAAAAATACCTATTTCTAGCTCAAGTTACGGCAGCCATTTTGTGCGCTCCGAATTGCATTTTTCCTAACTACAAAATATTTCGGCCATTTTGTCGAATCACGCCTAATCGTTACCCCTAGCCAGCTCGCGACGTCTAAACCAGCCTTTTGTCGTCGAAACCCTATATGCTACACTTTTCTGTATAGAAATTTCCAAAAGTCGTTCTCCTATATAAAATATGTTCTTGCCTAGGTTTTGACCTAATCATATTTTCGTTTGATCAACATGGTCGCCTAACCGTTTACACACCTATTTCGCTCTATTAACGTCAACTCGAACCACCTTTCATCACAAAAACCCACCCAATTTTTGTGATGCCTACTTAACCTTCGCGATACTAACCTTCATCTATCCTACAAGATTTTACCTGCCTAACCCAGACTAAATGAGAACTTCCTATGCAAATTGTGTGACGCTTACCTCGTCATCCGGAGCCCCGTTACCTGGACAGTTTGAGCAAGCAATACTCCCTGACCACCTAGTGCTTGACCGTGCCGAAGATGGATGGGAAGGAGCCATCTTCGGTCCCTAGCATGAGGTATAGCATAATCATGTACTTAAGGACTTGACCAAGGACCAGAATTACATTCTAACGACCTCATTTCTACGACGTCTGTCATCAGCCACGTCACACATGATTACACTATGTGACTTAACTAGGCAATCAACGAGTTGATGCCCGCTTATGAAGTCACACTCATAAGCTATCAGTTACCTCATTGCCCCCCCCAGAAAGTCCATTACGGATCGCCCCAATATGACACAAATTTTCTAGTAATTATTCTAAAATAAAATTTCCCTTCCCACATTTTATTTCATTTAAATTGATAATAATTTAATCTGATTTTACTAATTCTGGAATTTACTTGGAACAGTTAGCGTTAATTTGATGTAACCTTTGCAAATAGAATTATATATTTCAGTCAAGGCTTAATTTTTACCATTTTAAAACCCTGCTTGAAATATTTCCCCAAAGAAAACTTGCCCCGATTGCAAGGCCTAAACAATGGACTTTCCTAAATTCACTAATTTGCTGACTTCTTCATATGTGCTTGAGTATAAAAAGAACTTGTTCTATGGCGCTTCTTACAGAGGGGGGCAGAGATTCGTCTTCTTCTCGGCAGGTGGAAAAATGAGATCGAGAATAAGCTCGTCGAAGCTTTTATAACCTAACCCCCACCCATTATTTTTCAAAGCGTCCCCTAGCTACACATAATTCCTAGTATTCTATTGTTTGTATCCTTAATGTGCCCTGTCACAATCTATTTCCCCAAAATGCTGGGAAATTTTCCACTAATTGACTTACAAAAATTGCCTAGTGCATTTAGTCCCCCTAAGTACCTGTAAGATACTTTAAATAAATAAATAAATAAATAAATATATATGTTCTTTTTTTTAACAATCACCCTCAAATATTTAAATTACGTGAACATTTTACGAATACAAAGATTAGTAATTACCTCCGTACTTAATAATTTTGTTTAATCTAGAGTTTACAAAGATCCTCAAGTAAATATATATTATATGACACAAGCAATTTAATCTTTCCTGTATGTTTGAATAAATCTTTTGGTCTAATCAATTTCGCTAATCTTCAAAGAAGACCCCTTATAATCAATAAATCCGCTATCAGCCTACTTTTATTATTTACGATTGATGCATGACTCTATTCATAATGTTAATTACTCTTTGCGCCACCCATTTATTTATTCTATTTGCCAAAGAACGTTTCGTTACTGGCCAACTTATTTTTTTTTTCATATAATTTCATTACTATGGGTATTTTATGATTTTATACTGGTATCATTTTTTTAAATCTTGGCGCCACCATTCTGAGCTATTATTTGCTGACTCTAAAGTTAACTCCCCCCAGATTCACGCGTTACGATTGGCTAAACACCGACTCAATTCATCTCCTTTTATGGTCACAAAATGCTTTGCAAGCTTACGATTGGCTACCACGAAACTCTCCTTTTTGTCTCTTGTTTATGGACAAAGAGAATGTAGAACATTCCGTTTCACCATATATATATTTTTCGTCCAATTTTCTTACAACTTTTTACTAGTTATTGTTTTTATTTAATTATTTTCTTATTACAAATATAATCATTCATATTCTTTCTTTACTTTTAATATTAAACTGATTTTACTTTATCTATAATCCAGAACTTAACCGAAAGATTTGCGTTCCGTTACACACTGGTATCACACACATTTATTTGCTCTAGCAAGTATGCTTACAAAACTTCCATTTTTCCAAATTTTAAATGTTATTCTACCTAAACAGTGATTAACTTTAATTATCATTTATTTATTTTGTAATTTTATAATCATTCGTCTCTTTTCTCTTAATTTATTAATGGTATAAATTTCCAAAGATTATTTCTTTTTTTTTTTATAGAGTAGACTTTCTCGATGGAATGTCAGTTTTTAGTTCCAAAAACGTCCACCAAATGTCAAATACATTTGTCTATACCAAGTGTCAGACGATCTGTTTATTATTGTTGAAACATATTTTCAAGTTATTGAATTACCATAAAATTATCTGTTTTTTATATAGAAATACGGATATTTTGTCAATGTTGTATTTGCATATTGCAATCATAACTTATAAAGTGCATATGAACAATGGATTTGTGTTACAAGAACATTATTCTATCGTTAGTATAACTATGATATTTTGAATGCAGAATGAAATGCAATAAAACCTCACAAATTGCATAAACAATCATTCTTTTAGTAAAATGAGAATAACCACCCTCTTCATGGTAAGTTATTCAATGAATTTATTATTTGATTAATCGCATAACTTTACTTATTTGTGTTTACAACTATTTTTCCAACCCTGGATTTTTTGTATTTTTACAGACCTCTAACTAGCCATAAATTGTGGACCCTCTGGAATGTGATAAAGAAGGTAACCGACAAAGAATAAGACCTACAGAAATCATGAAACCTGACCCCTGCATTACTGGGATACTCAAAGGTTGTATTTTGCCCGCTTCCGGATCAATATTTGAGATAAAAGAAACATGTTCAATTTTGAACTGTTACAGCTCGACCCCAAAATTTATACGCAGGTGACAATACAACGTATTGGATCCGAAGTAAAATTTTCTCCTCGAATCTCAAATATTTATATTACCCCAAAGATACACAATCTTCCCCCCTTTTTTTTAATAACCCTAATCATATTACTTCTCCAAGATCAAAGAATTGTTGGGTGAGCCCTAGTGTAAATGAAAATTTAAGATTGTAGAGTGTATTTAAACCAAGACCATATCAGAGATTATTAAGCGAGTTTTAAGTATTTGTTGCTTTTGCCAATTCCGTCGTATGCATATTCAGCACCAGAGTTGTACAACACTATGGTAAGGTGTAGGTTGTGAGGCTACAGCCCAGATTAGGCCTACCCGAAAAAATAGGCTCTTTTCTTACCTTATGAAAAGATTAAACGTATTCGTTCGTTGTATCCCTCCACAACATTGTAATCCTCCTTCCAAACCAAAGGTTTAGCGGTGATCATATACACAGACCATATATTTCCAAAAGCTCACTTAAGACTCTGGAACAACCTTAATATCACCTTGGAGAGTGTGCAGTTGCCGAATTTGAAATTAGCTTGTCAGCTTCTTGTGTAGTATGAATTTCAGACAGTCGTTCACACCAGGACAAGTTACAAACGTCAATAGTGTTTGTTTTCTCTCTTTTTTTTTTTCTCTAACCTAACACCAAAAGTCCTTCTGTACGAAATTCTATTTTGTCAACCCTAAACGCCGGCCCGGCCGCAAGCACAAACCAAACGCCAGAGCAGTGTGGTGGTCCTATCTCTTGGAAAAATAATAAGTCTGCATTCAGGTTTCACATATGTTATAATCCAAAGCCCTCCATATAGAATCTATATTTTAATTTCAGTTCCTTTCTCTCGTCAACTTCTCATTCTATTCATTCTCTTAAATCATCATTTCATACATACTCCTATCCTAATTTAGATTCTCATTTTATTCATCGTTTCTCATTACACAGCAACCACTATCGTCATTCACTAGCCTACATATACGCCACCCAAGATCATATCATAGCTATAACCTGAATACAAAATATATACAAATATTGATAACGAATTTGAAGTATAATTTCAATGTTAAGATTAAATACGTCGATTGGTCACCATATGAATTCTACGCAAAATTACATCAAAAGATTGCAATTAATTTACGCAATAGTAACGCTTTACGCTTTAAAACCACTTTATCCTAAACATCCCATTAGTACGCATATCTACGCTACATTACGCAACTTTCCTATTATGCCACTCTACGCTATTTCTTTCCTTAATATGCCTCCCTATTCTAAAGTTTCTCAAATAATACTCGACCCCAAGTGTGTATATAAATATATAAATTTTTTTTTATATTACTACTTTAACCATCCTTTTAATTTTAAATATTATTAACAAAAATACCTCACATTCCAATTTATCCGTTAAGTTTTTATTTTTAAATTTTATAATATATATATATATATGTTCGGTTCATCGAAAGCAAATTTTATTTATTTTAAATTTTTGCAAACGCCGTTCCTTTATTAGGATTCCTATTTCCAACCGTATTTTTTTTTTTTTTTTTTTAGTATTTTTTTTTTATTTTTTTTTTTTTAGTTATATTAGCAGAAAACCTTTCAATATCTCTAAATACTTATGAAAAATTTCCCCCCCGAGAAGAAAAGCCGCCAACTCTCCCCTCTATCTGACCTTACAATTTTAAGCAACGCAAAATTAAAACGTCCATTTGGTTCATGCGGACTTTGGTTAATTTAGTAGAAAATTACTTTCATATGACAAGATGGGTTACCTTATTAACAACACTATATAGGGTAATGACTTTTACTTAGCCTGGTTTTTTTTTCTTAAAATTGAGTCCTTAATTTTCTTGTAAGTTCAGATAGGCTTTTCCCGTTCCCAACAGACTTTATACAATTATACCCCATTATTATTTATTAATCAACTTAAATTACATCTTCATGTAGTTAACATAACATTAAACATTTCTTTTCCTTAAAATTAGACATGACATTAAATTCTACTTATAATACCTAGACAAATGTATAGCGTTAAACCTTCCTCTTTCTTTACCAGTCTCCGGATCAACAAGTAAATATACATTTTTAAACGGGTTAGCTCCAATCACAAACGGACCCTCATATAATGGTTCAAACTTTTTTGTTATTTTTAATTTTGCGTCAGACTTATTTAATTTCCTTAATTTTACTAAATCTCCTATCTGGAAATGGATAATTCTATATTTTTCATTAAATTTGTTTTGACGTAGTTGTCCTGCTTTCTTTAAATTTTCCCGTGCCTTTTCCCTAATTTCGTTAATAGGCGGTGGTACTAAATCAGTCGGTATGACATTATCAAATGATAATCTAGTAGGTTCACTGTATAAAATCTCACAAGGTGTAAACCCTGTACTTTCGTGATAAGTATTATTATAAAGAATTTCTAACTTCGGCAATAAATCTACCCAACTTTTGTGATTGGTCCTACAGTAAGTCCGAAATAACCGTCCTAACTCTTTATTTACTCTTTCGGTGGTATTAGGTCTAGGGTTCCTAACTGTAGTATAAATTACTCTAACCCCTTCTGCTTTCATAGTTTCTTTCCACAAGTTACTAGCAAATTGTGACCCATTATCTGACATGATCGCCGTAGGTTTTATTATGCGAAAGAATTTCCTCATTTTAGTTAATACTGATATTGCAGTTGCTCTTCTAAGATCATAAAATTTCACAAATTTACTAAAAGAGTCCTGAATAACTAAAATGTAATTCATACCAAACTTCCCTGATGGTAATGGTCCATATAAATCTACCATAACGATGTCCCCCACATTTTCAGTTATAATTGAACGACAAGGTCCTACATATTTAGCTGTATCACTCTTAGTGACCTGACAATCATGACACCCCCTTAATAAACGTTTGACCTGTTTAGTTAATCCCTTCCAAAAAATTCTATCCCTAATATATTTAATTACTTTGTACGCCCCTTGATGACCCATTTCGAAACGCACCTGCCAAATAACTTCTTCCCTAAGTGAATTTGGTAAAAATAACACTCTTTTATTTCCTTCGGATACGTACAAATAGATATCTTAGTTCCGATATTATTCCGGCCTAAGGATTCACCCGGACACCAATTCATTTTAACCATCATACTATAATTTAGGTCCCCCGTGGCTGAAGCTGATCCGGAGACTAGAGTCTCAGCTTCCGCTAGTTTAACACTTCGCTACCATTAGTATTATTACTATTTAAGTTAACCGCTTGTACTTGATTCTCTCTAGGTTTCTGCCATTGCCTATAATTTTGCTGAATGCCTCTTTTCTTCTGTTCCCAATCCTTAGAATTTTTAGATGTTGAAATGCTCGGTAGTTCTTGTTTCTGTATGTTGTCCATACTTCTTAAAAATTCCGCCGCTTCTATTACATTTCCTATCTTATTGGTCACGAACGCTTGTTGAATATATTTCGGATAGTGTCGAATGATATCGCTAATTAATTGTGTTTCTGGAATGTTGTAGCTTAACATTTGCGCCTTGACTGTCAATTTCAAAAAATGTTCCACCATGGTGGGCGTCTCCGTTCTATTCCATACGCCTTGCACTATCTTCCTTCTCAACTCATTTTGTTCATTCTCTCCCCAATATGCTTTTAAGAAATCTACCTTAAAATCAGCCAACCCTGTCCATCTTCCTTTATATACTCTAAACCAGTCTTTCGAACTCGAAGTTAAACAGTCTTGTATTAAACTTAATTCGTTTTCAGCCTTCCCCGCCTTCTTCAAATAAGTTTCTAAATCTTCAATGAAATCGACCGGATGTATCGACGAATCCCCAAATTTAGGTCTATCTAAATGTATATTTTTGATGTTACAAATGACGTACTTCTGAATATCTTCAATCGCGTTAGGCTCCTTAATCACGTTCCTACTTTCTATTTCCACATCGTTCATCGGTGTTGCTTCAACTACTGGCGATTTTTCGACCTCACTAGTATCCTGATTAGAACCTTGAGTCCTTTTAACTTCATCGCTTAGGTCATCTATCCTCTTAGTTAACACGCCTACCGTGCGATTCAGCATTCTTTGTATTGTCATTAATTCGCGCGATCGCGTTACTTTCGGTTTCATTATGGTCTTTACTATCCGCTGTCTTGCCTCTACCGGTTGAGGCTCTCTATTTTCTATAACCTCGGATTCTGACTGGCGGGAACTACGTGGAACCTCCACTAATTCTGCCGGCTCCTCAGATGATTCATATCGCTTTGGCGCACGACGAACTCGGACCGGTTTCCCCATGGCGAGTCTTAATTGTCTGTTGCTTTAGTGTAAGGTCAGATCTATATAAAATATTAGCACACGTCCCTAATTAGCTTGATTTTATAATATCCAATAATTTGGATACGACAAAACCATGCTCCCAAATCTTAATTTGTTTTATTATAAAATATTTATTTTAGTTTTAGCAACGCGAGTTAGTTCTAATGTTATACCGAATAGTTTATTTGTTTAGTTTTAATTAATTCATTTACATTTCTTAATTTTTTTCATTTTCAATTATTTATTTTTGGTTCCGTTAACTTTTGTCACCCTACGCTTTACCCATAAAATTAATTATGATGTAATTAATTATATAGATAAGTTATTTTTATTTCTTATAACAAGGTAGAATTCTATGTCAACTCTCAATAAAACCGTTCTCATATATACTTCGAATCAAGAATTAAAAGTTAGGTTGGTCCAACATATACGATAGTTCCTAAATAAAACCAAACATTTAATCCGTATTTGATCACAAATGGACCCAGTGAAAAACGCCATAAATATAATTGACCTCATTTACCTACTAGTATTTCTAGTAATAGACAATACAAGATTAACTTAATGATTTTAAAACTGTACGCTAAATAAAACCTTAATAGCAAAGCCTTTTCTCAGTTGTACCATTTTCAATGTCATTATCGCAGAAAATAGATGCCTATCATAGCGCTGTAACGCACAACCAAACTTGATACTTCAACATTCCGCTCTAACCGTTAGCGATAACTAAAAATAAATTTACTACAAAAATCATTACTCCATAATCCTATTAATTTAAGGGAAGTCGCGGGCTGCTAATAGTTGCTGTTTAAAATTAACCCGAATCTTCATTGTTATTTCACAATTTTTATTGAAATTATAAACTTTGAATTTTTATCTCTAAGTATCGTTAAATTCTATTAGACATCCTATGGCAACCTGACTATTTCGCTAAATATTTATTTTACCTATGTATTTCTTTACTCAAAAATCAACTTTAAACCTTTGGCTCATACACTAAATTTATTAACTAACAACTACCGTGCCTATTCCAACATCCAAGACCGTTGTGTCTACGTTCGGTTCGATAAGTTTAAGGTTAATTCAGTAAATAACTATTTGCTTCTAATTCGCTTGTAAAGGCTACCTAAGTATTCTCCGACCCCCATCATCAAAGGTCAAAATACTATCCTTAATCTAAGCTTACTTAAAACCCGCATTTTAGTCATAACGTTTCTATCTTATTTACTCCCAAAAATATTCGTTTAATTAGAAATGCTATTAGCAAATGTTCTCATTATTTACATACGGTCACCCATCACTCTAGCTTCCCATTTGGATTGTGCGTTTATATCACATAATCTACAAATACTCTAAAGATTTTTGAACCATATTACTAAGTTTTGTTCATTGTAAACTCTCATGTACTTGAACATGTTTTCTGAAATATAAACAATATTGTCCCTCCTCTTATCAAATTACCTTATAATTCTAGTCAAATCTATAAGTATTTTGGCAAAATCTACTTACATTCAGTTATAAATTTCATTACATTCAACTCGAGTCTTGTTATAAAGTTGACACTTTTAAAACTTGTTTAATCACACACTTTTCCGCTAACCTACTTTTATATTGTTCATTAACTATTTGATAACATTTTCACGAACAACTAACACATAAATCCATATTTGTAAGGTTTTAATTTTCGACAAAATAAAATATAACCTTTCGTTTTGTTTGTTGATAAACATACTAGGGTGACCAGCTACTTTTTACACAAATCCGCCTAATGCACCCCGAAAGAAAAATAAAAATTACCAATTTTTCATGAGAGAATTTACAACAATAACAACCTTCGCGATAATTTTTACACATTCATCAACACAATAGTCAAGGTCAAAAATCTTTTATGTTTTTAACATAGGTTAAAGATATCAATACTATTTGTAATTATGACGGCGTAGTTTTTCCTTTTTTTTTTTCAAATTACTGAACTTTAAATCTGAAGAAATGTAAGTTAAATCCGGGCACTCTATTAACAACAACGTTCGCGAGGACAGAACGGTGTGTTCCCAAAACTCTATATTCAAAATATACCGAAAATACACGTAGTCGCCAATTTAACTTCAATATACTTACACTCGGAAAAAGTCGCGAATTATACAGAATCCGTACTAAAACAGCATCTGGTCACCCTACAAGTTTTGACTTGGTTGCCAGTTTTGACAATGACATCTGTCAAAATGAACTATCGAACGAATCTCAATGAATGACAATCCAAAGGATCTATGCCGTTAGCTTACTAATCATTCGTTCTTCTAACCGTCATTCGTTCTTATTTTATATTTCTTTTCTTTAAATAAATGATCCTAAATGTATTTTTAACGTAAACGAACAGTTCACCAATTGATTCAACTAGTTTATATTTCATTAGCCCACAAATCTATTTTATTTTTCAATGCAAACGCAATTCTTATTTTCACCGATTTCGAATTTTAATTACCACTAACGCCATCTATGACATTTCTATGTACTATGTTTACTTCAATCTAACTAAGGCATAGATTACACAATAGGTTTTGTTGTCAATTTAACCACAGACACAAGCTATGACTAACTGAACCTGACTAACGCTTGCATGACCATGTAATGGCTGCAAAAGTCTATAGAATTAATAATCGTTCGTAAGTCCGACCCCACGACTTATGCCCCGCTGCCGATCTAACTGAACGAGTCTAATACAATATTTTTTTTTTTCTAGAGTTTATGATCTTCTTTCATTTAATATAGTTGACAGTAGATTAGACCTATTACATTTAATTTACCTACTTCCATCCATCCCAATACTTCTCCAAGATTTTAAACCTCAATTCTACGTCCTCACTTATCATAATCAAGATGGGCGGTAATAAAAACGCTCGTCAAAAAAAAACGCTCATTCTAATAATTCCCGAAATAGCATAAAGAAAATAGCAATAACGTTTGCGCTAACAAAATAACTCTAAAGTTAGTTAAATTTATTTGTTTCTTTTATTGATTGCTATTGAGTTTATATTTCTAAGCTTTATCTATGAAGTTAAATCTAAAAATTTAAATTCTAACATTTTCCGTCTAGTTTTAACATAGCTGCGCTAATGATTCTATATTGTTGCAATGAAATTTTTGAACTTTGAACTAACATTTGTTATGTGAATGCTAAATACGATATTTCTACATTTTTTTTCTATATGTGCCCTATTGACAAAGTATCTCAGCAACTCATCGCTAGGTCATCGGACCCCCTTAACCTAGTCTGCTTTATTTGACAGGACCCCTTATTTTTCTATCAAAGAAATCTAATCTTAGTCATAATTTTCTTCATAACCTAACTAAATATTATCACAATGTTAGTGTTTTTTTTTGTTTTTCTCAAGAAATAATTTGTATTTTTAGTAGTGATGATCAAAGAAGGCGTAAACTAATGGTTTATTATAACAACTCATTACTACAACAACCTCCCTTGTAAGTATCAAAAATTAGTTGGCATTTTTTCTTTTGTGAAACACGATTTAATGTAAAATGTCAGTAAAATTAATGCCCCCAATCGAACTGAATGTTACTTTACCTCAATCATTAAGAAAACTCTCTCTCAAACGCTAACATACAACTCAATAATCATTAATGTGAAATTACATAACCTATTTTAATATTTTTTCTTTAATTTCAGCTATAACCAAATGAATTACGTGTCCAAAGTAATGGATTAAAATGAGTGCTAATATACTGAAATTATGGAAAATCAACAGCAGCCTCGTACACTCCACGACAGCAAAATGTGGCCGCACCATCTTAAACTGTATGCGACCACTGCTTTCACACTACAAAAACCCTGGATTTGCAGAACCACCCAAGTTATAATCTACGATCTAAAGTAAGGTATTACCTTATCCTGGTCAACGGCATATCATAATGTAACTACCCCTATGTTATGATGATATGATATGATTGAAGAGTTGAAGACTCGCTACCCTACTACCGATTTGCTAAGCTGTTTCATAATCTTTTAATCCTAGCTTTTATATAACCTAACACATACCTAACTATAATCTCTACTTATGGTGATTAACCGCTCGTCGGCTTTAAACCTAACAATGCCTATTTATGAATTGATTAAATGTTTGACCTAAGTTCTGCTTGGTTTTACTTCCTATAACCCTAATCTAATGGTGTGACCGAATATGCTACTGATTTGGCTTTTGTATGTGTGAAAGGGCTCGTGACTTCTAGCGATAGGACCCGGTTGTAAGCGTAGACCCATATTCTTGAGTACTGCTGTCTGATTACTAATAAATACTAACTCTACACGCTGAATTTACATTATCTATGCTCTGTTAATTAATAACCTAAGAATCTATAACAAAATAATGAGAATTACTTCGTTTGATTTTAAATAAAATAGAATTTTATAAAATTATTTTTCTACATTAACTAAACCGAACCCTATACAATTCTCTTAACTTTGTGAAGTATCTTTGTTTGCTTATCAGCTGAAATAAATGCCTATTCCATTATAAGGAGCGCTATGCCTACCAGCTCTATACCTACTGCTAGTAAAAGTGTGAACTATGCTAAACCTACTACCAATATGATAGTTAAAAATTAATTAGGAACTAAATTGAGATATGCAATTGGTTGCTATAAGTGATAAAGGGAAAGTGCGATGTGAACTGTGTGATTTCTAAAGAATTAGATATAAAGTATCTTTTACCGATGCCGAATATTTATTGCTTTCATTTCTGTGGTTATGCTTAAATTGTACTATTAGTCATTACTAACTTATATGCTGGGTTGAACGACCCCTAAAAAGAAATAATCATTTAACTAGCTTCAGAGTAAGATTTTCAATAAATGGTTAATACTAGTGGTTTATTCTGATAGAATAAAACTCATCATTTCCTATTATAATGTAAAACCCATTACTGAATTTTCTATTATGGAACTTAATTTCTTATTTTTATGAGATAATATTATTGCTAAACCTTAACTTGATATGCGGATGTTATAAGAGTTAAGCAGGAGATATGAGAACGACACTACAGTTTCATTGTGAGTATAAGTAAGTACCTATAAACGTTATATCAGTTGAATAATTAATCAGTTGCGGAAAATCATTTATTGCCATCGGATAGTATATTAGTTCGTTACCTATCTTCAAGTTTAATGAGTTTATATTTATGGTAGAAAGTAACCAGTGTGTTTTTCCGGCTAATGGTGATGGCACCACCCCGCCATCACGATAGGTCTCGACACCGGACTGGGACAACCTTCTCCCGGAACAGCCAGTTACTTTCTTACAAGCTTTATTATGTATTAAATATATTAAAGTCCATAGTCTATGTTAGTTTGTATTATTTCCAACTAAAAAGAGGACAAAGCAAAATGCTTTCAAGCGATTTACCAAATTTTCACAATTGAAATATTTCTTTTTCAATGTGATGGCTGATATAAAATTAAATTTAAGTTATTTTTTTTTCATATATTGAACCAATTCTAAAGTTGACTTACTTTATGTCTCACGAATTCAATCTTACAATCCATGACAAAATTATGGGAATTGGTAAATCTTTTTTGTTCTGAAGGAAAGATTTATTAGAAAAAGGGACAAGATGTATGTACTAAGCAATAAATAACCCTCCTACACTTTACTTTCGCAAATTCTAAGTTTAGCTAAAATACTTCGACGCTGTGTTGTTAAAATGGCATCGAAGGATTTGTTTTAAGATGGAAACAATTTGATGTTAGTTTCTTCCAAATCGAAATGATCAGAAAACCTCCAGATCGCACCTGTGTCGACGCATCAACTGAGCACCAAAAACAAGTATTTTCGCCTGTATTCACTATATTATAACGGTACTGTTAGTGGTAAGAATTTAATGACATTTTCTTTCAGCCACTTCGTCACTTGTAAAATAAAATTTCATCTTAGTGGTTTTTATATGATCTCCACGAATCAACCTGGGAGAAATCATACATACCGGCCCTTCCTAACGACCAAAGATTTATTTCACTTCACAAATTATTAAATAGCTGAGTTATCACAAAGACAAAATAAATCACTATTAATGCGGCTTCACACGACACTTGTGATTACTTGATTTCAAATCTGGTGGTTCATATGACCAACCCAATTCAGAAATTTTACTATTATCATACTTTAGTAATTTACTGATTTATTAAATCGTTTACTTGGCTGGCTTTAGCATGAAAATAATTAATTAACACTCACTTGATTTTCACAATCGACGCCATTTTGTACAACCAAAACTCAACACAACACTGCAGATATTTTAAAAGGTTTACTGAGAATCAAATAGTATCGTGGATTTGCTAAAATACCTTAGTAGATCTATTGATCTGCCGATAAAAACCCTGTCTGAGAGATCTAAAATCATGATTTTCTTTATTTAGGTGATTATCTTTGATCCGCCATTTTGAAAACCAAGCGTCCATTTCGACCATGACAAATTTAACATTTAATTCTTACATAAAAATACCTATTTCTAGCTCAAGTTACGGCAGCCATTTTGTGCGCTCCGAATTGCATTTTTCCTAACTACAAAATATTTCGGCCATTTTGTCGAATCACGCCTAATCGTTACCCCTAGCCAGCTCGCGACGTCTAAACCAGCCTTTTGTCGTCGAAACCCTATATGCTACACTTTTCTGTATAGAAATTTCCAAAAGTCGTTCTCCTATATAAAATATGTTCTTGCCTAGGTTTTGACCTAATCATATTTTCGTTTGATCAACATGGTCGCCTAACCGTTTACACACCTATTTCGCTCTATTAACGTCAACTCGAACCACCTTTCATCACAAAAACCCACCCAATTTTTGTGATGCCTACTTAACCTTCGCGATACTAACCTTCATCTATCCTACAAGATTTTACCTGCCTAACCCAGACTAAATGAGAACTTCCTATGCAAATTGTGTGACGCTTACCTCGTCATCCGGAGCCCCGTTACCTGGACAGTTTGAGCAAGCAATACTCCCTGACCACCTAGTGCTTGACCGTGCCGAAGATGGATGGGAAGGAGCCATCTTCGGTCCCTAGCATGAGGTATAGCATAATCATGTACTTAAGGACTTGACCAAGGACCAGAATTACATTCTAACGACCTCATTTCTACGACGTCTGTCATCAGCCACGTCACACATGATTACACTATGTGACTTAACTAGGCAATCAACGAGTTGATGCCCGCTTATGAAGTCACACTCATAAGCTATCAGTTACCTCATTGCCCCCCCCAGAAAGTCCATTACGGATCGCCCCAATATGACACAAATTTTCTAGTAATTATTCTAAAATAAAATTTCCCTTCCCACATTTTATTTCATTTAAATTGATAATAATTTAATCTGATTTTACTAATTCTGGAATTTACTTGGAACAGTTAGCGTTAATTTGATGTAACCTTTGCAAATAGAATTATATATTTCAGTCAAGGCTTAATTTTTACCATTTTAAAACCCTGCTTGAAATATTTCCCCAAAGAAAACTTGCCCCGATTGCAAGGCCTAAACAATGGACTTTCCTAAATTCACTAATTTGCTGACTTCTTCATATGTGCTTGAGTATAAAAAGAACTTGTTCTATGGCGCTTCTTACAGAGGGGGGCAGAGATTCGTCTTCTTCTCGGCAGGTGGAAAAATGAGATCGAGAATAAGCTCGTCGAAGCTTTTATAACCTAACCCCCACCCATTATTTTTCAAAGCGTCCCCTAGCTACACATAATTCCTAGTATTCTATTGTTTGTATCCTTAATGTGCCCTGTCACAATCTATTTCCCCAAAATGCTGGGAAATTTTCCACTAATTGACTTACAAAAATTGCCTAGTGCATTTAGTCCCCCTAAGTACCTGTAAGATACTTTAAATAAATAAATAAATAAATAAATATATATGTTCTTTTTTTTAACAATCACCCTCAAATATTTAAATTACGTGAACATTTTACGAATACAAAGATTAGTAATTACCTCCGTACTTAATAATTTTGTTTAATCTAGAGTTTACAAAGATCCTCAAGTAAATATATATTATATGACACAAGCAATTTAATCTTTCCTGTATGTTTGAATAAATCTTTTGGTCTAATCAATTTCGCTAATCTTCAAAGAAGACCCCTTATAATCAATAAATCCGCTATCAGCCTACTTTTATTATTTACGATTGATGCATGACTCTATTCATAATGTTAATTACTCTTTGCGCCACCCATTTATTTATTCTATTTGCCAAAGAACGTTTCGTTACTGGCCAACTTATTTTTTTTTTCATATAATTTCATTACTATGGGTATTTTATGATTTTATACTGGTATCATTTTTTTAAATCTTGGCGCCACCATTCTGAGCTATTATTTGCTGACTCTAAAGTTAACTCCCCCCAGATTCACGCGTTACGATTGGCTAAACACCGACTCAATTCATCTCCTTTTATGGTCACAAAATGCTTTGCAAGCTTACGATTGGCTACCACGAAACTCTCCTTTTTGTCTCTTGTTTATGGACAAAGAGAATGTAGAACATTCCGTTTCACCATATATATATTTTTCGTCCAATTTTCTTACAACTTTTTACTAGTTATTGTTTTTATTTAATTATTTTCTTATTACAAATATAATCATTCATATTCTTTCTTTACTTTTAATATTAAACTGATTTTACTTTATCTATAATCCAGAACTTAACCGAAAGATTTGCGTTCCGTTACACACTGGTATCACACACATTTATTTGCTCTAGCAAGTATGCTTACAAAACTTCCATTTTTCCAAATTTTAAATGTTATTCTACCTAAACAGTGATTAACTTTAATTATCATTTATTTATTTTGTAATTTTATAATCATTCGTCTCTTTTCTCTTAATTTATTAATGGTATAAATTTCCAAAGATTATTTCTTTTTTTTTTTATAGAGTAGACTTTCTCGATGGAATGTCAGTTTTTAGTTCCAAAAACGTCCACCAAATGTCAAATACATTTGTCTATACCAAGTGTCAGACGATCTGTTTATTATTGTTGAAACATATTTTCAAGTTATTGAATTACCATAAAATTATCTGTTTTTTATATAGAAATACGGATATTTTGTCAATGTTGTATTTGCATATTGCAATCATAACTTATAAAGTGCATATGAACAATGGATTTGTGTTACAAGAACATTATTCTATCGTTAGTATAACTATGATATTTTGAATGCAGAATGAAATGCAATAAAACCTCACAAATTGCATAAACAATCATTCTTTTAGTAAAATGAGAATAACCACCCTCTTCATGGTAAGTTATTCAATGAATTTATTATTTGATTAATCGCATAACTTTACTTATTTGTGTTTACAACTATTTTTCCAACCCTGGATTTTTTGTATTTTTACAGACCTCTAACTAGCCATAAATTGTGGACCCTCTGGAATGTGATAAAGAAGGTAACCGACAAAGAATAAGACCTACAGAAATCATGAAACCTGACCCCTGCATTACTGGGATACTCAAAGGTTGTATTTTGCCCGCTTCCGGATCAATATTTGAGATAAAAGAAACATGTTCAATTTTGAACTGTTACATGTGGTCAGCTTTTGTAAGAGAATAATAGTTGACTGAGCATTGATTAAAAATTAAATTACCAACGTTAGATACTTGACTAGTCTTTTTTTAATGTTCAAGGTATGTAGTTACAAGCATTAACATGTTATGCTAAGTAGAATGCGGTAAGAAATTTGATAATCGTGAAAATTAATCTGATGCTCTCATGGTCTAAGGCGGAGAAAATTGTATCAAGGCGATTAAAAAAAATTGCAATGCTATTTTAGAATGTTGGAATTTACGTAGAACTAAGTAGGATTCATAAAATTTTATGGCTTCCTCAAACGAGATGTTTCTTTATTGTTATTATTGTGCTACAGTCGAACTGTTTTATGGTCAAATCTTTTTGCATTCAGTTTTACAAACAAATTTGAGGTTACTTAGTGTCCAATTTCTTTCTTTCTTCCTTTCTTTCTTTCCTTTTTCATTTCTTTCTTTTTCCTACGTTAAATAATAATGTCATATTACCTATGGAAATTAAATTAAAGAAATCACTACCGCTCAGTGTAATTATATTTTTTAATGACTTAAGTAAGAATATTTGCGTAAATCATACAATTATGTGAACATTAAAGATTTCCTGACACCAATGACTATAATCAAAGTCATTACAAAACAATTTTAACAGATATATTGGGCTTATCCTATGATTTTGTACAGTCACTTGCTTCAACGAAACAACCAATTTCATTATTGAAAACTCTTTAGATGTTAGTAATAAAGACGAATTTTCCATGACAACGAAGTTCGACGATAGAAAAAGTATCAATTTCAATTACTCAGTTGTTACTGTTCAGATATGTAATTATTTTTTATTCATAGCCGTAATAGTGCGGCGACCCGCAGTGATACTGCTAAGTTAGTTTCATTTTATGCGAAACGGAAAAAAAACAAAATGGCCGCCTTACTCTTTGATCGTTTCTGTGTGAATAATGCGATTTTTATAACCAATCATTCGATGCGGATGAGTTTTATTAAGGTTTTGATGTCAGTTTCATGTTTTGGATTACAGTTGTATTATGCTGATGTCTTTTTTAAGCTTAATCTTTAAACTTATTTGCAACATAAAATCTATAATACTGGCAAAATAAAAATAAAAAAAGAACAACCATATTCTTACTTTTGAGCATAACTATATTCCTTTTCATTTTAGTACTTTAAACGCCTTTGCAATCGAAAATAAAATGAAAAAACTTGTAAACCTCTTTATGAGACTTCAATAAAGCTCCACAAACTTTTTAATTTCAGAATTTCAACCTTCTCATAACTCATCAATGGAGCTCACATTACATACAATTATAACGGAGTCCACAACCGCCCTAGTCGAAAATTGCTCGTGTAATGAGCATCAATATGTGGCGAGACCCACACATACCTTCTACTAATTGACACAAGGCTTCATTTCTTAAATTACAGCGTGGCGGACCGGCGCAAGCGACGAAAGGGGCTCCCCTTTCGTCGCTCGACAGTAAGTCTATATATCACGTTGCATAATTATAATTTTTTTATCGATAAATTACACAAATAGATAATCAAGTTGTCCACGCACTATTAAACGTCATTTTATTCGTGCTACCGCAAATCCGGGGTCTGGTGATAACAGACCACGCTTGTCAACCAGCGATTGTGAAATATCTGTAACCTAAAGTTTTGTTAGCTTAGACTTAGAATTTACAGATCTTTATTCGTTACAGTATTACCTACTTTTTTGCTTATAAATGTTTTGCTGACTGAAATCAACGTATGTAACAAACATTTTACCCAAAAATATTTCAAAGTAATCGCATTGAATATGTGATGCGCATGAGTAGAAGCTCTACAGCTATCTTCATTATTATATTACTAATACATTCATTCCTAACATTAACTTCATTTAAAAGTTCACTTTTAAATTATCCCAGTGGGCGCTGAGAGTTAGCGTTATATTTACTAACCGTTTTATTAGTCTATCTGTTGTTGAGTGTTGTGTGTAACTTATTTTAATTTGTTACTATTATTGTAAAATTAATGAAATTAACCATACCATAGTTGAAAATAGTTGTAATTGGACATCAGATTGGTGTACCTTCTCATTATTAAGTTTTATTGTTTAAGTTTTAATCTGTCGTCTGTAACTATGTCATTTAAAATAATAGTTATTTATGCAACTGTACTATAACGAGGGGTATTAAAACACGAATGTGGTAGTATCACATGAGTGTTTTAATACCTAATTATGCACAGTTGCATACAAGACTTTATCTACATCCATTTTTTTACTTTTTCTTATTTTTTATTAGGGAAACAAACAATATTTTAATACATATGGATAAAAACACCCATGATATTTATCTAAACCCATAATATGTATCCTCTATAAAGGTTTTGACTTTGACTTTGTCTTTGACTTTGACTTTCCTTTCCCTCCTCGTCATTATGTCTTCCGCAAGAGTGTTATAATGTTGTACTGAATTTCATAATGCAACGCTCGCGCGTGGGCACGCGGCGCTGCAGGACCAGCCCACCGATTACGTATCTCTGTTGCTAACAATTCTCGATTGAAATCGATTGAAATCGCAGTTGCATTTCTGCTTTAAGTAAGATTGTTGTCACATTGGTTCTTACTAAAGCAGCAATGTCACTGCGATTTCTGTCAAAGTTTATTGCAACAAAGTTAGACAATCAGCCTTCAGCTCTCGCTCGGGATATTGTAATGATGGCAGTAAGCTAACTGTTTCAGAACCTCTTACAGAGGATTTAAAGCATGGGTGTAGATAAAATAAAATAAAACATCGCTCGCTACTTCTTTTATCTTATGCCAACCACCAATTTTTATACCAGTTCTGTGAGAGCATGCGTTTACGATAGTTGTGTAACTATTAAATTGAAATTTAGTGTGACCTTTGAGTCGAGCAGTTTCGGTGATAAGAATGACGCCGGAGGTTTTTTTGTTTTGATGTTCGGTTGAATTCGACCAGTCGATGTTCGGTTTGGAAGTGCTATGACCTCTGAGTGTTACGGTGTGCGGTCATATGATATAACTGTTACGTAAAAAAGAGGTGTGTGTGAGCACTAATATTGAGCGAAGGTTTTATAAAGATATTGATAACCAGATTGATGAAGTTTACTAGTTTACGGAATGGTAGTGTCTTAAATACAATGTGATTTTATGAAAATAATATTACACCACCACCACCGAGGAGCTCGATGGCGCAGTGGATTAGCGCCTGGCCCAGCGATTGCGAAGGTTAAGCAACTTTCGCAAGGGTCGGTCATGGGATGGGTGACTAAAAATATATTATCTCGAGCTCCTCTGTGTTTTGGAAGGCACGTTAAGCCGTTGGTCCCGGCTGCATTTGCAGTCGTTAACACCCACCAATCCGCATTGGGCCCGTGTGGTGGGTTATGGCCCGTTCTCCTTATCCATCCACAAGGAAGGCCTGTGCCCCTGCAGTGAAGATATTAAAAATGGCTGATGGACAATATTACATTGTTTAAAGTAGGGCGTAGGGTTACAATGCATACTTCAACTTAGAAAACGGAAACTTCTAGCTTTTAGACAACTATCATCGTTATTGGCTATTGCTATTAACTAGATCGGTTTGATGCATCGTGATTACATTTTTCGGACAAAGATGTCCGGCTTATGAAAAAGTTTACTTTGTATGGGTGTAGTTCCTAATGGGGAATGTCCGAAAAAATCAAAATGGCTGAATATTTTTTTTATAGGTAAGAATAAGCTCTCTTAGTAATAGAAAAAAAAAAGAATTTTCGGTTGCATGAAAAATTTAAATAAAAATTAAAGTCTCTTCGACTTCACAAATGTAGGAAAGTAACAGCAGAATGGAAATTGTACCTTTGCCAACACCTGCCACTATGACAACACGAATTAAAAACAAAAAGTTTTGACAATTTGTGTTGAAATTTTTGAATACCATGTTGTGGTTGTGGCAAGTGTTGGCAAAGGTATAATCTCCATTCTGCTGTTACTTTCCTACATTTGTGAAGACGAAGAGACTTTAATTTTTTTTTAATTTTTCACGCAACCGAAAATTCTGTTTTTTTTTCTATTACTAAGAGAGCTTATTCTTACCTATAAAAAAATATTCAGCCAATTTGATTTTTTTCGGACATTCCCCATTAGGAACTACACCCATACAAAGTAAACTTTTTCATAAGCCGGACATCTTTGTCCGAAAAATGTAATCACGATGCATCAAACCGACGACCTTCCGACGACGGACGACAACGAAAAAGATATCAAAATTATTATTCATAGATTATTTTTTGTTATTAAAAATATCAATCTCACATCGTATCCGTGAAATTATCGAGTTGTAGGCGGAGCCGCGACAAGCTGCTTGTTCACGCTTCATCGAGAGGTCATCGACCCCACTAATTAAGGATGCCAAATTGATTAAGAAGATTATAAAAATCAACACCGGGTAATATGCAAATTGTCTAAGCTTTCTTGATTCATTACTGTTTTTTATAACGTCGATATTAGTCACGGGTTTTTAGAGTTCCTCTTCTTTAGTAGCTCATTAATTTTTAATTTCTAAATTGCGGTTAAATACTGGTAGTTTAATTTATACTCCTTGACATAATCAAATATTTTTTGTCAGGATATATTTATTAACCATGGGCTTATACTCATAGGTACTAGATGTAGGTACAGACCACTAACCATTATGCATGTAAGGAAAATGTTTTGTCTTTATATTAATTTAGCTTCATGCTTGACTAAAATCTTAAAGTAGGTAAGTAGATGTAAACGAATGCTAGCCGATATCTTGACTTTTGCATTATGTTAAAATGAACGGCGAATGGCTAATAGAGACATTAAATATTAATTTTAATGTTATTCACTTGGTAAACAATTTTCTGTGACTGTTTGAGTAGATAAAGATTTAAACGGTTGCAAACAGAAGAGCATACAATAAAGAAAAGGTAAGCTTTTCCTCACTAATTCCTCACTAGTAGAAGATGGATGTAGTGCGCTACCACCTTTGGCCTTATCGTTACACGCTTGGAGAAATTTTCATAGCCAAAATCATCGAAATTGTTGAAAACATTGTCGTTTTTAATGAAGAACTTCTTTTTAATTTTTTAATTTTTATTTTAGGCACTCACAATGCTATTTTTATATTAAGATAATTATTTTAATAGAAATAATCGACTCACCCGTAGCAGCTCAGACGGGAATCGAACCCGCACCCTTGGGATTCCGTTCCAAAAGCACTGACCAATTATGCTACCGAGTCGCTAGTGGGAGCGGCGAAATTTTCTAGTACTTTTTACGTTCACGCTGTAAGCCTGCGTTATTTCATCAATGTGAAGAATTACCTTCGACATTATTAAAGAGAAGTATTTCTTATTATTTATTATTTTTTTATTACGTTTAGTTTGAAGTGGTTGGCATAGCATTGAAAAACAACAAAATTGGAGGTCAATTTACGATTTTTATTCCATCGAGAAAAGTTTTAGCTGTCATGTTTCTTTCAATCATGTAACTGAGTACTACGAGTAGAATCTGCTATCTACATTTGGGACCAATAAACAAGCCGACAAATCAATTATCACTGTGTGAAATTGTTGCTCAATGATGTATATTTGACGTTGTGAAGGCTATACACTAACTTGTTGCGGATAAAACAATCATTTTAACTACGAATATTATTGATAAAAGCTTTTTAATTATTTTAAACTGTTAATTTTCAGATGACGACATAGTTCCAGAGAGCACTATCTTTTGAAATAAACAATGATATCTCCATTTTGGACTTTTTAAATATGTTTTTCTTTCAATACTTCCGTGAATATCTCCATCTCGAATGCTAATGGACGGTTTACCTCAGCCCAGAGCCGATGAACTCTTGCGCAAGGCAATTTTCGAATATCTAAACAAGACACTAATGCCGTACTGATTACTTGTTAATCTTAAAACCGTATGAGATGTTGCATGAATTTGGGCACACCAGAATTTATAATGACACTACTAAATACAATTTGGAACAGGTTGATATCTTGGCAATGTACACAGTAGAGACTAGAAGATGAACATTGCGACAGTACACGAAAACGCAGTTTCTACTAGTCTATAAAAGCTATTTTCAACACACTTGCTCGTAAACTGAGCCCTAATACATCGCTTTTAGGGCCATAAACCGAACTATAACAAACGCGTGCAATAATATATAAAACACTAGTTGGTTATAGAATTATCCCTACAAAGTTAAATAGGTACCTTACTGCAAGTTCTATGCGAGTAAACAGAGCATTTTCAATTTAACCGGGTTATACAGTTATTTTTTTAGTAACAACAAAGAGGTTTTATGCCGCTGAAAATTCATTTGCATTTTTGGAATAAATAAATGTGTAGGTCCTTAATTAAGTCAAACAAATATTTATTATTATCAAAGTATTTCTTATTTACAATATTTTGTTATAAAATATTAAAATATTCGCATTTTATCACCTAAATTTATAATTTTGAAGTAGGCTGTATGCTCACTAACCCCTTTGTTCGCAAAATATTCTTGCATTGGGCGTGTGAAAAAAACAAAAAAAAAACCTACGCGCCTTTTCTCATCATGATTATCATTTTGTTTTTGTCGTATTTGTTGCTGTGTGGTTAATTACTTTGTTTTTTCCTCGCAAATGTGTTGAAAAACGTCGTATGAAACTCGTGAGCTCTTACTTATTGCACACTCGGCTGAGTTACGCCCTCGCCTGCGGCTCGGGCTGCAACCCACAGCCTTGTGTGCAATAAGTAACCTAAGCTAACTTGTATCATAATGTACTATTATACTTTGATATCAACGTCAAAATCGTGAAAAAAACTTTTGTAAGTCCAGACAAATACTTGTATCTACGTAGACGTAAAAAATGGCTTCTGACAATTTTTTCACGAATTCGATGTCTTGTTTTTATGAAGTAGAAACTTCGTATAGTGTTCTCTACTCTATATAAGGTCCTTCTTAAATAGTGCACAAAATTTTAAGGGGTCAATGCACTTATGCATACAAACAACTTTTTCTATGGTACCAACATTGTAATCGCGAAAAAAAAAACAGCTGTTCCATAGAAAATTTAAAATCGAATAGATCAAAATGTATGGAACAGCTGATTTTTTTTCGCGATTTCAATGTTGGTCCCATAGTAAAAGTTGTTTGTATGCATGAGTACATTGACTCCTTAAAATTATGTACAGTATTTAAGAAGGGCCTTATAATTATGATCATAGAGTAAACAACAATCTTCTGAAATATTATCATGTTTACAAACAAACATTGTACTGTCAGGAATCTAAGTACAGAGTTGGTCATTAGGGTTATCTCATTATTCAGAGCTGGTATAAATCTCTGTAATGCTAACATATCTTGTAAATCTTGGCTGCAGCTTAATTAGAGTGGGCTGCGCAGGCGCAAGCGGAACCTTGAGCAGACTGATGTGGCAATGGAATAACTGTTATTACACGATATGTCTGATTATTAAAAAAAAACAAAAAATAATAATAAGGAAAATGTTGTTGTATTACTTAATTATCAGTAAAAAAAAAACACCTATTTAACCGCCTCTGTGGTCTAGTGATTTACCCAACCGTGTAAGACGCAGGGGTCCCGGATTCGATTCCCAAGGGGGGTGCAATTTGTACTCGGTTTGGTTGGTGGTAGGGCTTATTTCAAGTCCGCCTGGCTAGATACCACCATCTTACCTAAGTCAGACGCATGAATGACAATTTAAAAATTGTTGTGTTCACAGTTAGAGGTAAGATAGCCAGTTCCTCGGTGATGAGGATTCCGGGTGTAGAGCGCTTCCACTTTCGGTCTTATCGTCAGTTAACATCAGGTGAGGTGAAGGCTAAGCACTATCCCGTTGTGCATGAACAATAAATTTTTTTTTTTTTTATTTATAAATCTTAATTGCACAAATACATAAAGTAAGGTACAAATGGCGGACTTAATGCTAAGAGCATTCTCTACCAGTCAACCAACAGTAAACAGATATACACGAATGCGGCACAATCAAAGAAGAATGATATTTACATGCATACAAAACTAATAAATACATGTCTACATAATCATATAATATTAATATATCTACATATAAATAAATGAAAATATACATATATATACTTATATAAATATATATATATACACCAAATACCGTAATAATAAATAATAAATATATTTGAACTCTAAACAGCGCTAAAGCAACCGCACTCATATCCAAAAAAACAAATGAACCTATCCAGGAATTAAACTGAGGACCTATTACGAAAATAACGTACGCAATTGCGTAACGCAGTCACTTGGCAACGATAGTCGTCCGCAGTTCGCTGGTTGTAGTTAAAACATTTTGAATTTGGCTATCGTAGTCCATAGACTACTAAACGAACGATGTCGGATACGCTAGAGAGAAACTGTCAAACTCACGCAATCACTTCGCAATATCGCATACGAAAGTGATTTGTAATAGGGAACAATGAAAACGAAGCACGGACGCAGCTGCGTGTATCGCATTAAACTTTGCGTCATAGATCCCCAGGGATTTAAAACTAAGAGAAGGAATCCCCACATTCAACAAGCAAATTATTGGACCATGGAAGTCCCGCCATCATGTTTTGCAAATTTTAATAAGAAAACTATAAAGAAATAAAAGAAAAAGCTCAATGCGAATGTAGAAGCACATTGTAACATTACATTGCTTTGCTCTTACAAAGTTCATGAGAATATTTCTTTTTTTAATTTCTATTATTCGCTTTATAAGCATAATAATGCTTTTGAAATGGAAAAATGGAGTTGAGATTATTAAAATAGATTTTTTTACGATTAAGTTCGAAATAAAAAGTTAGCCACTTTAAACTATTTGCAATACAATTATTATCCGCGTCAATTGGTAATGCGCTGGAACCTTGTTACATTAACATCCACGTTGACGTGATCCGCAACAAAAATGACATGAAGCAAGAAAATTCTAATAGGTAATCTAATATATTAATTATCGAATTATTATTTTCAATAAAATAACGTCTAGGTATATAAAAATTTTACAATTGTTTTTTGTTTTTGATTTTTCAGAATATCGTTGGAGAATTTCGTTGGAGCATGGTTTGCGTATCAGAAGCACAAAGACCGAGTACATGTTTTGCAACTTCAACTCTAACGCTCAAGCTAGCCCAGGCATTACGCTAAGCGGCACGGCCCTCCCTAGAGCTAAAACCTTTAAGTACCTAGGTTCAGTTCTCTCTGAAGAGATTGTGATTCAGAGAACAACATCAGGATGGGTGAAGTGGCGAACGCTCACAAAGGTGCTGTGTGACACAAAAATGCCGATAAGAACTAAAGGCAATGTGTACAAAACGGCAGTAAGACCAGCTTTACTATACGGCAGCGAAGTTTGGGCAGCTAAAAAGACACACGAGCAGAAGCTGCACACCACTGAAATGCGAATGCTGAGATGGGTAGGTGGGGTGACACTTAAGGATAAAATACGCAACGAACACATTAGAGGAAGCTTTAAGGTTGCACCAATAAGTGACAAAATATGTGAATCTAGGCTTAGGTGGTACGGTCACGTGATGAGAAGACCTGATGATTATGTCGTGAAAAAGTGCCTTTCCATGGCTACAAAAAAAGGGGAAGGGGAAGACCTCCAACTACCTGGTTGACGAATGTCCAGAGAGACATGAAGAGCCTCGGACTTAAACAAGAAGATACCAGCAACCGGACTTTATGGCGTCGCATGATAAAGAAAGCCGACCCTATGTAACGGGAAAAGGCGAGGACAAAGAAGAAGAAGTTTTTCGTTTTTGAGGTTAAAATCATAGCCGTCAGGCGCATTACCAATTGACGGGGATAGTACATGCTACAAAACGATTGTTACATTTGTTGAGCTACTTTATTATACCAGCTGACTATTCATTAACTCATTATAATGATAATGATAAACAAACGAGACAGTAGCAATTGTTAGCACAGCACTATTGAAAGTCAAAATTGCAAATAATGTTTTGCAATACATTGCAAAATCTGCAATGCAAATTGTCATAACATTTTGCAACTATCTATAGTCTATTCCAATTAGAAATATTTGAAAGTATTAAAAATATAATATTAAAAAAAAATACCATAGTTATTCAAATTCTTCAGACAAAATTATATTTGACCTATACAAGTAAAGAAGTCAATTAGTATAATTTTGTTGGAAGAATTTGAACACATACTTTCTGGATGTAACCGTTTCCTAGTTAATTAAGAATGTTATAGACATTGCCTCAATACAAAATCTAACAGATATTGATATCACAACTCTGTCAAAAATGTTTATAATTGACAAGTTGGCTTAACACAATAACACTACAAAAATAATTGCCGAGTTAAATTATTTAATAATAAAATTCTTCTTATCATTTGTATTTTATTAAAAGTGTGTATAGGCACACTAACATCTTCAGTTACGTCACAGCAAAAAAATCTAATATCTTTGCATCACTGTGTTATTAGCTGTATTAGACTAAGAAAGCTACTTTATAATAGTAGATTATACACCAAGGGGATAAAGCACTGTTTTATGTCACGGGCGCTACATTGAATCCTGAACGTAACGAAGGACTCCAAATTTAACTCCCGAGCGCAGCGAGGGTGTTTTAAGTTAATTCCCGAGCAAAGCGAGGGAATTAAGATTGAGTCCTGAGTGCAGTGAGGGATTCAAGCGCCCAAGAAAAAAACAGTTTTATCCCGGTGGTGTATACTCTACTTTTCTCACTTTATGCGAGACAAAAAAAACCAGGCTCAGTAGATTGTTAGAATCTTCTAAAGCTAGTAGTACTTAGGGTTGCCAACTTTTTTTCCATCAAATATAGTATTTTCAAGATTTTAAGTGTAAAATATAGTAGATGGCGAAAAAATCCAAAAAATATAGTAGGTAGCCGTTTTGTATGGAGAATTTTAAAGAAGTTGTATTTTTCGAACTTAAGTAAGTACTTACATTTTCATAGTTTAATTACAAAAATATTATTCAATTACTTATGTGCATATAATTAATAATGTTTTTGTTACTTTTGTTTAATTTTTTACTTGAAAAAATATAGTAGGCGAGCCCTCAATATAGTAGGATACTATATTATATAGTAGGGTTGGCAACCCTAGTAGTACTACTAGCTACGGCTATAGCAACTTCTTTCAGCTGGCGTGGCCTACTCGATTTGACAAACAAATGAAGTTCGTCTCAGTGCGAATCTAGTGGGCCACGGCCTCGGTCTTCGAAAATCGAGTTGGCCGCGCCAGCCACATTATTGACCAGCGGGTTATAATATTACATTATAACCCGGCTAAAGCCAAGAGATATAATGTCTTGCTTTCGGTAAGGTTTACATGACATATAATTCGGCATTGTCGAGCATGTGGTGTGAAAAGTACATTATTGTTGAATCGACTGCAGGGAATGTTAACGTTATTTTTGAATAAAACGTTATTTCTTACTTTTTTCCCGGTAATTTTAACATTAACGTTATGTCAATAAATAACGTTAATTTTAACGTTAATTTGAGAAATAACGTTAAATTTAATGTCATTTACTGAAATAACGATAATTTTAACGTTATTTCTTCCTTTTTTACCGTTACTTTAAAATTAACGTTATTGCAATTAATAACGTTATTTTTTACCGATAATTTTACCGGTACTAAATTTAACTCTATATTTAACTTTAATTTTACCGGTAAAATATTTTTAACGTTATTTTTACCGGTAAATTTACCGATAAAATGTTTTAACGGTATTTTTAAGGTTATTTTTTTATATCGTTATTTTTTTAACAGTATTTCAGTCCCTGATCGCCTGTTACATCAGCTTTGGTGCTAAATTGCGACACAAGACATTAACAGACAGATAACTTCTCAAGTTATAATTGAAGTGGCGAAAGTTAACTGCCGTTAGATAACACATAGATATAGATGCTGTAATTAAAATATAAGTTACGGATCCTTTCACTACAATCAACTGGAAATATTGTTCAACTACCTGCTTTATAGCTCTCTATAATTATTTAATTGAACACCAAAGTAATCATCATCAATAATAACACAGTATGCATTATATATTAGTTAACCCAAGAGCAGTTTTTCTAAAAGAGATAATGTCACAAATAAAAACATCTCAGTATGAGATTCCAAATGCAATATAGATAGTCATTGGGAAAGTGACCAAAAATTTCCTCCATGGCATCCACTATTCCACTTTGATACCAAATAGGAAACATTAATTAGAAGACGATGATCTAAATTGTACATTGGACGTAATAGTATTCATACAGTAACACTACAAAACAGAAATACGATCCATAGATTTTAAAAATTATGAAAAAAATTGCATACATGCCGCTGCCGCAAGTCCTGAAACGGGCTTCTGGCAAACGCCTATTTTTTTCAAAAGCCCGAAGCGGGTCTGTTGATGATCGATTGGATGAGTTGTTAGATGTTCATCATCATATCAGCCGCACGACACCCACTGCTGGGTATAGCCTCCCCCAAGGATTTCCACGACGATCGGTCCTGCGCTTCCCACATCCAGTGGCTTCCGGCAACTTGCCGTGTATGTGCCGGCTTAGAATAGCACTACCCCCTCTCATCCCGTGGGTGTCGTAAAAGGCGACTAAGGGAACACAGCCATCAGGAGACGGGCAGCAGCGTCTCCAAAAAAGCAGATCGCCAACCCGCCTGCCAAGCATGGCAATTATGGCAAACCCCCTCATGATGGACAGACAAATAAATTGTTAGATGTTACCAAAAGTCAATAGTTACGTTTTATGACACCCTAAAATAGGAGGGTTGGTGATATACCCTGTCATACGCCACAGGGTAAGAAACAGTATCTACAAGGTTTATTTAAGCCAACAACCTCGCAGGACATTACTAACATCATAAACAACATCGTTTGTTCTACAACTTTACCGAAAAAAGACAAAAAATATACGTCTATCTGTACAAACGCCCGAACAGCTGATCGAGTTTTGTATTTTTTTAATTTTCTAAAGTCGATTTTATGTGTTATTCGGAAAATCATAATTATTCGGGACACAATTGTTGTGAGTTTAAACAAAGTAATATCTTAATGATTGTTTACTCTCCGTCGTAAACCAACATTGAAATGTAGACCGCTACCGTTTAAGTATGTAGGTCGATGATTAGCTACCAAGCACCTGCGTAAGCGCAGAGTTATCTATAGCCTTAATCGATGCAGCCTTCGCTAATGTCAGTCGTTTGGATTTCCGTCAAGTTATTAGGCGAGATATCTTTCACTGACAGAATATATGCAGATGCATATAAATTCTTGGTAACTGATGTTCTTTTAATCATGACAAGATTTCCTTTTCTCGTAATGGTGACTTTAGATTTGTTGATTAATTATTTATTTCATGGTCAACAACTTTACGTTCTAATATCGGATTTAGATTTGCGTTAGCATTAAAATTCAAAATAATGATTCTCAAATAAAATATTTCAACCCCAAAACAGACAAAGCTTCTGTTAGTGGCATATGCGATTTTTTAAATGTCTATGTATGCAAGAAAAACTAATACAATTTGTTAAAGACATGGCTTTAACAACAGGGTAATCGATTCCAATCAATTTTAAACTTTAATGCGAAGACATTAACTACCGAGACAAAGCTTCTCGTATTTTAAGATATACTACTTATTTTACGGTCTTCGAATCGCACTCCTTGTAAGTAATTATTCAGCGTTTTCTTTTCTCCATAACGATATTTCTAGAAATGCCACTTTCAAGTTAATGAGAGACATAATATAGCAATCCCTTTACGCTTCATTTAAATAATCAGCGTGTCTATAAAACAGCGTATTTAATTCAAAACTATATTATGAATAAAAAGTTAGAGGATTTTTATATTAAGTTAATTACAAGACAAGGAATTTAATAAAGCAAATTGCTGTACGTATCCTTAATACGAACTTTTATATTTCTTAATTGGTAATCATTACAGAAATAATATAAGATCTTGGTAGTAGTAGACCTCTACTCCATTTGCAGTGTCTAGATGTGATTGTAACATACTATAATTTATGCGTCTCTCTAATTGACATAAAAAATATAAAAAATCCATACCAAAAACGTTACTTCGACTGGCCGTCGTTAAAGAAATTATGACTTTAAAATATCTGCTAGATAAGTAATTAGTAGTCAGAGCTTTAGTTTTTAAAGTCATTTATAATCTTAATAACATAAAGTGAACAATAAAATTGAATGAAAATACTATCCGTTAAAAATCCAACTTTTACAGGATATTTTGCAGTGCTTATTTTGTGGATCTTTTATATCAATTACTTGGTTACGTTTGTTAAGGTTTTATGTAAAAAATTAAGCGCATCCTAAATTCAATACATATTAAATAGTAAGAGAATAACGTATCAATAAATCTGTCAATTCAGAACTATTAAAAGATACAATACAAAAATCATAATCATAATCATAATCATAAATCATTTATTTGCTTGAATATGGTACAATACAGATTTCAATCACATGGTTACCGCATATTCTACCGAATGGTTCGATGTGCAAATACTTTAATTAATGTCCAATGTTCATATTATAATCATTAAATCTGATTCAAAATATAATTAAGTAGTCAATATTAATTAAATAATAAAGGTCAAATAATAAAATTTTAAATTTTAACCTACCTACCCATTGTGTGCAAACTTTTGTTAATTATTGTGATGGAAAATGACCTCACTTTAAACGTAGAGCTCATTTTTCAATGTTGACGACTCTGTATGAAATATACAGGGAGAAAAAAGCAGCCCTTGACGAGTTTCTTGCCGGTTCTTCTCGTTACAAGGTCTCCCGCTTAGGGTTTGCGAACCGATGGCGTAGCTTCTATGACATTCACAAGTGCTTGTAACAGCCTAGACTGAATAAAAAATTTTGAATTTTGAATTTTGAATTTTGAATTTTGAATTTTGAATTTTGAATTTTGAATTGATATGAGGTTTCCAATTGCAAGATTCGTCAATTGTAATACCTAAGAATTTTATTTCTGATACATCTTCGATTTTGTCATGGTGATATTTAATGTCCAATTCCTTACGTACAGAGTTATGTGTTTTAAATTTAATGCATTTTGTTTTATTTAAATTTATTGTGAGATTGTTAACTTTGAGCCAGTTAATTACTTCTTTGAGGTTATTTTCTGCGATAGTTTGGAGTTCATTGTGATTCTTACTTTTAATAATTAAAGTTATATCATCAGCGAATAAGATACATTCTTGATCAATGACACTTGGCAAATCATTAATATAGACTAAGAATAATAATGGGCCAAGTATGCTACCTTGTGGTACACCGCAACCATTATGAAGGTATGACAATAAATTGACAACTGCCAATTTGGCAATTTTTCCTTCGTACTATCCAGTTAACTGCCGTTCAAATAAACGAAGAATAAGTTTGTACTTGGAATAACCAAAAGTTTGTTTAAGAATATGACGCTTTGCTTTAAGACAGTTAACGTAAGGAGTAATATTGCTAAGCAATAATTTTGGTTAAACTAGGTGTAACTTATTCTTCGTATATTTGTACGACAGTCTTTGTATGTTTGTCCGGTCGCAATAGTCGTCAGCCAAAGTAACAGTAACTGCCGATTAACGAGCACTATTACCCCCAATGGTAGATCTTTGAGGCTTTCATCGTACGCGCCCGCGGCTCGCCTGCGCTCGCGCCGTTTGTGCGCAAATCTGACGCCTTATTGATAAATGGTAACGGTGGTGAATGGAATGTGTGACTTACGTTGAATTAAGCACCCGTATTCACAAACTATGAGGTCTCATAGTGGCCGCGGACGCACAGTAACACGTTAAACAAACTAACTAATCACAGAGCTTTATTTAAACGCAGTGCGTTCGCATAGGTAAGGGTCGTTTCAGTATTATTTTTGAATACGGGAGATAGTAATTTTGGAACTAGAGAGATATTTATACCGTCTTTTGTTTACGTGTGTTAATGAAGAAAATGGTTTTTTAGCAAAACTATTCAAATTATACTTGAACAACAAACATAGTGAAATCAAATTTTCACTGTTATGTTCATTTATTTGTGTCGAATTTTATACGAAAGGTTCGTATAAAATTTGATGGATCTCATCATACTAACTTATAAAACTTCCGTACGTAAAAACAATAATTTAAATGTATTACTTACTATACTGACTTCATTCAGTTTGCACAACCAAAAAATCATGAATATTGTTAGTATATAATACTAGAAAATTTTACTATAACATAAAAACAAAAATCAGAAAATAATCTACTTTTAATCTAACACTGGCACACAACAATTCGAACATTGGTTTGCTTCAACAAAGTACTGGCTCTCACGACACCGTCCCGTTACACGCAGTAATTTTATTAATGGAAGTGCCAATTGAATCAAATCGTTTTATTAATTCCGTTGTAACATTCGGTTGTAGAACGGAGCATCATTCTTGACCTTCATGTTGGAAATTCGGCACTCTAAAGGCCAGAGACGATGTACTTATTGTATACTCCAGTCTTTAGTATGATCTTTTTTTTATTTGGTTGCAAGTTCAACTTTTTGCTGTCAGTAAAAGCGGATTCACATTAGGTCGGATCGACTGTTTCACCGGAACGGCAAAGATGTCGGTTGCATATTGGCATTTATGTATTTCAATAGCGTTTTTAACATTAGGGCGACCTGATAAAATTATCGGCGACGACACATTCACCGGACATTCAGCCATATTGGCATTCTGCTTTGGGTATTACTACATTAGGTCGGACCGGGAGCTTATAGTGTGATCAGCAATACCCGATAGTCGGCCAATGGTAAAATTGTCGGTCCGACCTAATTTTAACCAGCTCTAACACCATCGTCCGTCGTCTGGGTATATAGTTTTTTAGGTTTTCAATTTGAAACCGCTAAACCAATTGTTATTTTATGTTATATAAATTACCTCTCTAAAAAAGAAATATTGGTAAAAGAATAATTTCGCTAGCATTTAAACTGCTCGAGATATCACAGTTTGAAATGCTCACAAATGAACTCACCCAAAAACACTCCATACTAACGGCTACTCAATTATGACGTCACGCCTGAGTAGATTGTATGCAACGCGTAGGAAATTTGTTCGGCAGCTATATTAAATACTAGCGGCCGCCCGCGGTTTCACCCGCGTGGTTCCCGTTTCCGTAGAAATATCGAGATAAAAACTATCTGTGTGCTAAATTTCAACCAAATCCGTTCAGTAGTTTTTGCGTGATTGAGGAACAAACATCCAAACCCACAAACTTTCACATTTATAATATTAAGTAGGATTGTGTTTATCAAAATGGTTTCTTATAGACAATACATTTCATAGACTAATTAAAAGTATCATTTATTTTAATAAGTTTTAAACTTTTTTAAATTTGAGATTTTTGCATTTACAATGCTATTTTTAAACAATACTAAATAAAACTATATAAAGTTTTAAACTTTTTAAATGGACTTGTCCACCCAACTTTGAAGGGTCATAAAACAAATAATATGCAATATATAAAATCAAAAGGTATACAAGCTACTTTAAAAGTTTAATATGTATACAATTTTTATTAGTATTTCGTTATTTTATTCATTAGTCATCATTCCAATTGTTGTTTTGTTGTGATTGCTTCATTTTCATTTAGATTTGATCAAAGCATCTAAACATAAACATCATGACATAAGATAATAGAAGGTTTTGTTGTATTAATACCAAAAACTGTGTTAAGCCTCAACTATAAAATCATCCTGAATACAGTAGAGGATGAAACCGTAAACCAAAATATTATTGCTAGCTTCCTTATTAGGATTTAATTGAATAACATACATAAGCTAAACCTTAAGTTCAAAACTTATCTAGTACATCAAATATGGTATTTAAGCAACGTTGCGGGTCATTCCATTACAAATGATTAATGCAACGCTTCGGATGCTTAATTGAAAACCGAAAGCTCTGATATAGTGTCGGTGGTTTTAATTAGAATATTTGCTTAGATTGGTAACGCTCCGGCTTATAACTGTAAGCTACAGTTTATTAATGGTTACTGGCGGATACTCAAATAAAGTGAAAATTGATACAGAATATTTTGTTTCACCATATAATTGAAGGTTTCTAACTACTTAGTACACTAGAAAAGATCAACTCGTCTCTAATTGATAGTTTGATAGGTTCTATTATTGCTAGCTTATTTTTTTATTTTTTATTTATTTAACCATTTATTTCAGGCTTTAATGGCCCATACAATAAATACCTTATAGACTAACATACCTACATAATTAAAACAATCTTATATTTAATTACACTTTATCACGTATTGGCGGCGACGTGTTGCGCAACGTAGTGTCCCGTAACCGGCCGCGGAATCGACGGAACAGGACACCCTTCGGCCAAAAATCTTCATTCATGAAGGCCTTCAGATGTTCGGTTGGTGCCCTCACCACAATTGAGTTGAAGTTTACATTGTGGCGAGCCTCCAACCGTTGGACCCTCAGAGTATATTTGGACTTGATTCGGATGTACTCCACGAGATCTTCTGGTTTAGTGGAGTAATGCAGGCTAATGTAGTAATGCATGCTATAAGTATAGTAATGCATGCTATTAAAAATAGCATGTACCTAAATGTATAAGGTAACTGTCAAGTGTCAACTAAAGCTTTTCTCGAAATCAGATAGAAATGAAAACATCTATTACAAAATAATGATTTCCATAACTCAGAATTTAAACATCGTGCATGCAAATCAAATGATAATTAAACTTTGTTTTATATGCAAATATTACAAATTGTTTGGATTGTACCGCGCAGCCAACATTTAACCAAATATGTGGCATATCGTTTATTCTGCACAACTTCACATAAATTAGTGTTATTTACCTTTTATGCCAAAGCCGTGACATAAATGTTGAAGAATGACAACCCATAAATTAGGTCTTATAACTGGAACGCCATTTCCTTAATTCGTTCATAGGTACACACATCAACTTTGTCTAGGGATACAGGTGCTATTTTCATACAAACGAGGTAACTTTGAAACCTTGGTTTTCTGCCAGGGATGCACTGTGCTGTGATCTGATGACGGCTATCTAGGAAGTGAATGGAGTAGATTCAGATATACACACCCAACTGATCTGACCAGCATTCTAAAAACATAGTAACGTAATGGACATGTTTACAAAAACCGCGAAAATAGCATGAAAATGTATGGAAATCCTCAAACTGAGAACTCTGACCCATTAATCTTTTAGAATGCTGATCAGTGTGTATAGCGATCTGAATCTACTCCATTCACTCCCTGGATGGCCATCATCAGATTACAGCACGGTACATCCCTGGCAGAAAACCAAGGCTTCAAAGTTACCTCGTTTGTATGAAAATAACACCTGTATCCCTAGACAAAGTTGATGTGTATATATCTGTTATCATGGTATATTCATAAAGTTAAACTGTCAGTCTTTTATTAAAACGGTTGTCATAGGATTTCTCGGATTAAAGATAGTGACAGCATTAAATGATACCAGGGGGTATTATGTAATTTTGTTGCAATCAACTCTAACAGGAATCGCAGTTACATTGCTGCTTTAGTTAAGAACCAATGTGATACATAACTATCTTACTTAAAGCAGCAATGTAACTGCGCTTTCAATCGATTTCAATCGAGAATTGTTGGCAACAGACTTACGTGATCAACGGGCTGATTACTCACATAATTATACCTACTTGTATCTAAGTTAATAAGCATATTCTATATCATTTAAATATAGAACGTGTTACAAAAAACCTCTAAAGTCAAGAGACTAAGTTTGAAATCGGGAAAAAATTAGTTGTTTCATAATTAATAACGGAAATATCGAAATGTATGAAACCAGCAGATTTTTTTCGCGATTTCAGAGTTAGTCCCGTAGTAAAAGTTGTTCAGGATGATGGTCCCTATCTACCATATTTGGTTTTAGTTTTTTTTTATTACCTATAAGAATTATGAACCAGAATAGTAGTTTTAAGGTTGCTCTAAGTGGAATACTTAATAGGAAGTACATAAATTGACTACAGAATGCACACAACAAGATTCCTCACAAATCTTTTTACAACATAACTCTCATCTATTGCTTCATAAGCATTCATTTTACAATCCTCATGAAGCTAAATCGATAAAAAGTTATAACATTAATATCGATCAGCATTACACATAGTTGCAAAATCAGGTATCCACCTCACGTCCGCATTATTTAGTTACAAACAGCAAAAAAGGGCTAGTCCCACATCATTAGGGAGAGAGTCTCTGACGACAGATACATCTTATTCAACATCGAATAAATAAGATGTAGCTCGTATACTGAAATATTAGATGCAAACGTACGCAAAAATGCAACCGCATTTTCATAGCAACTTGGTCGGATTGAGAGACAGGTAAATCAGTCTTTCGTTAAAATAGACGCTTAAAATTTGACTTTAATACAGTTTGTTCAAAATACACTTAAATAATCATACTTTTTAACAATTGAAATTGGCATCTTTACCATTAATTACGGTAAGGCTGGTTATTCAACATGTACAACACGACTTTTAGTTTACAAGGTACTTTGTCGCACTTTTTTAAACATTTAAATACAATCGAACTACAAACTTAGCAAAAATATTTCAGTGTTCAATAATAAAAAAGAAAATGTTACTTCTTCAAAAGGACGGACGTTCGGGGTCCAAGACTAAAGGCCTATAAATAAGAGGCCTTTAGACGTTGATATTTGAATACTTCGCCCATTTACATTGCCTGAAGTGCAAGCTTCGGATTGTCAACACATAAAAACGATAGAGTAGTGACTGTGGCTGCCGGCATACCTCTCTGGCAGATACCGAGACGATCTCGTTTTGCATATAAAGGACTGGGACTCGAATCTGAGACGTAGAGTTGTACCAGTTAATTATGTTGAAAGGAGCGTTGATGTCTTTCGTATGAAAAAAAACTTTCTATAAGAAAAACATGTTTTTTGACGACCATTATTATTTGAACTGAAACTTAAAGACTTTATTTTTTAATTGACAATAAAAAGCTTGTAAAATATGATTAAGGCCAGACATAAAGCACAGACAAAACAAAAACATTTTTACTAACTTTTAATAAAATAAAATAATGTTAAAATTTAAATATGACATTTTAAATTAGATGTATCACATTAACAACAGAATGTAGATTATTATGTATGTCACCAGTGCCAAATAAAAAAGAACAAAACCAATAACAGCCCTATTCTATCTTTAGAACAGACTAACAACAATCTATGATAATATGCACGTCTTAACAACAAATTGTGTCCGCTTAATGATCACAAATCATGGTCACTACCGACTGTTCGGCCCGCTTTCTACACCAAGCCTTAATGGTTCACAATTAATATTGTGCATACGGCTTTATTATACCAGTTCACATAGACCTATATCTGATAACTCCTTAAAGTGATTATTAGTTCAATTAAAACTGGTCAAAGCAATAAAATCTGGTCTCTTCAATGAATATTGAAGGCGTTTAAGTATAGATCTTTGAATGCCAAACACATTCAAAAGACAAACGTAAGTTGATCCTTCGAGCTGAAAGGTTGTATAGAGAAAGGAGGCCAATTAATTTTATACGCTATAAGGGTGACCTGAAGTTCAAAATTGTACTGAATTAATTGTTATTGACTTAACAGTTTATTCAACGAATTACTTTCATTCTACCTAATTTCACTGAAAAATGTTTACTTTTTAATTGTGGTTTTAAGTGTAGGTACGCCTTTTTGCGATGACAACGTGACATTTTTGAAACCGCAACATCCAAATAATAATAAAAAAACGTTTTCAACGAGATGTCACGTTGTCATCGCAAAGAGGCGTTCCTTCTTTGCAATGACAACGTGACATCTTGCTTTGGAAATAAGCTCTTGGAAAATTGCCAAAAATGTTACGTTGTACGTTAGTACTATACAGGGTTATTTGTAAAACACCAACAACCTCGCAGGAGTTGATTCTACATAATAAACAACAACATTTGTTCTACGACTTTCCCGAAAACAGACAATTTTTTTTTTCTTTTCATACAAAATTCGACCAGCTGTTCGGGTCATTTGTATCGAGAGTAAAAAATCTTTTGTCGGTTTTCGGAAAAGTCGTAGAACAAATGTTGTTGTTTATGATGTTAGTAATCTGCGAGGTTGTTGGTTCTTTACAAATAACCCTGTATATTCTGTGACGTTGTCATCGCAAAGAGGCGGTACATCCCTACCTAGGAAATTTATTATTGAGTTTATAGTGAAATGCAAATATGGCAACATTTCCAGTCTCAAGACTTTCGAAATTAAGTCATTGACAAGAATTAACCAACAAATTTTCTGAGTTGTCAACCCGTTCCTAATGAGACAGGACAAGGTCATCAGCGGTACATGTTCCAACAGGATACAGACTAGCTACGATTAGCAGTCGTGTATTGGATGCTAATCTGTGCCATTGGATAGCTAGTCTATGAATATTCCTTTGATTATAACATTAACCTCCATTTGAGTCATTCAGCTGGATGATGTAGGCGGAGTTTAAAGGTTGATTCACATAAAACGGACGGGCGCAGTTAGAACAGAGCTATTGAAATGACATGCAGTGTTGAAATATCGAGAATGAAAATGGTAATAACTCTAGCTGAAAACGAGCAATAAAAGAAAGGTTTTTAAGTAGTACTATTTGGACCTCATCAGCTCCGTCGTCAAGCAACTATTAGCCATTGGCGTAGGAAGGGTAAGAAAAAACTTGCAAACTGTATATTTTTATTGCCCTTTAAAACTCTAACGCGGCTCTAGCAGTCCCCTCTCCACTAGTTTTGCCCCGGAACTGATGGCAAGGCCTCCCCTGGAATACATCTCTAGATACACCCATGCAACTAGCACAGAGTAGAAATCTTTTGGCATAAGTACGATTCTGATTAGAGAGGTTGATGTGTGATTGTTTTTTATTATTTAAAACCAGCGAAAGATATACCGTGAACATCAAGTAATAATATCAAGAATAAGATACTAACGGGTGTGACAAGACACTCAACGAAGCCGAAGTCCACGCATTCCGCCCATCATCAGGATCAATTTTGTCTTTTGGACTATACCTGGGAAACCAATAGCTACGAAGTTATTGCAAGTCAAAGTCATATATTTTTTTTAATTTATGAAATCTTTTTTTATTCGTTATTTCCTATTTTTTGTCTACAGGACCATTATCAAAATTTTAAGTATTTCGTAACAAATAAATGGCTTCAAAACGTCATCACTCAATGTATTTCATGAGCACGTACAAAAACATTGCCTTTCAACTCAGCCGCACGCAGCTGTGTAGCATACACTCGCGGGCGCGGACTTTTGAACGCGTTACATTGCGTGGTAATGAATGGAATGCTTTTTTAATACCAAAAATTAAAGTCGTTTCCCAGCAATAATTTTGAAAGAAATGGTCCTGATGATGGGAAGAATACGTAGACCTCGGTTTCGTTGAGTATCTTGTTATAACCGGTATGTATTGAGTATTACCATAAGAATAATACCTTATACAAATGTTGCATTCAATGTGAAACAACCTTAGTTTATTACTGTGAGTGATTCCGATGCGTAAATCGATTAGTATGATCGGCTTAAATAGATAGTACAGGATGCTAAGCTAACTGTTTAGATCACTTTAGGTGGTAGTTTATTTTATATTATTTCTTCCTTCTCTAGTTTTTTCCAAAAACTGTAAGTTAGAGTGGTTTGGGAAAAGTTTTTGCCTTAATTATAGCTAATTAGATTTTTTAATTCACAACGGGGTATTGCTTTGGCACCTGATGTTAAGTGACGATAAGGCCGAAAGGTGGCAGCGCACTACTCCCGGAATCCTCATCACTGAGGAACTGGCTATCTTACCTCTAGCTGCCGGAACACAACAATTTTTAAATTGTTGTTATGCCGTCAGACTTAGGTAAGACGGTAGTAGCTAGCCAGGTGCACCTAAAATAAGCCCTTCCACCAACCAAACCGGTAACTAATTTAATTGTACCCTCCCCGGGAATTGAACTCGAGACCCCTGCGTCTTACACGGGCGGGTAAACCACTAGAAAGCCACTAGACCACAGAGGCGGTTTAAATTTTGAAGATACAAATTTTGTAATGTACTTACTGTGTTTATCCTTACTAAATTTTAATAATTATAAATGCGAAAATAATATTTGTGTAAAATAATTCGTAACTGCCTTCACGTCTTAACTACTCAACCGATCATCATGAAATTTTGAATACACGTTATCAGGGGTACAGAAAAGGTCATGGGGTACCTTTTATATTCAGAAAAAATACTATTCCCGAGGGACAGGGAAATAACTGTGTGATTAAGAATAGGCTAACATCTAAGTAAATTAGTTTTGGAATTGAACTAAACTCTACAAAACTAGGAACTGGTAGTTGTCATCTACTCATTTGTACAAAAACTAATTGCCATTTGAGTGCGACAAAAAGTAGAATGCCATTACACGGTTGTAATTGTAAACTTGTCGTACACTGATTTGTAAAGTATTTGCTTCTTTTAAAGCAACTCCGACTGCGAAAGTGAAGGTTCCGTATAAGTTTGAAATCGACTTATGTTCACAATTTAAAGACAATGCGTGAAAATATCTCCTATATATTTTTACCGCATCAGAAGCTTTGGACACCCGTAAGCAAAGTAGTTGTCTGAAGTAATATTAACCATTAAAATTTATAATTACGTTGAAATTGTATTAAACGATTATTATAATTGATTCCTGTACATTTAAAATTTAAAGTTTGTCCTTTTTAAAGTAGGAATAATGAGGAATGTCAGGGAATGTCTGTAAAATCAATTTGGCTGAGTATTTTTATAAGATCCCTTCAAAAGGATATCATCCATGTTTCATATATTTTTGGTCCAAATATGAAAGTGCCGGCCAAAAGACAAAAGTGCTTTATTCTGATAGATTTTGTCCACCCAAGCATTTTTTATTATGGCACCGAAGATGTAGCACCGCTTCACATTTGTGTTAAAATCTACATATGAAAAGACAGACTTTTTGAACTCAATTAAAATCAAGTACAGCGGGGCTACAGCTTCGGTGCCATAATAAGAAATGCTTAGGCAGACAAAATCTATCAGAATTTGCTTTTTGGCTAACTTTTTTACATTTGTGCCAAAATGTATGAAAAATCAGACTTTTTGAACTTATTTAAAATAAAGTATAGCGGTGCTACAGCTTCGGTGCCATAATAAGAAATGCTAAGGTGGACAGAATCTATCAGAATACAGCACTTTTACTTTTTGGCCGGCACTTTCATATTTTGGACCAAAATGGATGATGTCCTTTATTAAAAGAAAACGTTTCAGTATTTTTGCATGAAATCACAGCCAAGCATTCAGATTTTCTTTCTAGAGTTTATTCCTACCAATAAAAAATATTCAGCCAATTTGATTATTTACAGTAATTACCCATTACTAGCATTATTGGTACCAATCCTCCCTATTCTGTAGTAAAAACAGAACCTGACTTAAGCAGTACGTTTTAAAACAAATGAAAACCAAATCCCTTCACCAGGCAACCATCAAAACGTCACACGATGGTCCTTATCTAAAAACATTCGATTCCTAAACTTTCCCTTGCGACACACGCATCGACTCTTATGCCCATATTCGGCGCAATATATCCTATCAAATGCAGGAATGGACGTTCATTCCGACCAGTTGCATTCCTCTACCATGTCACGAGACGCTATTTTAACAGCTTTATTGCTTTAAGAATAAGAGTTAATTTCAATGTTGTAAGGAAGGTCTAAGTTCATTTGCATCTAGAGATTAGCAGTATGTAATGTTTTTTTAAATGTTTTTGAAAGTTGATGTTGTTTGTTGAAAGGATCACTTTCACTTTAATGCTTATGAAACAAATATTTTGTTAAGCAACTTAAGATAGGCCTTAAATGACTTTGGACTTTTTTAAACACCATCAAATAAAATAATTATTAGTCTTGCCGTAGCTGTACCCGTAACACAAACATCTATCGAGAAAAAAAAAAGCGCGTGTAAAAACATTCGATTCTGTAATTTTGTATGTGAAATTTGTACAGCGCCATCTATCGCCGAAAAGCGGAATGAAATTTTCCATAGACAGTTAACTCTGTCGAGTACTTTTACCACTGACGTGCATATATTTACACTGGACAGGCTTATGTCAAACTGTTTTTGTGCCTATTTGATTTCCGCCATTTTGGCGCTGTAGGACGTAGCGTGAGCATAGCGTGAGGGACATGGTACTAAAGTTTGAAGTCTGGAGAGACCATCATGGCAACCATTTTCAAATTGTACGTCAAAATTAGTTCTTTAGACGCACGCTAGTGGCGTTTCAAATAGGCACACAAACTTAGCTGTCAAATCATACAGACAGCCAGTCCAGTTAAATAAAAAAAAAATATTCATGTCAGTGACTTTTACGCATCAATGATTGACAGGTCTGTCAATGTGTGCCACATTTTATACAAAATTCTGTAATTGGTCACAAAAGCTTTTGAGTACCACATTCCTCGTATAAAATGATCATGATATAAAATTTCTACAGGAAGTAAAAAAACACAGATAAAAATTAGAATAAGTCTACAATGGCCGAACAATGAATGACTGTTGAACAGAATAGTTTAACGCAGAGGATACGCTATTTAGTTTAAACTTTTTATAAAGATAACCTTTTTGGCTGTAGATAGTACAACTTTGCTATAATTCTTTTAAAACCTCCTTGGACTTTTGTCTACAAAATAGGTATGTTTATAGTAAAAAAATGCACTGACAAAATAGAACATAACAATACTATTCTTTTACGTTCTATTTTCTAACTAGGTACTTCATAATTTATGCTGAAATAAGTTTATGGTGCATTTCAAAAGAATTTCCTCTCCCATACGGTTAGCTCATGTAATAGTGTTTGTAGAAATTTTCCCAAAAATGGTTTCTTCAACGAGTACATTAAAGAAGTTAAATAATAGGTTATTAAAAACTTACTTCAAAAATAAAGGATACAGTAGCATAAAAATAACGGCAAAAACACCTCTGTTCCGCTACTTAATCTAATCTAGACTTCAAAATGTAAGAATTAAAAATATTCCCACAACTTTTCAACATGGCGAGAAGTCGGCACTTCAGATGTACCGACTTACATATAATTAGTACAAACAATAGGTGGAACAAGTAATTATTACCGTAGTAAACTAAAACAAATTATACGAACATTAAACTTGTGTTAATGACGACTGGCTTTATATGCGAACGCCATTTTTGAGCGTTAAAGCAATTAAAACTGTTTGTGTACACAATAGAAACCAGTTTTCAGAATTCACAATTTTAAAAAATAATATGAAAAATAAGTAACATTTTTGTTGTGCAAAATATCATAATAAACTTTTAACCAATAGAAAACTGTTAAGTTAGCTAGCAGAAACATTAGGTCATTATAATGACCGAAGAAATGCATGTCAATGATTTTCTTTAGAAAATGTAAAATGTGCTTATTAGTAATGTAATGTTTCATTAGCTAGCAGAAATACTTTAATCAATCAATCAATTAACATGACCGCTGAAACTAAAGGACAATAGTAAAGCCACGTATTTTGAAATATCGATACTTTGTCAATGTCTAAATGAAAAATACAAGCTGCGAAAGGAAGTAGATTCAAATTATGTACATGAAAGCAGAGATCAGTAACTGCAGAGGGGCAGAGAGTAGCAGTTAGTCGGCTTAGATCGGGTGATAGAGCGGACGGGCACGCCCTCGTGTTCTGCGCCATAGATAAAACCTAAACTTACTGCCAGTCTTCCTCTAAAGATGCGTTTTCATGCGTTACTTAAACCAAACTTGAGTTGCTAAAACGTTTTCATATGTTTAAGCAAGTGTTATGCCTAAAATACTGTTTATATTCTTTTATTTTTTTTGCATTCAAAATCTTGTTATTGTTGTTTTCATGTTTTGTTATACTTAATTTGTGTGAAATAACAATTTTTGGATGATTGAAAATTATTAAATTTCTACGAAGATTAAGCTCTTGATTGAGCCGCTTTACAATGTAAATGTTAACATTTAAATTCAATTTTTTTTTGGAATATCAACCAGATTTGAGTCGTAAAAGTTTCATCTAGGTATATAATTATCATGTTTATATTCCTGACAAAACCAAAAGTGAACGTTGTTGAAAAAACCAAGGTTACTTTTAAACCTTCGCATGTAATTATACACCTATTTAAAAAGTATTTTTTTTTTATTTCTTTGCAAAATTGGTAATTTAAATCTACAATAAAGATAAAGAAGCCATCTCATAATCGCATTTGTATCGATATTAACATGCTTAATTGCAAGTGCATTTAAATCAACACCTTTATATTCATAAATAATTATATCTTTAACATACCATTTGTGTATCCACCCCTTTGGAAGTGGCTATCGGAAGGCTCCATTCTGTTTGAGTTTTACAGGATTATGAGACGTAAATAAAAGGTGGTATGGTTGAAAAAGATGAATGTCGCGGACGTGGGATAGCAAATAGACATTGGTGCTTCTATCTAGCGCAGGTTAATGCTATAATAGCGACGATGACAGCCAGTCCGCTGTGTAACGGAGTTATGGCCCACAAACCAGACGGTTTCAATTAAGTCTCTGAGAGGAAAGGGGTGGTTAGGCACTAAATTATACTGCTTGCTACATGACTCTTCAAAATGTATGATTGTTTATTCTTTACTGCTTCCTGTTAAACTTCGTTGATATATCAACCTGTTTTTACAAACCCTTTATTAAAAACATTTTAATTAACAATCTTCTATGATTTTCCTTTTTAGTTGTATTGTCTGTACTTAACACAAGTATTTTTCATTAATATTGCTGTCTCGATTTCCATATTTTTCTTTTAAACTTTAGGTCTGATTCTGGATTAAATCGATCGCTCGTTCACATCGTAGCTAGCTGAATGATGGTATTTCGTAGTTTGGATTATGTCATCAAATTAGGGACAAAACTCGTTACTTATAGAATTTTTACTTCAATAAAAAAATATTACACTTTTGGTACGAGAAATAATATATTTCAGATTACTTAACGATATACAGTTCAGTCCATGAAAATCTTCTTTCTCTAAGTAACGTATGTGTCGAAATACGCTACAAAATTTTGGTCATCCCTTACTAAACTGATTACGTCATCTCTTTGATTTGTATGGATAGTATTTTTTTTTACATATTTAGCCCTATGTTCCTTAAAGAAAGTTGGACAGTTTTATGGACTGAAGTTATCCTTAAAATTTGATGAGTGATTAAAAATACAGTCAGTAAGTTGGCATGCGTTTTTTTTAAAGAGAGGCGTCTTCACATATTTATAAGCACCACTAGAAGATGGTAGTGGCATTAGTGGTGCACTTCAAGATCCTACCATAGACTATAATCACAAAACAGAGAAAGGACAGAAGATTAGTACTACCCGCGATCGAGCAACGCACACATAGACACCTCTCAACGACACCACACCGACACGGAATCTTTAATACGCTCAAAACAGTTCTAGTCTAGAGCGTGACGCAGTTTCGTCGGTCGGTGAGAGCTGTCTATGTGCGTGCGTAGCCTTGCCATCTCTAAAAAACCGGTCAAGAGCGAGTCGGACTCGCGCACCGAGGGTTCCGTACAATCATAAATATATTTGGATATGTTACTTTAGTACAGTCTTTAAAGAAGTAGGATAAACGGCAGACAGGTGGAAGGGCGAACAGGCGGACAGTTAATTTACAAATCTTAACCACAGCTGCTTATGGTGACTGAAAAACACATTGCAAACTGTTTATATTGGGTATGTGTTACAATGACGAAGTAGAAAAGACCGAATTTTACAATACCTATGGACGAAATCCCGAAAGTCAAAAGGCCGAATGGTTGTTTGGCCGTACGTTTAAAATCACGAAAGGACATTTCACCTAAAATACTAAATACCGAAGGTTAATATAATTAAGTTCTATACCCCGAACTACTTAATACCAAATTGGCTGTGGAGGTGTCTTTGGGCTTCGCCTGAAATGCTTTATAGTAAATTTAGCTGCCGAAAATTAGTTTAAACTAGTCTACTGGGACTTAGAAACCGTAGACCGTAGGTCATGACACGAAATAGGTGCGAGGAGCGTAGCGACGAGCATGTTAGGTTGACATGAACCCAGCGCGCGAGCCGAGCGAGCGAAGCGAGCGTGCCGCGGCAGCGGCCGGCGAAGCGCCAGAAAAAAAAACTATTTCAAACTCGATTGGTGGATTTTGTCAAAATAATGACCATTTTACAAGCATTTTTGAGTAAAACAAATTAACCGCAACGCCTACCTTCATAAATGTTTGTGGAGGTGAAGTAAGTTTCGACCTTTTTAACTGTCGGGATTTTGACCTTTCGGGATTTCGAACTTTCGGTCATTCGATAATCGATCTTTCAAGTTTCGGTCTATCGAATATCGATATTTAGAATGTTCGGTATTTTGAAAATAGGTGTTTTATGTGTCGATATTTCGGTCCTATGTATTATGAATTGTCGGCATTGTAATGCATACCCGTTCATATTACTAAGTAGGAACTTATTCTTCGTTTATTCGTACGGCAAATAGTAGGTAATTATATTAGAACCAGCCACCAATTATTATTGTAGTATTAGGTTGCGCCATCTCTTGACCGATAGTGGAACTATTTTTTTTCTTAGGTCAGCATTCTTAGGACAGCGCCATCTGTTGACTGGTAGTGAAACTAAATAATTTTTGTTTGTTTTTTTAATTTATAAAAAAGTGTGTTATATTGAGACATCGTTTTATTTTTCCTGTAATCTTTACATAAACTACTATCACATAGAATTATTTCAGATTTTTCTCTTTGCAAACTTCGGAGATAAGGGGGGGGGGGGGGAACGGTAATTTTTTTTTACATTTTTCATCATAAGTCGAAAACTATGCGGCCTAAGAAAAAAAAATGTTTTAAAATGTGCAAACAGCGTTTTTTCATATGATACCCCACATGCCCTAGTCACTTCACTTCAAATTTTTAAGACCCCTTTTCAGTCCCTGTTGTAAAAAAAATTTTTTTTTTTTATTTCTTTCTTATTTGCTAAATAGTTGGACAAATGTCATCTTAAACTACTCCAAATTTCAAGTTGATACCAATAGTAGTTCTCGAGATATCCAGCTGTGACAGACTGAGTCACACCATAAGGGTTCCTTTTTTACCATTTTGGTACGGAACCCTAAAATGGAAAAGCCGGACTAACCTGTTAAAAAGCCAAAGTTTTAAAGGGACTAGTTATCCCGAAAGGGATTTTCAAAGGATTTTCATGACGAAACGCCCGCCCACGCGCTCACCGCCCGCTCCGCACCGCACGCGTAGAGTGAGTTGTGTACAGTGCTGGCGGGACGAGCCTTACAAAAGCCGGACTGGCTGGACACAGTCAAATTTGGCCGGACAAGAGGTAAAAAAGCCTAAGGCTGCGTTCAAACGATAACACAAGACCCGACCTCAACCCAAACTCAACTCAAACTCACCTCAACCGCAGCCCACCACCTTGAAATACATCGCTTACAATTTTGAGTCTTATGACACATTAATAAGCTCTTGTGTAATGTTCAGGTGAGTTTGAGGTGAGTTCGGGTTGAATTTGAGTTGAGTTTGAGTTGAGTTCGGGTTGAGTTTGAGTTGAGTTCGGGTTGAGGGCGAGTCGTGCGTTGTCGTTTGAACGCAGCCTAACACTGTCCGGCTTTATCCGGACGGATGGCAACGCTAGCGTGCGTTGCTCGAGCGCTCGTAGTACTAAGCTTAACTTCTGTCCTATCTCTACTTTGTGCTATAAATAAAAATACAGATAAATCATTCGTATCTAGCAATGAAAATTGCAGTGCTAATAACAAGTTGGGGCTTCCCCGGTCGTTTTTCTTCGGAGTCTTTAGCGGTGGTTATACTCCGTAACGCTGAGTTTGATAAATAATAATAAGGGAGTTCCGAGCGATTTCAATTTACAACGATCGCTGAATTGTGTCGAATGGAATCGATTTGCTAAAGGTTTTAAAGAGGATTCTTAGGATTACAGTAAAATGTATCGTATCAAGTAATTTATGATAAATGGAAGACCCTTTTATCTTTACTAATATTATAAATGCGAATGAAGCTTGGTTTTTTGTCACGCCTTCAACCGATCATCATGAAATTTTGTAACAAGACCCTCAACGAAGCCGAGGTCTACGTATTCTGCCCATCATCAGGACCGTTTCTGTTCAAAATTACTGCTGGGAAACAATTTAAATGTTTGGTGTTAAATAAAAAACATTGCATACATTACCACGCAATGTAACGCGTACAAACGACAGCGCCTGCGAGTGAATGCTACACAGCTGCGTGCGGCCGAGTTGAAAGGCAGCGTTTATATGCGTGCTCATGAAATACATTGAGTGATGACGTTTTGATGCCATTGTTTGTCAAAAAATACATAAAATTTTGATAATGTTTCTATAGACAAAAATTAGGAAATAACGAACAAAATAAGATTACATAAAAATTTTGAAATAAAAATTTACTTTCTTTGTGGCTATTAGGTAGGCCAGGTATAGTCTAAAAGACAAAAATGATCCTGATGATGGGCGGAATGCGTGGAATTCGGCTTCGTTGAGTAAGTTACACCCGTTATACGTTGTCAGGGGTACAGAAAAGGTCATAGGTTTCCTTTCATCCTGAAAAAGGATTGTACCCGAGGGATATAAAATAACTGCATGCATACTGTATGCATACAGGGTGTTCCTAGACTGTCTGTTGTTATTTATTAGGCATGTAACCAACACTCAATGAAACTTGTTGTCTTATTTTTTTTTTATTAATTGACCGAGCGAGGACGAAGCGCGAGCGATGCGTCTATGCTTCAGCTTGGGCAGCTTTTCAAAATGGCGGAGATATGTAAAAAAAATATTCGAAAGGTTCTATCCCGGCTTTACATGAACAAGTTGCTCTGTAAAATATATTTTTACAGAAAAATTTAATTAAATTTAAAATGAATTTCCTCGTAAGTCTCTTCGCCGGAAAGTAAATATAAAAATAAATCATTTAAAAAGTAATTTTGCAAAGTAAATATAATCAAGAGTTGTCTTGTCTAGTATGTAATGAGAACTTATTTAAAAACCTTTTTCAAAACATGGCAAAATACCAGTGTCAACCCACTTTCAATCAAAGAGTACATGTAATAAAAACTAAGTTTTTACTTTTTGATGTCAAAAATGAATTCATCTGAAAAAAAAAATATCCACTTTGTCTCCTGTACACTTGTACTATTAGTTATTCTGTGCCTGTACTGTGAATCTGTATGTTTTTTCGACTGTTTTTTTTTTGTAATTCCCATTTTCTTTCTTATAGCCGATTTATGTTACCTCAAAAAGTGTAAAAAGTGAGTAATAAAGTAATTGTCAAAGTGTAACAATACATTCATTTTGGAAAAACAATCATAAATAACTTCTTTCAGTCCCATGGTTACAATATTACACATGCTTATTTAGACACATTTTTAGATTTTCCGGCAACTTTATTAATATAATTCATGTCCTATAAATACAAAGTTGTAATAATAAGAATCATATACAATTATATTTAATGTTCACGTAAAGCCAAAGCGCCCTTACAAACTGAACACAACCTTGACACAACCTTATTTATTTTCAAATGGAATGGTCCATTTGAAAATAAATAAGGTTGTGACAGAACCTAGGCCTGTATTTGCATAGAATAGATACTTATTAGTTGAATGTAAAACTAATATCTATATTAAGATTATTGACATAATTGAAAAATATTAGAAAAAATCGACTCACCCGTAGCAGCTCAGACGGGACTCGAACCTGCACCCTTAGGATTCCGGCCCAATGCACTAACCAATATGCTATCGAGTCGCTAGCAGGATTGGCGAAATTTTCTAATACTTTTCACGTTTCCGCTGTAGGCCAGCGCCATCACATCAATGTGAAGTGAATTAGTTTGTTTGTGAATTGGTTTGTGCATTCGTTCGAGTCCCGTCTGAGCTGCTACGGGTGAGTCGATTTTTTCTAATATTTTTCAATTATATCAATAATCTTAATATAAAAATAATAGCATTGTGAATGCATAAAATCTAAAAGTTTAAAAACTAATATCTATTTTGTGTTATTTGTTTTATAAAAACATACAAAGGTTTGTGCGATGTAAGACACTTTCGCGATTCGTCACATGAGATATTGGATACTTTATCAAATAGCAACATTAGGTTTAGGACACTTTCAGAATTGTTCATAATATCTCGTAGTCGCATAATACATATGTCACAATATGAATTTGGCAAATTAGTATCTAGACACACACCCCCACTTATACCTACTTATCTATTAAGTATTCTAGCTAGGTGTAAAAAAATAAGCAATCATATCATAGGTCGAAATAGAAACGTCATCCCATAAAAAATGAATCAGGTTGGCAATGTTTATATTTCGACCTTTGTTTTTAAGGGAAAGTTTTACAGTTTCATGGGTAAAATTACGTCCTATAATATTATTGCTTATTTTATACACCTAGTATCACTTTCGCACAAAGGCCGAGGTCTACAGCTCACGGAGCTACTAGTATTATAAACATTAAAAATTATATTGAATTAGAAATATTTCTGTGACAATTTTCCTATACCTTCTACCACAAAACCTAACCGTTAACATCGTCAATATCGTTAGCACATGGTAGAGGGGTTTTAATTGTAAGATGTACTGATAATTTGTAACCGATTGGCGCCCGTAGACTTTATTTTATCGATAAGACACAATAAATATTAAAAATTAAATTAAATCAGAAATATTTCTAAGACAATTTCCGTTACTTACCTTCCACCACGAAGCCTTTACCGTTAACATCTCGTCAATATGATTAGCACTCATGGTAGAAAGGTTTTAATCGTAAGATGTACTTAGATAATTTGTAACCGATTGGCGCCCGTGAAGACTTTATTTTATCGATAAGATACGACGGGTCACTATCGAGTGGATTTCATAGTACCAGTCTTTGGCGAGATAAATTACTTATTAATGTTTATGTGAGCGATTAAAGGCCTGGGCACACCGGCTGCGTAGCCACGCGCGTGGTCACGCGCGTAGTGACGCGCAGCAAAGATACGTGCGTGTTCGGTGTGACGTCCAATAGGGAATGCCATTGAGTACAACGTCACGAGCTGCAATGCGTAGGGTTACGCATCAGTCTACGCGTTACGCAAGCAGTGTGCCATGTCTCATAAAGTTTCATACATTACAACGTCATGGTACGTCTACGTGCACGTCTACGCTTACGCTTACGCATCCGGTGTGTGTCGCACTTTAAACTTATATTTCATAGAGTACTTATTTTCACTAAGCAATAACTTTGGTCAGACTTAATTAGTTCGTATTTATAATTCATCATTATTGACTATATTTCATTTTGCCATATAAATCTTATAGTTAGAAAGCTTTTCCAAACTCATAAGAATTTATTTCAAAAATTAATGTTTTATTGCACATGCACAGTAGCATTATGTTTTCACCGAATTAAGTAAGTCCTATTTAAGATAGATAAAAATCTTTATTGCTCACACATTAAAGGAAAAATTACAAATAAAACATTGGGGCAAAGGCGGTCGTATCGCTGGGAGCAATCCAAGGTAAGAAACAATTTTGAGCTCTGGTTGAATTTTAGACAGAGTAAGAGTACTTACTACTAAGTACTAATTGAAGTTACTTTTTACCCGACTGCAAGAGGGTTATGTTTTTCGCGCGTATCTTGTAAGTTTGTATGTAATATTCTTTATTACCTCATATCTTTCAAACGGCTGAACCGATTTCCATGATTAACATATCGTTAGATTTGTCTCGTCAGCCCAAGTGTTCTTAAGAAGGTGGCATTATAGAAAAACCAACATGGTGGCTGTACGGTGCTATTATACGTAGCGGAAAAAAAATTTTTTTTTAGAATACTGCAATATGGGTGACAAATTAAAGGGCTTATTATAAGGATTTCAAAAAAGAATATCATATAAATAATAACTAAAAATAAATAAATAAAAAAATTTATTTAAAAAAGTTAAAAACCCGCCTGCCTAAAAAGACAAGTCAACTGAAAAGATGGAAACAAGATTAAATATTAAAGGCAACATTATAACATGCAGTCGGAGGCATATAACTCAAATCATTCATAATGTCACTTTCTTTATGCATGCCTCCGACTGCATGTTATAATGTTGCCTTTAATATTTAATCTTGTTTCCATCTTTTCAGTTGACTTGTCTTTTTTACACAAAATAGAGGGACTAACAGAAGTTTAGCTTAGTACTACGGGCGCTCGGGCATCGCACACACACAAAGACAGCTCTCGCCGCTGCGTCACGTACTAGAACTGTTTTGAGAGTGGTATGAGATTGCAGTTATACAGTGTCGGTGAGAGGATGTCTATGTGTGCGTTGCTCGAGCGCGCAAGTGCTAAGCTCAACTACTGTACTCTCTCTAAATTGTGCATTTTAGGAATGTAGGTTTACACTGGACAATTATAAAACCGATCAAATATCAAGGATTTCTAGACTTTGGGACTGATGCCGAGTCAATTCACAAGCGAAAAATATTATTCTATTTTTCTGTAGAGCAATCGTTTTCTATTAAAATGGAAACATCGAAGTTCTATAATAAGAAAATTGAACGTGACAAGAAGTTCAAAATATGTTTATTTTCATGCATTCTTTTTATATTTGTTTGCACTAAATTGCAACGGCTGCGGTACATAAAAAATATTCAGTTTTGTTTCAAAAACTATGCTAGAAGTACCCTTCGAATGCTCCATAAACAACGCTCGTCGACTTCTTTTTTTTTAATATTCTCGAGCAGAAATCCGACGCGTCCCGACTCCGAGACATTCGCATTTCGACGATTGAGTAATTATGCGTAATCGCTGAGAGCGCCGAATTCGAGCTAGGGTTGGCAACAACTTTACCTGCGCTAAAAAAATTGCTTGACCATTTTTAATTTATGCTTTTAGTGCGAAAACTTAAGATAAACATTCGAGAGTAAAAATATGGGAAAGTTTAAATTTTATTTTATTTCCATTGTTGTTGTACTAACTTTTAATATATTTTTTTTACTAAACGCGTAAAGTATTGCCTATTTCATTTGATACTTCTACCTAAGTTATTAAGTTTCAGCGAAAAAATCTTCTTACAGATACCAATTACTGACTTTAAGATCAAACAATTTTATCAACTTAAATCTTAATATTAAATCGCAGTTTCAGTAAAAATAAATATAAAATAATAAATTGAATTTTTATACTATAGTTTTAGTTTAAAGACTTTGAACTCCATGTAAGTTTATTTATTATTTTTTATTAATCATTTATTCAATAAACTTAATATTTATAATATTTTTTTACACATTGCCGCACCTACTTAAAGATACTTTGTTTGTTATAGAGGAGCTGCTAAAAGATCGTATGATAGTTTATTAACTTAAACTGACAGTTAGTAAAAACAATTTTAGTTTATTGAAAATAAAACGTTATACAAAGTGTTAAACGTATATACATTTTGATATTTTCGTTTTAATTTTTTGTATGAATCAGCAGATTTTTTTCCGTGATTTCAGAGTTGGTCCCATATTAAAAGTTTTTCAGTTTGATGGACTTATTACCATAATCGCCTTTAGGGTTTTTTGTAACACGTTGTATAAATAATTAAAATAAAAAGTAGAGTAATTGTATTGTCCAAATAAATAATAAAATAAATAGGTGACCGAAATCTGTTTCGTGACAACCATGATTGGGACATTTTGGTGACCGTCACAGGTTTTTGCCAGAGCTGGGCGTCGGCGCGAGTAATTTTTAATTAAACCTTAACGCTTTATTACGAAAACTATTCGTCGTATTCCAATGTTATGGGAAACTTTTTTTTCGTGCCGGAATCACGTGTGTATCATTTTGTAGGAAGAGTAAACTATTGTACAGTTGCAGAGAAAAAACAACGATCGACCGCAACAATAAATGTGTGTTGAAATATGAAATTTAAAATTGGAACGCAGCTGAATAAAAACTCCATGTTATTTTTCTTTTTCGTGCATTATTTTATTATTGATACTAAATGACAAAGAGGGCGCTAACAGCAACGGACGTTCATTGTTTAACTTTTTAATTTCGAACGAGTTGATTGATCGGCCGTTGTCGAGATAACTCTACACGAACGACCGACACCTTCGCTTCTTTTTACTTTTTTTTTTACGAGTTTTTTTTTATTTACTCGCCGATGTCACCGCCCCACGCGGCCTATATCAAGATTTTTGGATATTTTTTTCTTGGAGGTCCACACTTCAACTTTGGGTGACGATGTTTATGCCAAGTTATTCTTAACGGCCAGCGTTAAATATTTATTTTTTTAAGAGTATAATATCTTGACAAACATGTTGCGCATTTATTGTTTTTAGTGTAATCCGTCTTTGCCTCATAATTCGACGGATAAGATAATGTTTTTTTAATAATCATCCGATTAGTGCGAAAGAACTTTGTGGCGAATCACAGAGTGTCAGATTTTTTATATCATTTTATGAAATATTCGGTCAAAACTTAAACTTTTTAGGGTTCCGTACCAAAATGGTAAAAAAGGAACCCTTATGGTGTGACTCAGTCTGTCTGTCTGTCACAGCTGGATATCTTGAGAACTACTAATGGTATCAACTTGAAATTTGGAATAGTTTAAGATGACATTTGCTTAACTATTTTGCAAATAAGAAAAAAATAAAAAAATAAATACCTTTTTTACAACAGGGACTAAAAAGGGGTCTTAAAAATTTGAAGTGGGGCTACTAGGGCATGTGCGGTTTTTTCTTTTTGTTTTAGGCCACATAGTTTTCGACTTATGATAAAAATGAAAAAAAGACCGTCCCCCCGTCCCCCCCTTATTTCTGAAGTTGGCAAAGAGAAAATCTGAAATAATTCTATGTGATAGCAGTTTATATAAAGATTACAGGAAAAATAAAACGATGTCTCAATATAGCACACTTTTTTAGAAATTATCAAATTTCTAAAAAAGTTAACAATAGTTCCACTATCAGTCAAGAGATGGCGCTGACCTAAAACTGCAACACTAATTTTATTATTCTACTCTGCAGTGTGGTTTAATGGTGCACTTACGATGGTACGGAACCCTCGGTGCGCGAGTCCGACTCGCTCTTGACCGGTTTTTTTAAATTAAGGTACACTAAAACCTTTTAAAACTACATACTTTAACATACATAAAAAATCATACATGCAGCCGAACAGAGAACCTCCTCTTTTTTAGAATTCGGTTAATAATAAGGCTTAGAATAATAATACCTAGAACGATAGTTCTCTACAAAGCGCACTGTCAAAAGTGAGGCAACTAAAACAGCCAAAATGGCTCCGTTTTCAGATTGTTATTCTACATTATTACCTAATTATACTGATTAAGTACAAAACAGTTTCAGTTTTCCCACATTTATAAGACTAATTACTATATTATTGGGTTTCAGTTACGATTAGTTAACGTATGAAGGATATAAATTTCAAAACTAAGCCATTCTGGCTTGGTATAAGTTGCCTCACTTTGCATACGCGGACACGGCATCTAAGTAATAAGGAAATGATGGCACTGTGGGTAAGAAAAGGTATGTTTATATATGGCAGCCGTTATTATAAATTAGTCAAAGCTAACAATACGATTAAAATGACAAAAGACAGACAGTAATCCGCTGCAACTTCACTCAAGAATGTATAACAAGAGAGAAAGAGAGTCGTTTTGTACCGTAAGCACTCTGAAGTTGCTGCAGACAATTACTAATCACTAAAAATTACCCTATTATAAGCACTTAGTATCAGAATTTAAGGACACTGACCTCAATACATTACGTGAAAGCATAAAATTATACCACAAGTTTGTATGAGCCACGAACAATAATGATTTACCTTTCAACGAACTGTAATAGTGTTGTTTGTTCAAATAGCGATGGTAAAAGGCCTATTGTGATGTATTCATAGTGAATCGATTTAGTACATCGAACGGCACCTAAAGGGCAAACACATTGTGTTAATTCAAAGCCTGGCACGCGATAGACGAGAGAAACGTTAAGACTGTTATGGAAAGCTGTTATTGCTCGACTATCGACGTTAACTTTGCAAAGTTTATCGATAAGGTTGCAACACTATTTTATTAGTTTAATAAAGGTTGGTTTCAAACAGCGAACTAAAATCTATGGAAGTGTAATTGCAAACAAATATTGCTTAAAAAATGGCACCACGAGGCCGTAAAAGTACAACCCGCTCAGTTTTAGTCGGGCCAGCCACGCACCCGGTGACTGACGTTAGTGTTCTTTTCAATAAATTTCAGTTTATATTGTAGAGAAAAGATAAAAAGGGAGAATTTATTAGAAATGACGTCCTTTATAGTCAAATGGTGTAAAAGATGCAAAGAAGGCAGTAAAAAGATGCAGAAATAACGTATCTTATTTTTTCGTTTGAGTACAGAAAAGATCTATAAGTATACAAATTATTGTCGCTAATAAGCAACCAGTGCTCAGACGCTTTGTGCTGCATAATTAAATGCCAGCATTTTTAGCTATATCCACTTAGTTGTACTTTTCGTGTAGTGCCATTTTTTGAGCGGAATGCTTATTCCATAGCTTTAGTTCGCTGGTTTCAAATACGTTTTGAACAATGTCCATCAGCCATTTTTGATGTCCCCACTGCTGGGGCATAGGCCTTCTTTATGGGTGGATAAGGAGGACGGACCGTAAAACACCACGCGGGCCCAATGCGGATTGGTGGGTATTAACGACTGCAAATGCAGCCGGGACCAACGGCTTAACGTGCCTTCCGAAGCACGGAGGAGTTCGCGATAGTAACTTTTGGTCACCCATCCCATGACCAACCCTTGCGAACGTTGCTTAACTTACGCAATCGCTGGGCCAGGCGCTAAACCACTACGCCACCGAGCTCCTCAATAGAGCCGAGCTTTGAACAATACCTTGACTTTTTATATGTAACAATATTTAAAATTTTGGACGGTATTTATGAAAATATTTAACCGCCTCTGTGGTCTAGTGGTTCGTCCACCCGCAAGGGTCCTGGGTTCGATTCCCAGGGGTGGTGGGTACAATTTGCACTCGGTTTGGTTGGTAGTAGGGCTTATTTCAAGTCCGCCTGGCTAGCTACCACCATCTTACCTAAGTCTGACGCCATAAAAACAATTTGGAAATTGTTGTGTTCCGGCAGTTAAAAAGGTAAGATAGCCAGTTCCTCAGTGGTGAGAATTCTGGGAGTAGTGCGCTTCCACCTTCGGCCTTATCGCCTTAGTACTTAACATCAGGTGATGTGAAGGCCAAGCAATAACCCGTCGTGCATTTAAAAAAAACATTCGTTTGATATCATTCAGTTAATTTTCTTACGTACATAAGGCCCCTTGCTTATCTCTCCCAAAAGTTTGCTGGCTTAGAATAATAACAATTAGAAGCCGTGTCCTCGTATGCAAAGTGAGGCAACTAATACCAAGCCAGAAATGCTTAGTTTTCAAATTTAAATCCTTCGTATGTTAACTAATCGTAACTGAAACCCAATAATATAGTAACTAGTCTTATAAATGTGGGAAAATTGAAACTTAATCGGTATGATTAAGTAATAATGTAGAATAACAATCTAAAAACGGCGCCATTTTGACTGTTTTAGTTGCCTCACTTTTGACAGTGCGCTTTGTAAAGAACTATCGTTCTAGCTAGGTGTTATTATTCTAAGTTTGCTGGTTGAATTAACTATGATACTCTATAATGGATATATCAAAAAAGATCTACATTTCCAGATGAAACATCCAATTTACATCGGTTGCGTTGGTATTAAAATGTTACCTAGAATTTATATGCTACAAACAAAGTATGTTTGTCAGTGTTTCACAGACAATGGCGTCGAAGAAAGACTAACAGCTACAAGAGCGAATAAACAAACCCAGCTATTTCAATAGTCTGTAAATACCTTTAAGTGTTTGTTATTCTTGTCGTTGAATTCATGACTTAAAGTTGTATTAATGTAAGTGTAAAAATAATAAAATTTAAACAATAGAGTTTTATATCAATTGTTGTTAGTACAGCATAAATCATGTCAAAACTATAAAGCGTACACAATCGGATGTAAAATTTCACTTTAACCAACATGAGTACCTACTAATTGAATAAGTTGCATACGTACGCAAAAAATGTTGCGAAACCCTGCAAAACATGGACGTTTAAATAGTAATATTTCACCGGTACAGGCAGCAATGAAAGTCGCTTAACACTTTAGTACTTTGTTATAGCAACTTTTTGATTAACGTTTCAAACTGTGAGACACTCTGTTAAAAAAGTTGTTGTGACAAAGTACTAAAGTGTTAAGCAACTTTTGTTGCTGAACGTAAATGTGAGAATGGATGAGAAAAACAAATCCGTCGTCCACATTTCTATATTTACGTTGTAAATGCAGGTTTTACGAGCGCCTGCTACCGCTCATATTGACTGCTTTGTAATAAGCGTAGCGGTAAAATCTTATAGCTAATTTTCGCGTACATTGTTTAATTTCATAAACCTACAAAAATCTATAAGTCCTGATCATAAACACTTATGAGTTAGTGCTAAATGATAATTTTGTTTAACATCTCGTATTTATCTACGTTTGATTAAGGCATAATATAAGTACCGTTATCATGAAGTTTGTAAGTACAAAGAAGTATTAATTTACACCAAACTCTTATTAGTTTCTTACTTTGCAAAGCAAACCGTTAGTTTTGTAGAAGTCATAAAAAGGATATCGATCAAAGGCCCGCCTGTTTCTTGTTGTTGTTTTATTTTATTATAAACCCAATAGTATCTTTGACGCAGTGAATAAAAAATTTTTTGGCTTTTTAACCGACTTAAAAAAGGAAGAGGTTATCAAGTCGACGTTATGTTTTTTTATGTATGTTTTACCTTAACTTCATCATCATCAGTTGTTAACCGATTTAAATAATTATTTTTCTAACGGAAAGATCATATCAGACCAGTTCAGGTTTGGTCTCATAAATTTTTTACAGAGACCTGGCTAGTAGTTTTTTCATAATATTCTGAAAAAATATCAATTATTTAGCTTACCATCGCATGAGTTTCTCAGGCATAACTTCTTTGTTTTACTTTATTTTATTATTACTAAAACTCACTACGGTTATTACAAAGCTAGCAACCTAAGGTTTAACACGCCGACTTCAGGTTTACTTTGAAAAGTTTTAAGCAAGGTGGGGTTAGGTAGGGTTTATATTGTCGCCTTTTAGATACGTTTAAAATGTGTACTTGACAATGACATGGACAACAAACTTGCACTTTCGACGAACTATCTGTTTCCTTTACGGCCGCCATGATGCGTCTAACAATTTATTTGTTTTGTTTATTAGGCACATTAACAGATTACATCCAAGAGATACAGTGAATAATATACAACAAAGTGAGGGAGCTGGGATGCAACCCAAAACAATGTACACATTTAGACCATATTTCATTGACAAGGATAGCAACAAGCGATTAATTACTTAATTTAAAGAAAAGATAAAAGATAAAACTAAATAACTTAAAAAAAAAATATAGTAACATACACAATACGGACGACGAACTCGTAAGACGTCGCGGGGTCACTCTGACAGAATTTTGGATTTGACCGTCCGTTTAAAAGATAAGTAACGTTGTCCAAAGATATCAAGTTCTGGGTTTAAACGTTATCCGTAAAAATCTTTGCAATCTTGGTATCTTTTATAAAAACAATATATAATAGTTTTAGACCAGGTATTGATCTAAGATAATGTATCAATATTTTTGTCTTATGTAAAAATGTTACATACTACGATTATCATAAAGCAAATTCCATGCAGCTATCGATTTTATCAACTGACAAAAATGCAACAAATATCATCAAACCTACTTATAGCCAATTATAGAAACCGAATTATAATAATTTATGATACAATACGTCTCACAATATCCCTGTATCTAATGCCATTTCACTTTGCTTGCTTAACCTCTGGCAGTGGAATGCAAAAAGACTTCTGCATAAGTTTACTTTGTTCACGGGAGCGGACTGCACAAAGTGATCAATTAGCATTTTCTGTTTAGAAAAAGCCTTTACACGACAAGATTTAGGTTGCTACCACGATCAATAAAAAATCATTTTATTTAGGTATTTTACCAAGTACAAATTCTTTGATAGTTAGTGCTATTAAAAGGAATAAAAAAACATGCGCTAGTTTCAGTTCATAATAATATTCGTGTCGTTTCCTACAGGCGTAGTATAATGAACCCTACAAAAATATTGTCTACGATACGATAAAAAAGTAATTTTCGACAAATCAATTTAAAGAGTTGTTTACCTCAAGTGTATGACAATTTTGACATTTAAATATAGACAATAGCCCTTAAGAGGTCGTCATACTGCTGGAGGGGCTTTTTTTTATTTTTATATCTGTATGCTGAGAATAGATCATTTTAAAATAATATTAAAGTAATGGTCTTTCGTTCAAACGACAGTTAGTCAATGAACTTGCACCTCTTTACTAAAAGAAATCGTATCATGTAAAGTGCACTTCCCTTTATCCCTTGTGCAGTCAAGAATAGGAAACTTTTTTTTTGCAAGTGCATCCGTGACCGTGCAGCCCTGCTCACCGTGGTTGACAAACATTCAAAGTATTCCCGGGGACAGACGAATGCATTATGTTAATAGCCATTAGCCATGTCTTATTTACAAAGCTTTAGGGAAATGTATTTTTTAGAATAATAAGTATAGCTTTTTTTATTAAAAGTTCGTTATGAAAACAACTAAGAATTTAACACTGAAATCGTGACACCACAAAACTCAGACACTAAGGCACAAAGATTTTTTTTACGTAAAGATATATATTATGTCTATGTGATGCAATAAAAATTACCTTAATTAAAAAATAAGATCATCAAACACAAATATTCATTAGATCAAAAAATAGACCTAAGTATTTAAGAGCAGTGCCTTACCTAAATAAGTACCACCTACCTAAACACAACAACTTGTATGGGAAAAGAGTTTCCAGATATTTAATATCTTTTTATCTAAATAAATTGCCATGTGAACTACAGATTATGTACAGAGAAAATATCAAAGCATTTCGGTTTAAGATTAAACAATATTATTTACCTAACAAACAAAATATATAAAATCAGCGACTCGCCGTCACCCAGATAAACCCTGTGAGGTTTTCGTGGTGCGGCAATGTGTAAAAAAATATGAATCTAAAGTTTATTGAATAAATGATTAATAATAATAATAATTACCTAATAAAATGCTACTGATACCTCGGAAAAATAGATTCACACAAATATATTAATATCGAATAGCACAAATCATTTAGTTATTAATTACCAACATCTTTAATCCAACAGATAACATTAAAAACATAATGAGGTAGCTTCAACGAACACCACTTAAAGAGATATTCGCTAGACGCAAAAAATCACTAACTTTAAAAAAATACTTTTAGTGCGTTAGCATTGGCACCTAATAAATATTTTCGCCTAATTAAGCTGTAGCTTTAGTAAATAACTTGACATGGTCAGTCTGAGATAAGAGTCAAAGATGCCGAGAGTGGGATATATTTATCAAGCCTGTCAAATTGGGGATAGATAAGAGTCTTATGAGTTGAGTGGTTGTGTTACAAAGTGCGGAGATGACAAATCGAGAGTTTCAAATTGAGAGAGTCGTTTTAGCGAGTCGATTGAGAGCCAAAGCTTTTTTTATATACTGCAATTAATTGTAGTGTTTTTGAAATTAAGGCCGGTTTTTCTTTTTGTGTTGTCACAACTTTTTTAAATAGCGAAGTAAAATAATCGTTTCGTTGTACGAATATTTTAACTTCCATCAGAACAATGTTTGTTGTGTTGTGAGTTTAATATATTTATAAATAGAAAATTTTAAGAATCAGCAAGCTATAAACTTACAAATCATAATTTTTCCGAGTAAGTAGGTATATGATAAAAAAATAATTTAATTAAGTGTTGGTCGATCAGGGTTATTATGGGTTTCCTAGTCAATATATTCTAGTACAATCCGTCAATATCTTACCATATCTCCCCATCAATAGGTGTTAAAGCTTCTCCATTTACCTGTGAACAATGAATGGATAAATTAGTGTATATTTCAAGAGTAAATCTGTCTCTGCATATTTTTATATCGTTTAGATTTTGCTGGCGTAATAAAATATTTGAAGAAGGATTGGAATAAGAACACAGAGTTAGAATAAAAACAATAATTGGCTGAGCGAGCCCGAAGTGCGAGCGAAGCGTCTCCGTGATGCTTTCGTATGTCTGTCCAGCTCTCCGGCTTTTAGGCTATCCGTCTGTTCCCCTCTACAAGTCGCATCTCTTAACCGATTCTCGTGAAATTTTGTAAGCAGGTTCAATAATTAAGTAAATTTTTTGTCGATTCAGTTTTTCATTTTTTTTTTTCAAAATGTTGGAGATGTGGGAAAAATCATATTTCAGCCATTTCAAAAATGTTCAAAAAAAAGTCACAAATGCGGTTTTAAAGCTCTACTTAGCCACTAGCTATAAAAGTTTACTCATGCGATTCTTTTAAAGGAAACTTCTGTCAAAACTTTAAAATAACTTTTATTGGAATGTATTCCAATTCATGAAGTGATAAGATCCCAGAATAGCCATTTTGTTTGCTCTTCAACGCAAACCTTATTTTACCCAAATGCATATGGTAATGCCAATAACTGCATGTAAAAGCGTCCATTGACTAAATTAATTTGACATTAACTTCAAACTTGAGCCCTAAAACTTAAATAAAAAGACTCGAGTATCGGCGATACAAAGTTATGGAAATGAAGGCATTACCATTTCAACACTTTAAAATAACATATTTGAAACAGTATCTCCTACGTAAACTTTTTGATCTGACAAGATTTGATTGATAATTTAATTTGTCGTACTTCTTTGAAATATCAAACATATCGCGAGAAGCGTTTCTTATCTCTCTAAAACTGTCAACTTTTTGTCAACTTTTGGGGGTGAAATATTGCTAACTCATCCCTCATTCAGGCCCCGACTATGCGATTTTTTCAGGCAATTTTAGACCTTACACAAGATGGGTAATTTGAATCGTTTATAAGCTGGTACGTACACCCGAATGCATAATTGCATAAGGAAATAATTATTTCAAAAAACTGTAAATGGTTTTTTCCAGGTAACGATGGAACTACAAACACCCAGACCTGGGGGGTATTACAACCTCTTAAAACTTGCCAGGTTTATGAATTGCTATGGTTACATCTCTTAGTTTACCTATATTAAAAAAAAAGTTACAAACATGGTTAAAAAATAAATGTTTCTATACAATTGAAGAATTTCTAAATTCAAAAATTGACATAAAATGAATTATTCACATCGCATGTAATTTTAATTTGTTAATTTAATCGTATTTAATTTACTACTCTAAACTGACATTTCACATGCCTTTTCTATGGCAAGGCAGAGAACCGGAATGTAACCAATAACAACTGTATACACTCTGTTTTGTGTGAATAAAATGATTTGATTTGATTTGATTTGATTCTTTCTCGCTGTATAGCAAATAAAAGAGATAGATTGATAACCAGTCAGAAAACTGCCAGGAAATAAGAGGTCATAATACCGCCCCTGAGCCAATAAAGAAAAGTTCGTTTTCTAAATTGACCCAGCCGGGGATCAAACCCGGGACCTAGAGATGGTGACACCAACCACTCGACCACGGAGGTCACCAAATCAACTTAACAAGTAGGTAAGTTGTTTTTGCCTTTCGAAGTTTAGTATCGTTTTCTGTGGATCTTTATAGTTGATGATCTCCAAGATTGTTTCTCGGTACCGAAACAACATGTATGATGGGATGTCGCGAATATCAGGCAGATGATAAACGGCATTAGACACGATTATTCTGAGAACTAACTGTTGTTAAAATGAGCTTACATTCTTTGTAGACAACTAGGAAAAATGTAGGACATTTGTCAGATAAAAAGCATTTTCGCAAATAGGGTATTGTAGTATTTGAGATGACTACACAATGCTCACAGTTCTGACATGCTACTATTTCAAGGCAGTTATTAGACAAGTAATTTCTTATCGCTACAGAGTTATCAAAGATATAGGTGTATATCTAGGGTGTTCCATGTGTTTATACTAGTACGCCTGTTTGATATTCATTGTGTCATCATCATCGTCATCATATCAGCCGCGACACCCACTGCTGGGTGTAGGCCTCCCCCAAGGATCTCCACGACGATCGGTCCTGTGCTACCCACATCCAGCGGCTTCCCAGATCTTCGGTCCACCTTGTCGGGGGCCTACCCCACGGAGTGCCGTCCGGTGCGCGGTCGCCATACCAAAACCTTTCGGCCCCAACGAACATCGGTTCTTCTCACTATGTGCCCCGCCCACTGCCACTTTAGCTAAGCAATCCTTTGAGCGATGTCAGTTACTTTAGTTCTCCTAGTAATTGTGTAAATTATATTTAAATGATATCAGTATAACAACAACATGACAGACATTAACTTTATGGACCGTTAAAACTTTTGAATTTTTACAGCACTTTAAATATACGGGACCCTAAACGTGTTATTAAGTATGCGTGTACCGTAGACCCCTAACGTTTGATCAGCCGCTCTTATCTTAAGACGTGCCACAAATAAATTGGACGCACAAACTCTGGGAACTTTTGAAAGATAACTTAGGCTAATGTGGGATTTAGCTCTGAATCTCAATAAGATAACTAAGTACTTAGTAAGTCTTAGTAAAGTACTATTAAATGATTAAACGAACTTACCTTAAGTGAAGTTCTATCATAATTATACTTGCTCCTTGTCCAAGACGTATTACATGTAGTAACGCTGATTGTACCAGCGACCAGTCACAAAGTCCAAAAATATTATTTAAAAAAAAAAACATTTTAGTATATGGTCACACTCTCTGGAAATGTCATTACGTTTAAAGTACCTACTTCCTTAAAAATACATTTATTAACGAAAAATATGAGCAACCTTTAACATAGCTCTAAGGGTTAATACTCTAGTATTTAGGGTAGGGAGGGAGTCCCGTCTTGGACAAGGAGCTTCGTATAATTATGATAGAACTTCACTTAAGGTAAGTTCGTTTAATCATTTAATTATACTTGCTCCTTGTCCAAGACGTATTACATGTAGATGTTCGAAGTAAGGGTTGTGAATATTTTTAGCAGGAAGTTATTTGGTAAATTAACACATTTTTAATCTATTTCATTTACTAAAAAATTTAGGAAACTAATTTATAAATGAAAAAATAACTATATCAATTTCACTTGTTCCTATCATTTAGATACGAACATCATATTTTACTTAACTTATGGTAGGTAATCTATTCGATTTTTTAAGAAAATAACATTATTATTTTTTAAGTGAAAGAAAAATAAAAGTAACCTTTACCATTGAATTGATTTAACTGACGCAAGTAAAGTTGCTGTATTTTAAATTTTAGTGCTATAATTTGTAGGTCTTTCCGCTATAGGTCTATTATAGTGTTTAGCAAATGTAACAGAATTATGGGACCAACCAGCTTTAGATCGAATGAGATCTATATTTAAGCCTGTTCTCCTAGCAGTAGAAGTATTGTCATCTGACCCTATTTCTGGTCCCATAATCGAGCTTAAGGTTGACCTTGTTGAGTTGATTGTGGCATATGATGCTCCTGACTTAATAAGGGGGTCTATTACGAAAAGTTTAATGCGATACACGCAGCTGCGTCCGTGCTTCGTTTTGTTTGTTTCCTATTACAAATCACTTTCGTATGCGATATTGCGAAGAGATTGCGTGAGTTTGACAGTTTCTCTCTAGCGTATCCGACATCGTTCGTTTAGTAGTCCATAAGCTACGATAGCCAAATTCAAAATGTTTGTTATAACTACAACCAACGAGCTGTGGACGATTATCGTGGCCAAGTGACTGCGTTACGCAATAGCGTACGTAATTTTCGTAATAGGCCCAAAGTTCATTTAGAAATGTTATCATATTAGAGATGGTGGTTTGCTTTGAATCAATATGAAAAATGGTTACAAAAAACCATCATAATTTTAGAGAGCTGTTATACTGTTCAAGTGTGTTGTTGGTTAATGAGTTACCAGTTATGTCAATTGCTGACTCTGGTGTACCTCTTCTTATGTATGCTTCGCTCATAGCAAACCGGAACCAAGGTTGAGAAGGCCAGAATGGAAACACTAGTGTACCCTCCGCTTCTTTCATTATAATTTTATTTAAGCACTTTTAAATAAGAACAAAAGGGGGAAAGGCATAAAAGTAAATGTTTTTCCAGTTGAGAGTAAAAGCATCAACTGCAAATGCTTCGGGGTCTCTTTTCCATGATCCAAATCTTTATGTATTTGTTGTTGATTTTTTATTTAAATAAATCAATCTCTGGAGTGCCAAATGATATTAAAAAAAATCGTTGGGATTCCCTATCAGCTTTTTCTTTTACTTATAGGTTTTTTATTTTTATATAGGAGCAAAAAAATATATATATTTTTCGTTTTTACACCACTGCACTGTCAGATTTTACGTGATTTGCTATTAAGGTGTAAGAATTTAAGATACTAAATCTTATTAATAATCCCATCTTATTTATGAAAGCAACAGCTGTAGTGTTATCAACTCTTGATAATATTTCACAGTCTGAAAGGTCTTTTGCAAAACATTGAAATAAAAAATAAAAAAAAAAAAAAAAAAAAAATGCTGTTTTTAATTCAAAAATATTTATATGATAGGTATTTCTTTTCATTAATCGACTATGACCTAGTCTTTTAACGAATCACAAATTAATTGCCCCCCAACCAGAGTTTGGTGCAAACGCATGAATTTAGAATTTATTTGAATTTGAATAATTTATGTTTCTAACTGAAACTCTGAATATCAAAAACTTAAATAAAGTGAAGGAATTGCAATACAAACTGAATTTTAGTTTTGATAATTCTCGAATCTTACGGGTTGATTTTTGTTTGAAATTATTTTTTTTTTTTTTTTTTTTTTTTACTATTTTTAGAAATCTTTTATTTTCGGGTACTGATATGAAAGATTTCTCGAGTCTATAATGAAGCCTAAATGCCTATTTTTAGGTTGTGTTTGGTACAACAAAAAATGTTTTTAATAATTATTATTACAAAAAAACCTGTAATACAACAAATGCTCTTTCTATGTCTTGTTTACAACCTTTAACAGAACTGTTGAAGAAAAAGCTATAATCTAAGTAAATAGATAAGACAATATTTTCATTTCTTATGTAAGTATGGCCAGATTTTAATTATTTAGCGAAGACAAACGGGGCTGTACAGTGTATATAAACCAAAATGCAATTCATGAAACTCATATAGTTCTCCATTAAAAGTAAATCTTAAAAAAATCTTATATTTATCATAAATTGCTACAAAGTAAGCTTCCTTTAAGTCTAAGGTTGTCTAATAGCAGTTTTTTAACATGAGTTCATAAGCTGTCCTGATATCTTCTAGTTAAAAATGTTCTGTCAGTATAAACAAACATATTTAGTTTTTTCAAATTTAGTATGTATGTACACCTTCCATTTGGTTTTTGAACAAGGAATATTGGTGAAGTACATTGATCTGTAGTATAAAAACATTCTAACATAGCACCTAGATTAATCAATTTCGGTATTTATAGGTCTATCTATACCTTTGGTTTGTTCACTAGACTAATGTTGAGGTTCACAGTTGAAAACATGGAACTTAAGTAAATGGAATGCCATGCCATATACGTTTACCCATTTAAGCACAGTTGGATCATTTTGGTACTTGTAGCCAATATAGAGTTGTTTGATTTTACCTGCATGTATCTGAACGTTTACTGCCGGTATTGAGGCCTGCCTTGTGATGGTGGTGGTGGTAACAGTGGTGATTGTCTCCAGTTGCGTCGAGCGAGGTTGGTTGACTGGAGCAGGAGGCCTGCTGTACACCCGTGGTTGACGCTCACCGCGGGGTTCTGCACGTAGCATCTCTTGTGGTTGTGGCAGTGGGCCCTTCCACTTTCCCTGTTTCTTTTGTGTATCCTTGGACGATGCAGTTTTTATTTGGATACTCGTTTCTTGAATGCCTTGAGCAATTTTAATTTTAGAGCAGCCCTTGCCAAACATGAATTATTAGGGATTTTTATTTTTGATGGTATCTCTAGTTTGTAAAGAATTTACTAGGTACTGCAAATTGATTACTATGGAGTTCTTGTTTGAAACTTTAAATTGTTAACATCATGTAACAAGAACGCAAATAAAGAATATGAATATAATATCCTCCTATCTCTGTTTACACTTGTTTCAGAGAGGGTAGGTAGTTTTTATTTCTGGGTTCATTTTGGGTGCTATTGGCTCTTGAAAATTTGAGGGAGTGTGTACTTGTCTATCCGCATAGTGATAGCGCTTGACAACAATAAAGAATGTCTACTCACTTGTGGTAGCGCTATGTATTTACTGTTAGTTTATCTAAATATGAATTTGATCTTAAAGGCCCAAGGTGATACAAATAACTAATGCTGTATGTTACAAATTTATGCATTATGTTCCTCCAGCGCTGGGCTAACTCTACGTATTGGATCTGTAACTTCCGAGTTTTGTAGGCCTTTGCTTCCTAGCGCTAATAAGAACTCTTCGGGAAATTCATCCTTTTCTTATGTAAACCACAGTAAAAAAAAAAGGACTTTAGTTTGTCATGGATATCAGGATTTAAAGAGAAAAATTTTGTCTATCCGCTTAGTGATAGCTCTAGTATTTTGTACTTGTCTATCCGCATAGTGATAGCGCTTGACAACAATAAAGAATGTCTACCCACTTGTGGTAGCGCTTTGTATTAACTGTTAGTTATTCTGAATATGAATATTTGGTAAGAGTACCATGATCTCCAAGACCCAAGGTGATACAAAGAACCAATGTTGCATATAATATATTATAATTGTATCAGGGTTGAACAATTTATAAGTAATAATAACATTTATTCGGGACCTCATTTACGTATTTAAAGATTTTTGGTCCCCATAGGTCCGAGGGTAATCAGGTTTTTTCTGGGGTGGGCACCACACTGTTCTGGGATGAGGGTGGCTCATCCGTCCGCCCCCCCTCCTTCCTACGCCAATGACAGACCTGTGTAAATTATTTTCGGGTCTGGCGGTTATTCTTGTGCATCTGTGTATACTCTTCTGGCCTTGGCGGCGTTCCTTAGTCCAAGTCTTTTTATCTTTTCAATAATTTCACTGAGTCCGCGTCGGCTTCCATGTTATTTTATTATACTTGAATACTAATAATCACTTTAAAAAAAAGTTAGGAAGAAGTTGCTATTTAGCAATGAGGCCGCCTTTTTGTTTGCTTTCTCTATTTGTTATTTTTCTTTGTAAATGTCCTGTCTTAGTGTGCGATAGTGTTTTTATTATTAAATCATTATTATTTATTTATTTATTTTTTTTTAAATATAAAAATGTTTTGATTTAATCTTGAAAAGAAAAACGTTATTTACCTACATTATACGAAAAAAAAGAGGGGGGAAGAACACCAACTTTTAATTACTATTTACCCGAAATGGAATGATTTAAAACTTTCTACATCCTGGGCCCTTAAAATAGTAATATAATCTCGAATCAAAGAACAAAGCCAACGTTAAGACTACGTCGAAGTAATTAGTTAATGTAAACAAAATACGAGTCGTAGGTTTGACGAATACCAACGCAAGGCGTTTGTCCAAACACGGTGAAATGAATAACATCGACTCGGCACAACTTAACTTTGTTGGTACCTACATATTTTGTTACGTAATTTATTATGAATTTGTGGTATTGTAGGTAATTTTATATTTATTATTTGACTTACCAATAATTTGTAGTTTAGCTAAATTACATAGCTTTTACCTTTAAGCTTGATTCCCTTGTAAGAAAAAAAAATAACTCTGCTTTTTATAACACTATATCACAGATATTATCACTCATTAATTAATTATACTAACAATTTCTATATTTCATTCACTAAAATACTAGTTTTATGTACAAAATATAATTATTTAAACGAATTTTCAAATTTGTTAAACGTGACGTCCGTTGTCGCTTGCACAAAAAACGTAATGACATTTCCAGAGAGTGTGACCATATACTAAAATGTTTTTTTTTTTAAATAATAGCTTTGGACTTTGTGACTGGTCGCTGGTACAATCAGCGTTACTACATGTAATACGTCTTGGACAAGGAGCAAGTATAATTCGGTATACGGTTGTAAAGTTAAACTTGCTTTAAAAGTCTATTTAACATAACCTAATACAACCACTCCAAAAATACCAACAAAGCGCAGGCAAGCAGAAAACTACGACGTTGCAACTTCTTGTACGAGTTTTTTTTAATGTCCCCACTGCTGGGGCACAGGCCTTCCTTATGGGTGGATAAGGAGGACGGGCCATAACCCACCACGCGGGCCCAATTCGGATTGGTGGGTGTTAACGACTGCAAATGCAGCCTGGACCAACGGCTTATAACGTGCCTTCCGAAGCACGGAGGAGCTCGAGATAATAAATTTTTGGTCACCCATCCCATGACCGACCCTTGCGAAAGTTGCTTAACCTCCACAATCGCTGGGCCAAGCGCTAAACCACTGAGCCACCGATCTCCTCACGAGTAGTTGCGTTATTTATGAAAAGCTGTAAACCCCCCACACTAAACGCCCTCCTACACGTAGATATTGTGGGACGGAGTATGAAGCACCTTGGATCTTAATAAGTCTTCTTCTTCTCGACACGACGGTCACCCCAAACATGGGCAGCCTTTGTCAACCCTCACACGGTGCGTGATATTATGGTCTCGTAGGTCTTGCGTGTTAGTACGGAAAGCAGCAGCGGGTTTAGTGGGCAGGGCTTTGGCGAGTCCCACATAACTTCAGGGATGCATAACGGTATTCCCCCTACTATAGAAAAGCATTGACAACCCTACTCTTTAGAAAACTACGATTACCTTTGTGAACTTTAAACTATTTTAATCTGAAAATTTGAAATTATTTAATCTGTTCTTAGTTAAAGCTTTTATTTACTAAAAAAAAATCGACTCGCCCTAGCACCTAAAATGGGCCAGGAGCTACGGGTGAGTCGACTTTTTCAAGTATTTTAATCTAGTATACCTACCATTATCTTAATATAAAATATAATAGCATTGTAAATGCGAAAAGTCTAAAATTTAATAAGGCTTTTTTTATGAGCTGAGCTTTTTTAATGCATTCTACTCGTACAATTTCCATGTCTTCATTTGATTTTTTCCCACCATAAAACTTTATAACTGTCATAAACGTATTTTAATAGAACACACTCGTCATATAAGTATAGTTCAAAGTTTCGCAGATTAGCAATAATAACAATTGCAATACAAATAGGATATTATTTTTAGACACACATACAATACAGACAGACGAAGTTGCAAGATTTTATATCAGAACTGTTTACACTGACGGCATATTGGCGTGAAATGCGGTTAGGCCTGCGGGTCTTATACCTTATACTTGCATCGGTAGATTTCCTACTAATAATAGCCGCATTTATAAAAGTTAACAGAATAATATAAACACAGCCATAAGCAGTATCTATAGGTAAAATAATCAGAAATTATTATTGTTTTTTATAACGATAAAACAAATTAAATAGTAGAGGCCGCTCGCAATATGATAAAAAAAAATATCGAATGAGAAGTCAAAAAAGCATCATTGTGTTAAATTTCAATTATTTCAGATCATTTTTTGTTCAAGCCCACGATTTAAAAGAAAACCAATGATAATGATAATAATGAATGAAGATTTGGTTGATTGATGTTTCAAATGTTAAGTAATATCCTGAGAAATAAGTATTATATCAAAATGATAAATTTTAGTTAGAATTTAGTCAATCTCTTAGATCTTAATCAAAAGTCTTATGCCAAGAATCCGTTTACAGCTCAGGTGCTCTATTTTTGAAAAGCGTCGAGCACTCTGCACACCTTTTCATTGGAAAACCATGGCTTTCGAATGAAAATGAGTACTAAAGAGCGCTCGACGCCTTTCAAAAATAGGCCCCCCAGCACCAACATAAATCGAGTGATATTTATTGTCAACTCTCTCTCGATTCGAACATAAAAACGTTCGCTTCACAATAGCGATCGAGTTAAGCATACATCTCAACTCTGACCCCCGCAGACGTGAGAGAATGGTGAACAGTGCCAACTTGTAACTAATGCTCTTTACACTTTATAAAATAACCTAATGATATTTTAGTACTGGCCGTATAAACATAACGTACTTAGTTACTAGGAATATGAAAATATTCATTGTGAAATTTACTTTTGCTAGGTGAAACTTATACAACGTGAATGAACACAAAATGGGAATATTTCTTCGGACCATTAAACTGAACAAGTTTTTACTATGGGACCAACTCTGAAATCGCGAAAAAATCTGCTGTTTCATACAAAAATTAATAACAAAAATATCAAAATGTATAAGATAGCTAATTTTTTTCGCGATTTCAGAGTTGCTCCAATAGTAACAGTTGTTCAGTTTAATAGTCCGAAAAAACGGTTTACTCATTTTGGGTTTATTCATTAATACGTTGTATATTTACTTATATACTACATGAAACTTCATGAAATATCACTTCTCAACATAAAAAAAAACCGGCCAAGTGCGAGACGCACTCGCGCATGAAGGGTTCCGTACCAAAAAACGGCAAAAAAAAAAACATGTTTGTTGTATGGGAGCCCCCCTTAAATATTTATTTTATTCTGTTTTTAGTATTTGTTGTTATAGCGGCAACAGAAATACATCATCTGTGAAAATTTCAACTGTCTAGCTATCACGGTTCATGAGATACAGCCTGGTGACAGACAGACAGACAGACAGACAGACAGACAGACAGTCAGACAGACAGACAGACAGACAGTCAGACAGACAGACAGACGGACAGCGGAGTCTTAGTAATAGGGTCCCGTTTATACCCTTTGGGTACGGAACCCTAAAAAGGAAGAAGGGTTTTTTGGTATTATTGGATTTATTGGAAAATCTAAATTTTTCATGTTATAAATACGATTTAAATTATTTTTACAATTTTCTTTAAGATAACAATACCCACAGGAAAATCATACTGAAGTATACATGCTCTGAGATATTTAAGCTTTAGTTTCCGACTTAGTCTGATGGGAGTCGTTAGCACCCACTCGCGACGGACCCACGTGGGCCGACCTCCCATGACACTTCGGTATGGGATTGCCCAGCGGTGGAGTTACAAAACTAATAACATCATAATAAAAGAGATTGGCAGTAATTATCGCTATTTTAGAGATTGAAATCTCTAAAATTACAAAATAAATATAAGTATATGTACGTACATACAGTGGTGGCCAGATAATAATTAAGGATACCAGTCGACTTTTATACAAACGAGGTAACTTTGAAGCCTTGGTTCTCCGCCAAGGATTGATTTAGCTGTGATCCGATTACGGCCATTCAGGGAGTAAATAGAGGAAATTATCAGATCGCTATGCAGACCTAATAGCCCAGGACTTTTAGCAAAAAATTCAAAGAAACCTAGGACTCATTCCGGCGGAATGTTTTTTGTTTTTAAAGTGTTCCTTAGGTCTCCTTGAATAGTCTGGAAAGTTCCCCGTGAATCCCATGTACGCTCCCCCCTCCCCCCCCTCAAACGTCTCCCTGATTTTAGTTTTTTCTATTTATCTCAGAAACGGTTGAAGATAGAAGAAAGTTGTCAACGTATGATATCTTCTCCTATCTTCAACCGTTTCTGAGATAAATAGAAAAAACTAAAATCAGGGAGACGTTTGAGGGAGGGGGGAGGGGGGAGCGTACATGGGATCCACGGGGAACTTTCCAAATATATTCAGGAGGACCTAAGGAACACTTTAAAAACAAAAAACCTTCCACCGTAATTAGTCCTACGTTTTTTGCTAAAAGTCCTGGGTTATAACTAATCTGATCAACATTCTAGGAGATATAAGGATATGTTTAAAGAAACGCTAATTTTCATAAAATGTATGGAAATCCTAAAATTGAAAACATTGATACTTTATTATGTCGTAGAATGTTAATAAGATCAGTTGGGTGTGTATGGCAATCTGAATCTCCTCCATTCACTCCCTAGATGGCCATCATCAGATCACAGCTAGATTATTCCTTGGCGGAGAACCAGGGCTTCAAAGATACCTCGTTTGTATGAAAATCGACTAGTGCCCTTAATAATTATCTGGCAACCACTGTGTTTGTGTAGTATGCGCAGAAATATTATACAGAGTAGATTTGCTCAAAGCATCTTACTTGCAAAAAACATGGTATGTAAATGATATTTTTTGCCCAGAAGACAAGCATTGTGAGTAGATATTATTATGATGTTTTTAGAAGGTCTATTCTACATAGGTAGGTACATTTATTGATATAGTCAGTAATATAACAGCTTATTACAAGCTCTACGTTTGTGGGGCATTGCAAAGGCCAACCCCCATCTGTTATCAAATAGAAATGCGCCGTTCATATTGTACGTCCTCACTGCTAGCGATTTATCTTATGATATTCACCGACTTTTATTAAATTTCTAAAATGATATTAAAATCCATATCAGTATCTGAGTTATACTGATCCGCACAGAAGATCTATTATCCAAGAAATCAATCTATTGTATTTCATTCGCCAATTGTCGTATTTGGAAATCGGTTCAGTAGTTTTTAAGTAATCCTGAAAATTCTGTCATTTCGGTTACTACATTGATAATTTATACTAAATCAAGTTAATCTGACTTCAAAAGGCGTTTTACCATTGTCAAAGTCAAAGTCAAAGTCAAATAAGCTTTATTCAAATAAACTTAATTATTAAGTACTTTTGAATCGTCTATATTTTCCTACCACCCGTTCCAGACTTTTTTAGCTGACAAGAAGAACGGGCGCAAGAAACTTATCAGCTGTAACAGCCATAAGTAACGATATTTACAAACTTTAATATATCGTTACCAGATAATTACAACAGGGTGACAGGATTATTGGCAACAACATAGACTTATTGTTATATTACTTCAACAAAGTACTTATAGTAGCAAGTTATGTGTTACATCATTTCCACGCATTTTGATCTTTAAGATAATCGTCTACTTTATAATAACCTTTACCCATGAGCGAATTTTTAACATGGTTTTTAAATTCATGCAAAGGAAGATCAATCACTTGTTGTGGAACTTTATTAATAAAGGCTATGCCTTTCCCCATAAATGAACCTCTAGTTTTTGGAAATGGTTATCAAATGCAAATCGCCTGTTTTTGCCCATATCTCCGAGGATTTTGGGAGGATCGAGATGGGAATAGCACCAAAAGTTGAGGAATTTATCGAGATACGTATGAACGTTTGAAATTTGAAAATCTACTGGCAATTTTTTTGAAATTTTGCAAAATTCAGGTTTTTTGGGGGTGTTTGTTTACTAAATTGTAAATATTTCGGAAAAAAACCAAATTAATAAAAATTAAAAAAGGGTTTTAGGGTCAGTTTAGCTACAAAATGGCGAAAAAATTTGAAAATCGGTTAATATTTGTGACCTGACATAAATAGTGATATTGTTTCTATGATTATTGACCGATCGTTTAAAAGATCATAACAATAATGTTAAAAGATGCAGAAGCAGACGAGAAGTGCATTCGTTGGAATTTCGAAAATCGGTTAATAATATTGCGGCCGCGTCGAGGCCGCTAACTGCTTTTGTGACACGAGGCGAAGCGTAAAAATGAATAGGTACTACCTAGGAAACTTTAAAAATATAATAGGATTTTGCATTTGATTTGATCTTGGTTTTTCGTAAATTTTTGTAATCATTTTCAATGCTCCGATTCTTGCGGGGACTGCAAAATCTGTGAATTTTTAATACCAGATAATATGTGCACTTATAATTAAGCAGATTTCAATGTTATTTCTTACTTTTTAGAGCTGTTTATTTTTTAACAGCATGAATAAATATCTACGCTGAAATTAGCACCCACCCTCACCTCGAAATACCGCAACGTGCTTCTCACAAATGCCGCTACGCGGCGCTGGCGTGGCGGCGGGCGGGCCGATCGCGATGTGTTAATATTATTTACTGCAGCACACTTTCCTTGTTACGAAACAATGTCCCGTGTTCCACAGACACAGAAACTCAGAAACTTTGATACTATACCCTATTAAATACACTTGTATGTCAGCAGACAAAGGTTTTCGCCTATATTGCCTATTCCACCTGATTTGTGCGTTAAGTAAGCGTGTAAATCAAAGGAGGTTATAATAGTTAACTTGATTCACAAATAAGCGTGTTTGATATTTGAGAGGGAATCGCTTGTATATGAGAGCTGTGTTGAACAGAATATTTGGCATTTACAAAATAACAATTTCGTATCAATAGTTGAGAAATAATTTAAAGGCTGTGATGATGTATTTGCGTAACATTCATTCATGTATCTGTTTATGAATGAAATGGTTTTAATAGGAAGTAAGGAATGCCGAATAATTTACAACAGTTATTTTCAAACCGCAAATTGTGGTAGAGCAAAGGAATCTACTGAGTTCTGCCTTAACTTGATATGACATCTAACCACAGTTTTACAACGGAAGCCACCATCATCAAAGACAGACAGAAAATCGGATAAGCTAGATCTGTACAGTACAAAAATAATGTATCGATAAATCTATCGAAGTTCGTTATTTGAATTAATATTAAACCCGCCATTTTCTGCAAACGGGACATAGGGCCGGGACACGGAAAGGGTTGTGCCGCATGATACATCGATAATAATTGTCTGTTAGTACAGGTGATTCTGTATAGCGAAATTTCACGGTGAGGCCGCTCTCCCGCCCAGAGTCTGGGTGGTGCTTTAATAAATTTAAGTTCCAATTAAGAAGATGACAGACATGTAGCAGTATTGTAGGTTTTATAACGGCGCATCGGAATTGTCTCCAAATATAATTTATATATATGCCGTTTAAATGTGAATATTATTAACCCGTTGCCAAATGTGATGAAGTTATTATTTATAACTTTTATTATTAGTCGTGACTACGGAACTTTGCGTAGGTGGATTTGGGACCGGTTTCATTTGATGTCTATGAATATAAATATCGTGTTATTATGTATTTACAAATGTAATACAAAAGCCTCTTTTCCCTAACAGAGACCAATATCATGTTTTGTTTTCTTTTGATATTTCTTGTTCATATTAACTTACAGCGGCTTTATAGAAAACCTAATGCATCAATTCTATCTTTTACAAGTTTCTACAAGCATTTACAGGTTTGCAAGCATAATTCTTGGGTTGTTTAACAGCTGTACGATTGAAGATTATTGAGAATACTCTTAACGGTACAAAGAAGGGCTAGGACGGCCCACACAGAGATTGACCAGTGTTAAACCGCGCCTGGTCATTTCGGTCTTGAATTCATAAGAGATTTAAGTGCTAATTCATGAACGTTTATTCAGTAGTAAATATATTTTTGATCGTAAGACTTGTATTGTATCACTGTCTTTTTAACAAAAATGACGTATAGGTATATACAAGTAAGTCCGAAAAGTTGTTTATTACTAGTGATATTAGCATAAAATATTTTTTAAATATAGAAAATCACTCTTAAAAGATAAATAATCTTTACTAAAAGTCAATTTCATCGGATATCGATGTCAATTTTAACAAAAAAAATAGGTACTTATACACACTCGCATAAAAATGATTCCTATTATATTAGTTACACCCTAATCATAAAGTAGCTCAAACAAGTACAACGTGAGTATGAAAATATAAAATACATGAATCTCCCATTGTCATTTATAGCAGCACGTCCACGCATAATGACCGAGCTGCGCGGGCGCAGCGAGCACCTCTATTGTCGCGAGTTGTCGTCAAGCTTACAGCACAACACTCATTTATGCTTTATTACTTACACTTTGAGCAGCCCGCCATTTTGATCTTCTATAACAAGCTCGAACCTACGAGGTGAGCCTCGTTAAATAAATAGTATGTCATGATGCTATCTGATAGTGTCAAGTAACTGTTTACGTAACGTCACGCAAACTGAATTGCGAGTGCTTTGTTATTATCGTTTATTTTCATAATAAGCTGTTTTAACTCTTGCCTGGTGTTGCAATTCATAGGGACTAGCGTTAACAGAAAATTCTGAAATCTCTTTGATATTATATGTTAATGCTGTGCACGATGCAAACTATGCATCGTTTTAGATACAAAACATTTCTCATCTAAAACGATGCATACCACATTGTGCCTTTCACAGTATCAAGGAAGAGAACTCAAAGTCAAAAATGTTATGTACTATGACTGATCACACCATCAAAGTTCTGACACCTAGGAACCTTCACACACACATCGACATAAATATTTTTGTTTACTCCAAAACATTGTCAAAAGATTCTGAACCTTCCGACGTTGGATTATGAGCATAAGTAATAGATAATAAAATTCGACAGCGGTAAAAGTAAATTGGTTGATGTGAGATTGACGGGTCGTACCGTTAGACGAGGTCGTTTGGGGCACTGCACTCGCATCTGAAAGTGAGCGTCATCGATAATACGCACATCACTAAGCGCAACGAGGAATCGAAACGCGTTCTTTTTAAAAATGGAATGCGGTTTTGAAATTGGAAAACGTGTTCGTTCCACGATTTAAAAAGTAAAATTGCGCTTTTGTTTTAGCGTTGACGGGAATGCGGAGTGCTTCATTTATGAAACGGTGGTGTTTCTCTTCGCAATGCTTTTCAAGTAAAAGGTAAAATTTTTGGTTTTAAAATTTTAATTATGCAGTTGCTTCCTCACGATACTAAACCAATTTAAACGTTGTCTATCATTGCTTTGAACATTCAACTAATTTTCTCACCATTTTTTTTCCTAAGGCAGTCGTGCATACCGAATCACTATCACCACACGCTCGCTTTAAACTCAAACTAATCGTTTGACTGATAGACTGAAGAAATTAAAATGATGCTTTACATGACATCTCGTCTTTATTTATTGTGTGTTAAGGGTTATTTTTACATGTTTTGATATAGTTCTAAAGTTGGTTAAAATACACATTTGATACCGATCTGCGGTGAGCAAAGAGCTTATTGAATAGCCGTGAATTGTTGCCGAGTCATACACAATTGGCTGGCTTTATATTGACACGGCGGGATAGCCGCAATAGTGACGTACTTATAAGAAAAGTAATGTATCGATACGCAGAATTCTGACTTCCAATTCAATCGTTAATCGAGGTGGGAATTTCAAAGTGCTATTATCCCGTCTTCGTCTCCGAGATTTAATTTGTGTAAGTTCGTTTGATCATTAAAATGGCGCTTATATTAGTTAAGCCTTATGTCACATGCCACGCATTAATGTTCGTGACTCATCCCACGTCATGAAAATAGTTTTATAAACCTTTTATTATTACTTACACTAACATGTTAATAGTTTTTTACTTTTCATATCATTAGAGTTATGTTATGTTTTTATCGATAAATTTTCGTACATCACTAACAAAAGGTTTTTCTGAGGTAATGACCTCAATGGGCCAAGAATGGACTTCGGTACGATTCCTCTCATCATTTTGCTAGTACAGATCCATATCGGCACCTTTGCAACTGCCGTGAAAGTATTCCAGTACAGATCGTGATATTTTTCAATTGATCATACCTAGCACATTTTTTGTTGGGAATTTTGATTGAATTTCATTATGAGCAACATTATCCATAGTAATCACATTGAAATGTCAAGTATTTGTGTCGAGTTTTTGTGAAGGTTTTGATATAATGAGATTCAATTTTTAAGAAGATATTATTTTATAATTATATATTTAATCTGTTCGATCACCTATAATTCCGAAAAGAAATGTTTAATGTCTACTAATAAAGTTATATGATTATTGTAATTATTCTATTTTTTTTTTCATTATGATACAATAACCCAAAATATGTAGTTTTCTTCTGAAAAAAATAATAATATGACAATAAAGCTAAATTGTGTTTTCTATTCAATATCTAAAAAAATACATCAAAATATAAAAATATCAAGAAAAATTCTATTTCACACATGCAATCAATAATACTACTACGAATTTCCCAAGCATCAATGTAGCATATTTTGCATACCTATAAAGTAAGCAGTCTTTTTGCTGTTTCTGTAACAGAATTTGACCGTCTCAACTCAACACAGCATCGCAGCATGACTTCGTGTTCCATCAGCACTCAGTAGGACCCGCTGGAGGCGTGACGGAGACGTTCCTAATGTCATGTTTTGTCGGTGAAAGTCAAATAATAACGGGAACAATAGCATCCCACCCGTCCGCCGGCCAACGCATTATCTTGAGAAATTTTCAATTATCTCACCTCTCATTGTGTTTTAGTGGACCATTTTTTTATAGCAACATTTTCTGTCTTCAAGTGTACACGGTGCATTCAGATTCTAAATTTGAAATACCAAAATCAATTTTAGAACGCTCAGACTTTAATACTTGCCGCAAAATGAATAGCGGTAAAAAGACATTTTAAAACAAAACACTACCGGAGTTACACGACGTGTCTCCAAAATGAAACAGTTTCTTCATCTCACTTGGATTAAGATCACAAATGTCAAAATAATAACAAAGAATCAGAACATGCAGGCCGCATAAAGAAAAGCGCCGTGTTTTAACTTAAAAATAATGACTGGCAGAGTTATGTGGCGTAATACATTAATAATAGTTTTATACATATCCAAAATGACCCATAATCACATGGGATAGAAAATTGTTTTCAAAATGATGCTGGACGAAAAAAAATTGATGGCGATCCACATTATGGCGGCTTGATGATACGAAAAAGTGGCGCGAAACAAAATTTGGCCGGTGCGTAAGCGAGAACCGCACTTAATATATTGTGAGTTTCTTTGATTAGTTTCTGACTTATGTCCGACGATGTCAATGAACTTTTAAAACACATAATAATTCCGCTTCTTTCGTTTTAATGTAACATTTTGTTTGTTTTACTTTTTTAATAAATTGTAATCAATGCAATACGTATCATATGCAATACTTACATGGGTTTGAATATCCTAGTATGAAAGGTAGCATACCTAATTTCAGATATTCTGGTTTTTTTTTAATAGCGGCCACCTGCTATCGATCTATCATCAGCTATCGATTTTCACAGGTTTCATGCGTGTCCGCCATTTTGAAAAAAAAATCAAAATGGCGGATCGTAGGTATGCCAAAATATTCAAACCACTTTTGATAACTTGGTCAAAATTGTTAAATTATAAATGTTTAAATTATTTCGTACAATTCGTACCTAGGTATGTCTAAAATGCCAAAAATCTCAGCTCAACAAATTCATTTTCTGTTCATAAAATGTTTATTTATTACTTACTTGTAACGATAATAACACGCTTTAGTTATGTCGTAAAATGTTACAACGTTATTACCACAATTCTTAATTTATTGCAAACAACTTTTTCTAATGTCGATTCGCTAATTTAAGTTGCAGTTTCATTGCTTTATTTGTTCTAAACTATGGTTAAGTATACTTAACAGTTGATTGTCAATCTGTTACAGAAACAATTGGCAAGGACAAAGAAACAGTATGACACTAATATTATTGAAATGAAATGAAACGAAAAATTCTTTATTCAAATAAGCTCACATAATGAGCGTTTTTAAATCGTCAAATAATTTTTTTACCCTACCATTCATTATGACGCCTGAAGTCTGAAAGTTCAGCTTGAAGCTTGAAAGCTGTTAATCAATCCATTTCGCAAGAACACTAGGAAACTTATTTCTAACTTAGTTTCTTGGAATAGCAACAGGTTTTACAGTTTGAGCTGCATAGTCTTGAAAACTACTCATACAGTCACGCTTATAAATATGTATACAGTTCAGAACTTTGTCACGCTAAAACAGGAATTCCCAAACTATTTAGGGCAAGAGACCCCTTTTCCTAAATGAACTCATACCTCAGACACCCATAGCCAAATTACTTTAAAAATCTAATCAAATATCAAGTGTAATTAATTAATTATTTTTATAATTATTCGTTTATGTTGACCTCTGGGAAACCGATTTTGTCCCCACTTTGGGAATCCCTGCTAAAAGTATTACCTTTGTTTCTTTCTTTTTCTAGTTTGTTTCTTAAACCCAAAATAAAGACACAATGTGTTTCCGTTTTGGGTTTAAGAAAGACAAATGTGTTTCAGTTTTGGGTTTATGAAACAAGAACTGTGTCAAAAAGCATTACCATTCAAACACCATTGAACTACGATTTTGACGAAAACATTAGCAGACTTGACCCCCTGGGATTGAGTCAATCGGAATCGAACCCGCGACTTTTAGAAGTCCTGTCCAATGCTCTTACCAACTGAGCTACCAAGTCCCTAGTAGCATCGTCGAAATCTTTCTAGCATATTCACTCTTGAGCTACAAGCCAGCGTTATTTCATCAATATGAGGAATTACCTCGACATTCAATTCAAATATCTTTCCAAGTGTCGCGGGTTCGATTCCCGCCTGAGACTATTCTGGTAACGAGTTGAATTTTTTCTAGTTTAAAATTTAGTATTTTATAAAAATAGCACTGCGAATGCTAAAATCTCGAATTAAAAAATACAACACCTCCCCAATCCGTGACCAAAAATCCTACAAACATAATACTTACTCATTTTCTTATTTCGGTCCGGTTTCGTTTGCAAATTGATTAACTTACTGAGGCATCCTTTACAAAGGTTGAGTTCAGAATCTGGTAACTCAACGATTAATTGTTTGATCCCACCCGGCCGGCTTGATAGGGCACAACACTACCCGGGCACGCTGACCCCACTCGATTATCGATATCGATAAATCGAAGATAACTTTCACTTCATTACTTTGTCAATCGATTGTGACATCACGATAGGGAGTATTCCAAAGATAATAGAATTTTTAAAAAGAGGTAGATAGGTTACTTGCGCCTTCACACTGGCAGCTGAAATCTGAGCTAATTAGCATATCTGAGCGCAGTCTCGCGAAATTGTCATTTTGAGTTGCTCCCGAGAAACTTAATAAAATGTCGTCCTGTGTTATGTGAAACTGTAGAAATTACATAAGTAAGCTTCTAATAAAATCTAAGGTACATATTTCATGCGCGTGTTTTTTATTTAAATAGATTTTCGTTCATATTTGTAAATTAGAAATACAAAATGTCAGCAAAAATTATCCTAAAAATGTTTGTCATAGATTTAAATGTACAGAACGGAACAATGCCTACGAGAGTGCTCAAGCATTCGCTTCCAAGAGAAGAATAATTTATAAATAAAAATTAAATTAAATTAAATTAATTATTAAAAATATATATATTTTAAGTAAATAAAATAAATTAAAAATAAAAGGAAAAAGAAATAAACTGTATGTATTTGAGGGTAATTAGATGTAAATGTAAACCTCTACACTACAGGTCGCATTTTTCAACCGATACTCATGAAATTTAGGCTAAGTTGGCGTGCCAGTGTACTCGTTTTAAAATTGCTAGTGGTGAACTGGCACATCTAGTCCCAAACTAACAAAACTTGTAATATGGGTGCTTTTACTACCTATACATATGTTTAGTTAGCGATGTCGGAGCTTTTAAACACGTTACACGTGAGAAAAACTAAAAAAAAAAACAAAATTTCAGATTAAATTTTACTTTAGTAATTTTTATGACGTATTAGAGCTAAAATTTTACACAACTATTTTTTTTTTCACTTGATAGATGATATTATTAGTTATTTTATTTATACTGTAGGACTTTTGAATCCGGAGAAATTAATATTCAGCAGGGCCATCAAAAATAAAAAGTCAAAATAATGCCTGTCATTCCAACAGAAGAGATAGACCCCAACATGTGGGTTTTGTTGATAAAATTGATCATATTTATTATCTGCCTTTAAAAGCTCTGACATCGCTAACCAAACATATAACTTATTATACTTACACGTAACACCCATACCCGATCGAGGAAATTAAAATTTATCAAATTGAAGCTCGGTCTACAGTTCATATAGCCACTAGTTTTATCGCTTGAAGTAAAAGGATTCATCATTTTATTCCGACATCATCACTGTAGTACGTAACTCATAGGCATCAAACTAGCGAAATGTCTCTTTTGTGAACCATTTAACGATATTCTATCATAAGATGTGACATTCGGTTGGGGACAATTTTTGACATCGCAATGGTACTGACATAACATATCTTTTTAATTCTCATATTATTGGAAATTTTCACTGTTTTTCTTTACTGTAAACTTTTTCACTTACCTAGATTTATAACGCTAATTTAGCTGATATTGACGATAACTACCTACGCGTGATGTTTAAATTTTATGTTGTCTACATCGATATTAATATCGATAAAAATAAGCACAGTACTGGCCCGCTTGATAAATTAATGTCCGAAAATTGCATGTCACGAGGTAACTGGCTGCCCGATGCCCGGCTCACTTTTACATTTTAATACGTTCGTCAATTTCTCTCAACGAGGGAGTCGTTTAGCCCATCACACGTCACTCATTTTAAAAGTAAAGCTTTTGTTTTTAAAAATAAATGGCGTTCGCTACATTCTATTTTTAAATGACAATCATTAGTGCCTTTGGCATACGATTCCACATCGCCTCGCCATAGTAAACAAGCGTGGTTGCCATGGCTACCGTTGTGTCATGTTTTTAATTTCGAGCAAGGAGTATTTCTACTTTTATCCTCTTTTTGGTGTTTTAAAATCTTTTCTTAAAAATTTTCACAAGTCGTCAGCTTTATTCCAATTTGGAAGAAGTTTTCAATCAATTTGTATCTCAAATGTAATCTAAAGTTAATATTAAAAAAGGGTGTATTTTAGTTGGGTTTCCAAGAATGATTCAGTTGAGGAAGCAACCGCAATTTACTCCCAGCCTTCTAGAAGTTAATACTTTCTGACGCGTACGCGCCCGCGCACTGCGCCGATGTTTAATTAAAAACGGTATTCGAAATTCAAAAATGCTTTCTGCGCAGGCTTTATTTGTAAACGCTAATTTTGAACGGTTACGAACCGATTAAAAAAGTTATGGGTGGTTTCTGAACTTTTTGGTTATCGTATGGACAAACGCTAGTTTTTTTACATTCTCTTTGGTATGGACCTTGGCTATCTTTGCCTTTAATTTTGTACCTAACTTTAATCTATTTTGAAACTTAACTTAAGGCTCGGTTACGCTGGAATATCTGTCTCTGTCTTTTTCCTTACATGTAAAGAGTAAGGAATATAACCTCACTTCTGGACTTTTTCGATATTTTTCGTTGTTTTTAGGGATCCGTACCCAAAGGGTAAAAACGGGACCCTATTACTAAGACTCCGCTGCCCGTCTGTCTGTCTGTCACCAGACTGTATCTCATGAACCGTGATAGCTAGACAGTTAAAATTTTCACAAATGATGTATTTCTGTTGCCGCTATAACAACAAATACTAAAAACAGAATAAAATAAATATTTGGTGGTTTTTTTTTCATCATTATCGTTATTACAATTATCTTTCTTGAATAAAAGTAATTGAAGCAACTTCATAGTATGTTAAAGTGTATTTTGTTTGATGTAGAATTCAATGTTTCTCTATAATTTACGCCAAAAATATAAACCTACGTAGACGCTTTTGATGATATTCAGATTTTTACAATCATCTGTGATATTTATACGCAATTTAATATTTGTTGCAACTAGTTACTAGAGAATCTTTTTAGCTTGTTGTATGATTTTTTATAGCTACAACTTTACGTTTTCTATGTAAAACAATTACCCCAAAACCATGTTTTCACATTATGGACCCTTAAGATCTATTTTACAGATTTTTTTTGTTTCTGTTAAAACTGATTAGCTGTACAATTATTTTCTCTACACTAAACTAAGAAAACATTTACCAAACATTGTTATTGACATATATTTCCTAGTTTAGATCTTTTCTTAAAAAAAAATACGAATACTAACGCAGCTTTATAAAAGTAGAATTTCAACCTTTATTGCAATAAAACTTATTTATAACTTACTTTAACACGTATTTTTTAAATACGTAAACTTAAGACGCTTGCAGACTAAATGTATTTCTGACTCATTGCAAATACTTTTATTGTTGCAGTAATTCTCGACTTGCAGTATAACTTAGACTTAAGTTAGTTGCCATAAGGTGTATTTTGTTGTTCCTAGATTAATTTTAGTGCCAACACAGCTATAAATTTATCCTCTCACTTAATTAAAGACGTAAGGCGTGTTAACGTTTATGGGTCACCGTGTTATTTCACTGAGATTCAATCTTATTTTATGAAACTTCGAAATAAACTTAGTACACACTATAGCACGTCGGGTTATACAGTTCAACTGTGAAAACAGCTTTTATTACGTAGGGCATAAAGGCAGTCTCAAGGTCAACATGTATACCTAGTCTGAAATGCCGTCATGTGTACTCATGTGTACTAAATTTGACTTAGTTACCTATTTCCTAGCCAAAAACCATTATTAGCTATGTTAGGTTATATAAAACAAATATAGTTATAGAAGTGTGAGTTTTCTCAATACAATACCAACAAGCATTCTATGCATTTCAATGACTAAAACAGCTATTTAAAAAAACACTTATTTTGAAAACACTTTAGCCAAAAATTTTTTAATATTATTGATAGAATAATACAATTGAAACGATTTAAAAAAAGCAAGACCTCCTATAAAAACCTTAAAAAACAGCTCTATAAAAAGCAAGAAATAATGTTCAAATCGATTAATTAAAACACGTAAGTCGGGTGGAGCTGGAAGTAATTTTTTTACTTATTGTTTTGTTTATATTCTAAAAGCCACACCCGACTTCAATAGACGTGTTTTAATTAATCGATTTGAACATTATTTCTTGCTTTTTATAGAGCTGTTTTTTAAGGTTTTGAAAGGAGGAAAGTATTGGTTTTTTTAAAAAGCTTTTTTTATTTTTTGTGGTAGGTATGCAAACGATGATTTTATAAAATAAAACGTTTTAATATTACACATTTTTCAATAGTATACCCCTTAAAGCATTTAACCATTGAATACTCTAAGGTATACCCCTATTAACTCAATTTCCACAGGAGTTCCGTTGGGCCTTCGCAGTTCAACTCTAGTCCAGAACGTCCTTGACACGAGATAGGTATTTAACTTGTTTTTGATTGTCATAAACCTACCAATATTTCAATCACTTCCCAGTTCCGATTTGATTTTGAGGAGCTCCCTTGTGTATCTTCATAATCCAAAGTCTAATACCAATAAAATTAATATGGTATCATTCGTAAGGTGTTTTCTTTCAAAAAATAATAATAATCTAAATCGGTTCATAAACAAAAAAGTAATGGTCGAACATCCGTCTGAATTCGTATAAAATGGTAACAAAAACGACAGTATTTTCAAGATTACTTGAAAACTACTGAACCGATTTCAAAATTTTAAAAAATGGAACCAACTTGGAAAGATACCTAATGTTATAAGCGTTTGTATCATTTCAATCAGTTCAGCCGTCTTCGAGTAATCGGTGCACATACATATAAAAAAATATATGCGACGAATAGATAACCTCCTCCTTTTCAAATTTTTGAAGTCGGTTAAAAAGGGAATATACCTAAGTTTATAATTTTTCAATACAATTGCTTCAAAATGTGTGCTTTCGATGAGCAGCATGCGGAAAGTTGGTTTTCGCGCACGCCATCGTGCGTTTTGGCTTACGTTTTTTTTTAATTCCTAATACAATTTCAGTAGGTACCTTTATTGTTTTCTCGAAAATGTATTTAATAACGTCATGTGTGTGTGTGTGGTACACGGTTGTTAAGGTTTCTTAAAACTCGTGACGATTATAAAACGTCAGCTCGTTTTAAAAACCTCTTTACAAACCTTGTGTCATAAACTACTACTGTACTGTAGGGAGGAAGTAACTATTTAATCAATATTACGCAGGCTCTAGTGTATAACACTTTAACTAACGTTTAAACGCCTGAAGATAGTCCTTCCTAGTTCGCAACAGTGGTTACGAAACTGTTTCGTAACTGGTTGTTTATTGGTTTGACAGGATAATCTTACTATAACTCCGAGATTTGTTATTAGCGCATTATGTCACGTTTATACAAATTAGAATTGGAGTTAAGTAAAAACTTTACAGGAGATACAATTTTAAATAAAAACAATGTCCATCAGCCATTTTTGATGTCCCCACTGCTGGGGCACAGGCCTTCCTTATGGGTGGATAAAGAGGACGGGCCATAACCCACCACGCGGGTCCAATGCGGATTGGTGGGTATTAACGACTGCAAATGCAGCCGGGACCAACGGCTTAACGTGCCTTCCGAAGCACGGAGGAGTTCGCGATAGTAAATTTTTGGTCACCCATCCCATGACCGACCCTTGCGAACGTTGCTTAACTTACGCAATCGCTGGGCCAGGCGCTAAACCACTGCGCCACCGAGCTCCTCAATCAAAAACAATAAGGTTTAATAATTATAGAAAATTTAAAATTGTAATCTTAAAGATTTTCGTGATATTAGTCTCGACAAGTCGACATCAGCCATTTTAATGTCCTCACTGATGGGACACATTAATGGGTGGATAAGGAGGATGGGCCATAACCCACCACGCAGGCCCAATGCGGATTGGTGGGTTTTAACGACTGCAAATACAGACGGTTTAAAATGCTTTTTGAAGCACGGAGGAACTCGAGCTATACTAAATTTTGGTCACCCATCCCATGACCGACTTTTGCGAAAGTTGCTTAACCTCCGCAATCGCAGGAACAGGTGCTAAGCCACTGCGCCGAGCTCCTGGATATATATTTAATCTATGATATTTCATACAAAATCGCTGCGCCTTATTGTTTGAAATCTTGAGTTAATTATAAGTAGTAATAGTAAATGAGTGATACCGACGACGATATTTAATCAGGAGCAGGAAACGCCCAAGCACCTCTTATGTGACTGTGGACCCCTAATCCACAAGCGTAGTATCCATCTGGGGCGACACGTAATCGACCCGAATCGAATTTTGCAGTACCTATAAGGGTAAGTAAGCATAAGTTGTAAATTCTACCTTATTATTTATTTAAAAGATTAAACTGCTGAAAAGCAAATTATGGCGCTCAAACAAAAAGTTAAAGAATTTCTATCTTAATTTCGTATTCTCTAAAAAACTACATCGCTTTAGATGGACACTACGCTTGTGGATTAGGGCAATCCACAAGCGTAGTATCCATCTGGGGCGACACGTAATCGACCCGGAGGAAGTAAAAACTCTGAAAACCAGGAAGATACTGGACTTCCTGGAAGCCGCTGGGCTTACAGAGTTACTATAATTAGGTGGCGAGTTACAATAGATCTTTTAGGTCGCAGTGACTACAGCTTTATCTGAGCTGCATAGCCTCTAACAATCAAATAATTATTATTATTATAAGTAGGTAGTTAGTTTACGACTAATAATCAGCTGTAGGTATGTATGATCGTGTAAATATTGAAATAAGTAGAAACGTAATAGAATGTAATAGATTTAAATCGGCAGTTGAGACCTTTAACATTTGCATCGCAAGTGCAATTTGAACGTCAGTTTAGTTCAGTTATCGTTTAAGTTGAATAAATTGGTGATGACTACATTATTATGTGCAATCACTATTACGAGTAGATTAAATTTTTAACAGAACCTTTATATTCTAAAACACAATTTAGGAATTTTGCAGTACCTATAAGGGTAAGTAAGCATAAGTTGTAAATTCTACCTTATTATTTATTTAAAAGATTAAACTGCTGAAAAGCAAATTATGGCGCTCAAACAAAAAGTTAAGAATTTCTATCTTAATTTCATATTCTCTAAAAAACTACATCGCTTTAGGAGAACTTAAACTTGCAGAATAGCTTCGCAATGTGGAAAAATATAAGCACGCTAGCTTTTCTGGCGAATTATATTCTTATCCAGAACTTGCTTTCCTTTTTTCGTGTAACAAACACGATCGAGAACTAATCTAATCGGCGAAACCCGAATCGACACGTTCGTATCCATTCGATCGTGAACCGTCCATTACTCGATAACTAGTATCGATACATCGGTTCACTTGACTCGACATGCGCTTAGTTCGGCATGTTAACTAAAGTTGGAATTTATTTTATTGCTTACATACTACTTGTGCTTGGGAAACTATTTTTGTCGATTCGTAGTCTCGAGTATGCAGTAAAGCATTGGCAAAATACTATTTTCTTAATTTTAGTTGTTTTTTTATTCTCTCCTAACGAGTTACTTCTTTTTTTATTCTCTCCTAATGATGTAGAAATTGAAAAGGCCACTGGCGCGAAATCTTTAGATATTTTCTCTAATTACAAACTGATTGAATTGTGTGACTGTATAGTAATAGGAAAGAAATAATTTTAATCCTTTCAAAATCTCAAAAATGCACAACGTTTAATATTCAAGTTTTCACTTTTGCCGGCACTCCCGGAGTGCCAACCGATTTTTTTTATATTAGAATCCTTACTTAATATTATAAATGCTAAAGTCCGTTTGTTTGTGCCTTCACGTCCTAACTACTGAACCGATCATCATGAAATTTTGCATAAACGTTCTCAGAGGCACAGAGAAGGACATAGGTTACTTTTCATCCCGAAAAACAGTATAGTTCCCGAGGGATAGCAAAAAACATACCACGCAGACGAAGTCGCGGGCGGCCGCTAGTAAAAAATTTAAACCAGCTTGCCAGCACTAATTTCTTGGCACCATAAAGTTTACTAAGATAGACAGCCTCCTTTTTAATTAAGGTACAGGTTGAAACTATGTGTTAAATACTGGTTTCTGTGATATTTAGGATCTGTACCGTCTCTGTAATTGTATGTTTCGACAGCCGTTCGCGCCTTGCCTGTGAGATATAGTGCTGTCGCGGACTTTGGTAACAGATAAGAGCTGTCACTCGTTGGGAAAGCAAAAGTGGTTCTATTTTATTAATGGGCAAAGGGACTTGATATTATTGATGTTATTGATATGAAAAATAGTCTTGGAAAACTAACGGCCGAATAGTCAAAGGTGTCTTAGCTAAAATCTTTGGTTAAGGTCTCCTTAACTTTAAGGAAGCTGTCAGTTTCATAGAGTTTCTCTCAAATCTGAAAATTTTGTTGAATTCATTTGAGTATAGTACAATAAATTCAAAAATAAAAAAACTTTTGAAATTACGCAGATTTTGCTTGTGTTAACTTGTTCTATACAAACTGCTAATAAAATGTAAACAATAAAGCCTAGACAAACATAAGCTATAACGCTAAAATGCTAACTTTACCAATTAAGTCATTTCTGTGAGTTGCCAATTAAATACTCTCAATAAACATAGAATTCGGTTAAACGCTTATAAAATATCAAGTGTTTGTAACTAAAACGTTAATGTTCCAGATAACATATCGATAAATTAGATTAAACGAGTAAATGCATCGAGTAACAATAATTTTATTACTCGCTCGAATCTTATAAGGCATGGTAACTGTAAAGACTTTACATAGTATAAATAATGTTACTTGGAAATCGTTGGAAAGTGTTTCCTATGATGTATATGTGTGTTGGTCTGTTATATTATGCTGCTTAGCTCCTTTCGATTTACATAAACATGTAGGGCACTGCTTAGAAACAGTTTATCATCTATAATAACACCATAAAGTACAGAAATGTAAGGCTACCTCTTTCCTTTGATCAATCAAACTAACTTTCTGACTTCATATTCTAAAAAAGTTTCAGAATATTCTGTTGCGTAAAAATTTCAAAAAAAATTAAAGTCTATTCGCCTTTACAAATGTGTAAAAGTAACAGCAGAATGGAGATTATACTTTTGCCACCACCTGCCACTACGACAACACGAATAAAAAGTAAAAAGTTTTGACATTTTGACATTTGTCATTTTTGAAACTTTTTTTTAATACCATGTTGTGGTTGTGGTAATTGGTGGCAAAGGGATAATTTCCATTCTACTGTTACTTTTGTATATTTGTGAAGTCGAAGAGACTTTAATTTTTTTAAACTTTTTCACGCAACCAAAAATTCTGATACTTGTTTCTATTACTAAGGGAGCTTATTCCTACCTATAAAAAAATATTCAGCCAATTTGATTTTTTTCGGACATTCTCCATTGTTCAAAATTGCAAGAAAAAGTCATTATTTAAGTAACTGGCTATCTACAACTTTGGTTCTTTAGTTCTATAAATTTTAAAACAGTTAACTATGACTGCCTAAAATCTCTTTTTGCATTTGCGAAATTGTTCTTAATTTAAATATCAGTTAGCATTTGGAACAAGCCCCTGCACGTTTTGGGCAAGATAATAATTCATTTGTTATTAAATTATAGGAATAATCACAACTAAAATACTTGTCTTGGTAGCAACAAGTCGGTAAGTGGAACTACAATCTGAGTCAATTAGATCCGCTGCATAATTATTTCGCTTAGATATCTCTTGCGATTGCGTAAGAAATAAGCTTTATTAAGTATAGTATATTCAGATTTGAACTTTATGTGGGCTTTGTATACCTATTTAGTTTATTACACTTGTAAGCTTTGATCAAGAATATCAACGCTTTACGAACTAAAACAAAACAACATCCAAATGTGGCACTGACTGACAAAACAAAAAGAGATTCAAAATTTTCGAATTCGAATCCGCACAATACATGATCGAAGCTTTAAAATTACGTTTCATTCACTTTGACACTTTCACAACATCATTTTGCTATATATTAGATTTTTATTTACCTAAAATATTTGTTTTTCTTTTCAAACATTTTTTTTTTTAGTAAGCTGTTAAAAAATCTTAAATTTAATATATCGATGTGGTAAATACACCAATAATAAGTAGGTACTGCAATCATTATATCCCGAAAGATAATAAAAAGATTTTATTTTATTTACTATGTAATGAAACTGATCTAATTATTTCAACTTTATTACATTTACTTAAGGTACCTATAGTAGAACTTCATAACATCGTTGCTTAAGTGCCAACATGCCTAACTTTACAAGATTTTAACGACCATTAAATGCCTAATTACACGGAATTGCTAGATTTAATGGCTTACAAGAAAAACCGTTCCTAAGTTAATTATTAAGACTATTAGGTTAAGTCATAAACTAGTATTGGCAACACATTTTTTTCTATCCTGGGAACATTCTCAAGCATAAGCTTAAAAGTAGGTGGTTCAATGGTTTGTAATTACAGTTAAGTTCGTAACAAACAATTCACGAAAAAGGAGTTTTAATATTTCTTTTATGTATTTGTAACTGAACTATTAAAATTTTTGGTCAATTGAACTTTCTACTCAATCAAAATAGTGAAATTAGCGCTTTTAGCAAACCCATTATCTCTTTGTCTTTTTTTTCAGCAAAAAAAAAAAAAAGTGACCACGTCCTTTTTAAAGTTGGTCCAACCTGCTACCAACAAACGAGTTTTTACGTTTTGCTATCAAATAATCAATCCTACTAATATTATAAATGTGAAAGTTTGTGGATTTGGATGTTTGAATGTTTGTTCCTCAATCACGTAAAAACTACTGAATGGATTTGGTTGAAATTTGGCACACAGATAGTAGATAGCCTAGATTAAAACATAGAATACTTTTTATCCCGATACCACGGGAACGGGAACCACGCGGGTGTAACCGCGGGCGGCCGCTAGTTTGTTTATAATCTTTAGAGTAGGTGTAAAGTTGTTAGTTTGCAATCAGATCATGTTAAGTGATGGTTTCTTGGACGGGGCGTGTTTAATAGAATAAAACAGTCACATAAAATATCGTGTCAAAGTAGGCAAAAGTAACTCAATGAATATTTAACCACTAATCTTCATCATAAAGTGGACGTTAGTAATAACCGTGTCCGTTTAACAGGCCATCAAAGTAAAATGGCCGACCGGGATGACAGTTCGATATTTAAATTTCCGCGTGCACACCGCCCAAGCGGGGCCTTGATTCTGTTAATGGTAATTAACAATCGTGCATCAATGGTGTTCCAATAGTATTGCTTTTTAACATAGCTATTATTAAAACCACAGAAAAGATATAAGTTCTATCGTACAGAAAGGACACTCCGCCCCGCCCCAGAATCAATTACCTCACCCCACCCTGCGAGTTCGTGTGCCGAATCATGTGCTCATTTAGTCGTGTTTGTCAACGTCAACTTATTTCGATATTCAAAGTAATGCGTCGTAACTTTTCAGTCGTGTTTGTCAACTGTCAAATTATTGGTAGCAGGTTGCTACCAACAAACGAGTTTTTACATCTATGCTATCAAATAATCAATCCTACTAATATTATAAATGTGAAAGTTTGTGGGTTTGGATGTTTGAATGTTTGTTCCTCAATCACGTAAAAACTACTGAATGGATTTGGTTGAAATTTGGCACACAGATAGTAGATAGCCTAGATTAAAACATAGAATACTTTTTATCCCGATATTACCACGGGAACGGGAACCACGCGGGTGAAACCGCGGGCGGCCGCTAGTTTGTTTATAATCTTTAGAGTAGGTGTAAAGTTGTTAGTTTGCAATCAGATCATGTTAAGTGATGGTTTCTTGGACGGGGCGTGTTTAATAGAATAAAACAGTCACATAAAATATCGTGTCAAAGTAGGCAAAAGTAACTCAATGAATATTTAACCACTAATCTTCATCATAAAGTGGACGTTAGTAATAACCGTGTCCGTTTAACAGGCCATCAGTAAAGTAAAATGGCCGACCGGGATGACAGTTCGATATTTAAATTTCCGCGTGCACACCGCCCAAGCGGGGCCTTGATTCTGTTAATGGTAATTAACAATCGTGCATCAATGGTGTTCCAATAGTATTGCTTTTTAACATAGCTATTATTAAAACCACAGAAAAGATATAAGTTCTATCGTACAGAAAGGACACTCTCCGCCCCGCCCCAGAATCAATTACCTCACCCCACCCTGCGAGTTCGTGTGCCGAATCATGTGCTCATTTAGTCGTGTTTGTCAACGTCAACTTATTTCGATATTCAAAGTAATGCGTCGTAACTTTTCAGTCGTGTTTGTCAACTGTCAAATTATTAATGCGTCGTAAATTTATTTACCAAAAAGTTCGAATTGTGAATTGAACATCGCTCATAACTTAGAGTAAGACGCGCTTCTGTCCCATAAAGTACAAACTGCACGGTAGCCCTTTGCGCGTGTGCAAAAACGTCATCTGACGTCATCTGTTCATAATGGTGCGGTTGTATGGAGTGTCCGGGGTGTGATTAAAACACAAAAAGCAATACTATTGAAAGACCATTGAGACACGACTGTTACGCCAGAATCGAGGCCGGGAAGGCTGCGCGGGAGCGGTAAATCTGACGCGGTGTGGGTCAAACGCGTCAGGTGGTCGGAGTGACGATAATTGAAACAAGTTATAAGCTTATTTCTAGCGGGGTTTAAGGGGATTCGTACTTTTATGGCATGCTATTTGAATTGACATTATACTGTAGGTTAGCTATTTATATTTGCATACTTAGTTTATGTGCTCTGTTTAATGTAGGCTTAATCGCATACCTACTGTAAGATAAGATCCTGTAATTTATTTATTTATTATCAATTACACTAACACTCACGACTTAACCCCTTCCTATTGACACCTTCAAAAAAATCTAATGAAATAGCAAAGATTTTAACTTATTTTAAACATTAGATGAAGTTATTAATTCCAATGATCATATCTGTACTTAAATTAGGTCCAGACCGAGCGAGCTGCCTCGCGCGAGGCAAGGCTACACCGAGCGAGCCGCCTCGTGAGGCATTATTTTTATGCACAACAGGATAGTGCCTGGCCTTCACCTCATCTGATATTAAGTGACGATAAGGCCGAAGGTGGAAACGCACTACATCCGGAATCCTCACCACTGAGGGCTATCTTACCTCTAACTGCCAACACAACAATTTTTAAATTATTGTCATGGCGTCAGACTTAGGTAAGATGGTGGCAGCTAGCCTAGCGGACTTGAAATAAGCCCTACCTGGTGGTAGATATTGTCACGTTTGGTTGGTACCAAACCGAGTACAAATTGTGTCCCTAGGAATCAAACCCGGGACCCCTATTAACTTCATAATATATGTGCTAAAATCGGTACCTATCTAAAGAGTTCGATAACATAATTTTTACAACTAATAAAACAGCAAATAAATAGATGATTAGGAACAACGAAATACTCATCAGAAAAGTTTCTATTGACCTAACGCAGCCAACTAGATTACTTCTGTATACACATTCCGTAAATGCTCTTATTAAGTGCCTCAGCCTCTTCTAAAGGGGGAAAAACTGTAACTTTTTCCCTCAAACCTGTCAATTACACGTTGCAGAGTTCGACACCTAACTGTTCCATCTAACGATACATCATCGCATATGGAGGTACAGTTGCCTTCATTTCGTTTTCACCATTTGCGGCTTAAACGTTAGGCTAACCACAGATAGAGTTAATTTTTCGTTTGGTTTCTCAATCTGTACCTGTACCCTTAAGCCGGCCATATACGCTATAGGTTATGCATGATGGTTATGCCTGTAAGGTCAAAACCGTCATGCATAACCTAGCGCATATGGGCGATACTGCATGCCTGTATGTACATGCAAGCAGCTCATGCAAGCCGCTTGGTTATGCCTGTGGTCAAAACCGTCATGCAAAACCGTCATGCATAACCTAGTGTATATGGCCTGCTTTAGCACAAACGTCTAACGTGAAAATAAAAAGAAATTTTCCATAGATAAAATTACTCCATCGAGTACTTTTATCTATAGAAAATTTCATTTCGCTTTTCGGCGATAGATGGCGCTGTACAAATTTTCCATACCAAATTACCTTGTCGAATGTTTTTTTACGCGCGTTATTTTTTCGATAGCTGTTCGTGCTAAGGGGACTGAATGTTATGAAAATTTGAAACTGATTATCAATTGAAAATCATCTAAATGAATCGTCGATTTATAGTAAGTACCTTACTAATAAACATTCTATTAGTGATATACGGACAACGGCACGCTGGGCTTCCACGACAGCGTTATGATATTTGATCAATTTTATACTTAAATGCAAAGCTATTAAAGCTCCAAAATAAATTACAAATTTTTGACAGTTTTGTATAACCTCATGTGGCTGTGACTGTACCCATAATTTTTTACATTTCAAATGACAGGTTCTATACAAATAAGATTTTCGTACACCAGAAATGATTACTCTCATCTCAGTTTTAAAGATTTGTAAGTTTTCCACTGACCTGGCGTGGCATGGCCTGGGCATTTTAATTTCATGTGGAGGTAGACATGAATAAGTATGCAGCATGAAAAAGAGTACCTACATTATTAATTTAATAAGTACTTATTTTATACTTAAAAACATATTTTGTGTTACTTTCCGTAACTTTTAACAAATATTTGTCTTTCATAAAGATACATAAGAGTTATTTAAGTAGAGTATTTAGCGTACTCTTTTGCTGTCGTAGATTATAGAGTACACCTACACGAAATAAAGGACAATACTCTGTTTTGGAGTAAGGGTGGCAACCCTACCTTTAGGATCAACATCACCTGATAGCAACTTTATTACAGAAAGCGTACAGTATGAACACGCCATTCACTCGTAGCATCTATGAACTCTTTTCATTAGCTAATAAGTATCCAACGGCAAACGGATAACGCGCGTATGCGACGACACATGTTAACTAACCTACATCAGTTTTTGCGCTTTATTACGAGTTTACTCTAAGAAACTCTATAATGAATGTACTAAAAATAAAAAACGACTTTGTAATGACTTGACGGCGATCCTAGCGGGTCACTATACGGTGCTTTCAATAGTCATTTTTGTAAAATGTGGGAAAATTATTTCACTCCAATATTAATGTTTTGCACCACATGGTTTACCTGATACGGAGCAGTTATTGTATCTTGTAGTCACTTTTGATGCTAAATGCATGATTATAGGGATTGGATACAAACCCCATTTCACACTTTAACTGCTTTGGCTTTTACTAACGTCATTCGATAACCTCTATTAATATAAAGATAAACAAATTGATTTACTATAAATATTGTTTTACGACCTAGGAATTAAATAAGATGACTGGTAGTTACCCACTTTCCAGATGATATTTAGTATTAAAAGCCCTTTTCAGCACACACAACTTTCATACTCCCAAGAGATAGTTTCCGATGTATATCCGTAGTGCGACGAGCCTTATATTTCTCACAATGTAGGGCAGCGTTAGCAGCTAAATCAGCAAGTGAAAAGCTTTCCTCTGCGATGATATATCGGTCTATTCAACAGATGCCCCAGAATATCTGAATGTATAAACAAATCCCCTGTTATTGTTCTGTTACCGTAAATGTTATGGGAACTGGGAAGTGAGAAGCATAATATAAATCACTATGGACCCGATTCGTGAAAATTTTCGTAGCGGAATATCGATAAGGACTCAAGATGCTGAGTAAAATTTAAATATTTATACTAATAGAAAACATTTTAGAATAAACAACCGTTTTCTTCAAAATTGTCAGTAATCTACACACCATGCATATAAGCCTATCAAAATTGATATAAATGCCTTTCTAACGTATAAAACCTTGTACAAAAATAACGATCGATTTAACATTGCATTCCTGCATACATACAAACAATGTTCACAAGAAACCTAGGTACTAGATGGTGGTATTTTAATTAAAATGCCATAGGAAAGCCGACACGATGACAGCGGCTCACTTGACCTAGAAAATGATTTATCTTGCTCTGGTATGGCGTTTTTTATTTGAACAGTAAGGCGCGGCTAGATTGCTTGCTGTGTGTTGTAAGAAAATTGTATCTCTAGAGGCGTGAATGCATATAATATCGATTGAAGAAAACTCGCCTTCAATTTCACTGTCAAATAGCAACGTGTTAGTCGATAAATCTTAATTTGACCATAAACAATCCTTATCGATGAAACCTAGAAACTGTTAACGCTTTTACCAGGTACACTAGTAATCACTTAGCATAACTTAAAATTCTGGAACTGGCGTAATTGAGTCTCAACACGGATAAACAAAGATTTAGTTTACAGCAATCAAGAGCAACATAGATTTATTCAGCGACAGATAAAGTTGGTTTGCAATACAGTGACAGGTAAATATATTCGGGCAGAGACAACATTCAAAACACCGCTGGCGTTGAGAGAGAAAATATTACGAAATAAATTAGAACGAAAAAGTAAGGAATTAATTCTAAAAATAATTACAAAAAAATTAGTTCTATATTATTTATTTTTATTCCAGAATCGCTACAAACGAATTTAGAAACGAGAGTTTTAAAAAACTGTATGTAATAATATACTTGTATGTAATAATATAGTATGATAATTGCTTGGGCGTTATTCAAAAACTACTTGCTTTGATAAGACGAATTAAAATGCTGCCTTCGATTAACCTCTCCAAAAACATTGCAAAATAAAAACGAATTTTGATTTCGCGGATGAAATTAGAGCTTTTATGTTTTCAAATATTAAATATTTATTTTTACTCTGTTGTTCTAAAATACTCTTGCGCCACAGTGAAAGTTAAATACAAGGAATTGTATCAATAGGACAAAGATAAGGAGCAGAATATTGATCGAATAATGTTGTTGATATGATACTTGACAGGCCATACATCATTCTGTTCCGACATGCAATAGGAAGTACTTTTAAATGTGTATTAACGAATTTCAATGATAAAAGCTGTCGATAACTAATTGGATTAGTTGAATATTCATTTAGAAATAAAAAGTGACTGTTACGCTTACGATTTCTATTTTAACGTGGGGGCTGGTTTAAAAGAATTTTTTACGGCACATTTCGCAGCTTTCTAAAGCTGAATTACATAAAAAAAATTGACGCATTCATAAGTACTATTGAGTACTAGTATTTACTTATGGGAAACCTATTTTGAAGTTAATCTTTTGGAGTCATTCCCTACAGACAGACTTGTTTAAACTTCAAAGAATTTCGGAATAAATTTTTCAACACACTTGCTCGTAAAGTGAGCCCTAATACATCGCTTTTAGAGCCATAAACCAAGCTTTAACAAACACCGTGCAATAATATATAAAACACTAGTACGTTATAGAATTCTTCCTACAAAGTTAAATTAGTAAGTACCTTACTGCAAGTTCTATGCGAGTAAACAGAGCATTCCCAATTTATCCGGGTAACACAGTTATTTTTTTAGTAACAACAAAGAGGTTTTATGCCGCTGAAAATTCATATACATTTTTGGAATATATAAATGTGTAATTCCTGAATGAAATCAAACAAATATTTATTTTTATAAAATTATTCATAATTCACAATATTTTGTTATAAAATATTAAAATATTAGCATTTTATCACTTAAAATTATAATTTTAAAGTAGGCTGTATGCTCACTCACCCCTTTGTTTGCAAAATATTCATGCTTTGGTCGTGTTAAAAAAAACTTGCGTGCCTTTTCCCATAATTTTCATATTTTGTTTTTGTCGTATTTGTTGCTGTGTGGTAAATTACTTTGAATTTTCCTCGCAAATGTGGTGAAAAACGTCATATCAAACTCGTGAACTCTTACTTATTGCACACTTGGCTGAGTTACGCCCTCGCCTGCGGCTCGGGCTACAAGTGCTATAACCCACAGCCTCGTGTCCAATAAGCAACCTAAACTAACTTGTCGCATAATGCACTAGTACCTGGGTGACCGAGTTTTGCTTGATTATTACTATTTATTGTAATATGGTGGTGTTTAGGTGATAATCTACATAAACTTAAAAAATAAAATGTGAACTGACAATTATTATTATTTACAATCGATTTCTGTATAGATCAGGTGTTTCATTTCAGTGACCTTAAAAACTGATCTACATTTGTATAAACATGTCTAAAAATAATAAAAAAAAAATATATAAACATAAACTTAAATCACCGAGCGGGATAACACTCGTTTCTTGCCCTCCGCGTCTTAAACCGCTGGACCAGACGGTCAGTGGCCGGTGGGCCGAAATTAGCGACCATATTTTGCGTGGAAAGAAAAACGCATGAAAACTCGAAATCACGCGTTTTCCTAAACATAAAACCAATTTAGATCGATTGTTTACCCACGAAAACCCTCATATACCAAATTTCAGCGAAATCATTAGAGCCATTTCCGGGATCACAGAAATAAATAAATAAATATACAAGAATTGCTTGTTTAAAGCTATTAGTAATAGTAATTATGAAAAAGAAACTGCATTTTGTGATGGAAGCGAGCCACTTTGCACAGTGATAGTGGGGGCCAAACTAAGCGATTTCATCCGAGGATAAACGAGATTCACCCCTTAGGAACAGAGATGGCGCTACTAGTTTAAAAAAAAATTAAAAATTTCTCAAACCTAAACGGATGATCCGATTTTGATGATTTAGGTGTCTATCGACAGACAATTAGTTGTTTTACTATTTAAAAAATAATAAAGTAGCAGAAAATAATAATAAATACCAAAAAACCTTCATTATTGAAGAAAAAAAAATGTTTTTTTTTCAGTATTTTTAATTTTATAAAAATAATGTATGAATGTGGTACTTTTTTATTAATTCGTATTACTACCCATTTAGTTGCACGTTTAATAAAAAATACTGCATATCAATATCTTGTATAGTTCCAAAGTTATTGAAGAAAACACTACATGGTGCCGATATACCCCTTGATTCGCTGAACAAAAAAATCTCATAAGTGATATTTTTTCTTTACATATGCTTTATTTATGATCTCTATGTATACAGAAAAATTAAATAAATATAAGATCCGAAGATCGCATTAACATATGGGTTGCTCCTTGCCTATGCCCAGCGATCTCTATCAATTATAATCATCGACTAAAAGCAGGCTGGTGACAAGTCTTCCGCCTACTTCAGCCGCCCTTGAACAACATGATCTGCGTGCAGCGTCTAAGAGGGCGACATATATTATGGGGAAATGCCTTATGGATAAATCAATCCAAAGTCCATCTTCTTGGGGATGGAAAGATGTCAAAGATAGATGGACTCCACGATGGTCGAAGGTTACTGCAATTTGGCCAGAATTAAGCCTCCTTGACCATTGTGGATGTAAATTGAACTGTGACTCAATGCGTTGTGGCTGCCGAGGCGTTGGCTTACCTTGCACTTTACAGTGCAAAACCTGCAAAGGCGAATTCGAAAATAAAACGTAAGTAAAATAAAGATTTAGTTCAAATGTTATTTAGCGTCATTTATTATTATTTTATTATTATGATATTTTTCATTGCTATTTTATTTTCAGGGTAACCAGCACCTTCGAAACTCAAGAATAAAGATCACTCGCCGAATTATACATATAATTTCTCAAAATTGGTATATTAAAGATTTTTTATTTTATTTTTCTGTATACATAGAAATCATAAATAAAGCATATGTAAAGAAAAAAATATCACTTTTGAGATTTTTTTTTGTTCAGCGAATTAAGGGATATACCGGCACCATGTAGTGTTTTCTTCAATAACTTTGGAACTATACAAGATATTGATATGCGGTATTTTTTATTAAACGTGCAACTAAATGGGTAATAATACGAATAAATAAAAGAAGATCATATTCATACATTATTTTTATAAAATTAAATAAATACTAAAAAAAATATTTTTTTTTCTTCAATAATGAAGGTTTTTTGGTATACATTATTATTTTTTGCTACTTTATTATTTTTTTAATAGTAAAACAACTAATTGTCTGTCGATAAACACCTTAATCATCAAAATCGGATCATCGGTTTAGGTTTTAGAAATTTTTAAAGATTTTTTTATACAAGTGGCGCCATCTCTGCTCCTAAGGGGTGAATCTCGTTTATCCTAGGATGAAATCGCTTAGTTTGGCTCCTACTATCACTGTGCAAAGCGGCTTGCTTCCATCACAAAATGCAACTTTAGGCCAAAAAGTGACCATAATGTCTATGACTATATAAGATTCTTACATTTCCTTTGCCTATCTTACCCGCTTTCGATGTAAGTAGCTTCTAAAACTTAGCTAAAAGTGTTTTATTGTCTTTGATAAGCCTATAAGAATCAAGACGTGACATTGTGGTTTTGTTGTATTCAATTTATTTACACATTTATGTAAATGAATACGATTAAAATGATACTGAATTTACCACAGCGATCGTTAATAACAGTATTTTATCGAATCTATTAAATTTTGATTATCATTTGACTATAGCACTTTAGTGATTTAACAAAGTAAGTAAATATTATAATACGTTTAGCTAAGAGAACAGTTACCTACCTAATAATTTGTTAACTTGTTAACATTTATTAGTAACTTGTTGCGTTCTTACAAATGCATTTAACATTTAATTAACTTTCCAATACACTACCTTTGGTTTTACCGTGCCATGTAGACAAGCTATTACCACTGCAATGTTATTCAAAAATTTATAGGCAAAGTAAAATACATAGACACAAACTATAAAAGTTTAACAACCCGAGTCAACGATTAAGATAGGATGTGTCAATTTTATTGTAAAACTCTTCTACTTTTAATATAGAAGTCAGCAATGCCCAACAGTGGGTGTCTTACAACTGATATGACGATTGCTGACCTTATTATACGAATAGAATTTAAACATCGACATCAGCCATTTATAATGTCGCCACTGTTGAGGCACAGGCATTCCTTATTGGTAGATAAGGAAGATGGGCCAAAACCCACGCAGGGTCAATGCGTTTTGGTAGGTGTTAACGACTGCAAATGCAGACGGGACCAACGGCTTAACGTGCCTTCCGAAGCACGGAGGAAGACGAGATTATAAATTTTTGGTCACCCATCCCATGACCGACCCTTGCAAAAGTTGTTAAACTACTGCACCACCAAGCTCCTCCAATTTAAAATAAAATTAATTCAATTTTAAATATTTTATTTAAAATATTTCAGGCTGTGAAAGATACAATATAATAATAATTGTAGATATACATATTATACTTACTTAACGACTTCATTCTTATAAAGTCATACCTGTAAGTTATGTTCACACAAATAAATGAATAAAATTAACATTATCACATACTTGCCACACATATGAATCATTAAGTTTCTATAAAGTCAATTGATAATGGCAGACATAGCGGTACAACCTTTATCCTAACGCCATTCAGACTATTCTGCACAAAGTCATTGAATAATGTAACCAGGGGCAGTTAACCATTTTAACATGCATTACATAAAACATAAAGGTCTGGGTTTTGTGTACCAAGTTCTCTAGCTAGCACCCGAATCACACCGCGTAATTCTACCAGATAAAAATATTAAAAATAAAAAATAAATATTTCACACATTTTAGTGACATATTATATAGTTTTGGAATGTTCTCATCAAGGCCTTTCATTTGATGCCCATATTGTAATAATAGAAGAAAAAAAATTTTTTTCACATTTGAAAATGGCGTCGTACAGTCGCCATATTATTTTTTTCTAAAAAAAATATAACCGGTGTCACTTGGGATGTTGTAAGAATTCTAACGATACCCCATTTATCCAAATCAGTTCAGGCATTTAGAAGTTATGGTGGAATAAAGAAACTCACATACCCACATACATGAACCCTGAACACATATACACTCTTTTTGCTTTGGGCACTCGTGTAAAAACACTTTACGAACGAAAAATCACGAAAAGTCTTACATTATCACCCGAATTTATCTGAACAAGATAGAAGAAAATCTTTATATTCTATTTAAAATATGTAGGTAGTTGGAAAGAAAATTTTATTTTTATTTATTCATATGGCATACACAACAGATGAAATTCAACAATAGCACACAATAACAGCTAGTCATGTTTTGAACCAAACTGACATGTGCACTCATAGAAATTCATGCGATGCGATTAGATAAATAGTATCACCCGCGTGGTTCCCGTTCCCGTGGGAATATCGGGATTAAAAGTATTCTATGTTTTAATCTAGACTATTTACTAGTGTGCCAAATTTCAACTAAACCCATTCAGTAGTTTTTGCTTGATTGAGGCACAAACATCCAAACCCACAAACTTTCAAATTTATAATATTAGTAGGATTCTCGTATTCCACTTTGTTCACTTGCGCTTCTGTAATATTTGGCGCAAAATTAAGTTAATGTTGAAAAACCTCAAAGTACGAGTACTTACTTATGTAAATAAATATAGTATTTTTGTTCGACACTTATGTTTTTATTATATTTGATAAAATAAGTAAATCATTTTATTAAAAATTAATACTTATCCATTTTTACAATGTTGTACCACAGGTTTACCACACCTGTTTTAGTCCCAGCGCCTATATGAAATAATAAGGACCAACAGTGGTACATACACTTCCATCTAATTGCATGTGACCGACTTTTAGACATACCTAGATAGGCATCTAAATTGCCTAGGTATTTGTGAATTGCTAGGTCTCCCACAACGCACCAGATTGTTGCCCAGTGTAAAGCTTTAGATATAAACTTCAAAGTGGCGGTAATGATCCTTACTACAACTTTATTCTTAGTGTTTAGTTTGATCGCGGTTTGAGGCTAGATCGCGCTAATTCTTAACAATAAAACTAAAACAGCTACGTTGTTGTTTAGGTTACGTTTACCAAAAATCTTTGGAAAATTTCAATAAAAAGAAAGCGAAAAACTTTTGGAGTGAAACCTTCTTTAGCGGCGTTGGAAGCTTTTTTGTAATGGGGAAAAATGCTAAACTCGCGTCAGTAAGAATCACGTGGCTGATCGAAAATACATAAGACGGATGTGACGGATGGAGAGTAGACAGCTGGCGGCGGAAGTATCCCCCTCTCTTTCTACGGGGCGCGTTGAAAATGGCGGCGCGTCATTTTAAGACTTAAACACTTGTGTCACCAGCGACGCGCTAATTTTGAAAATGGAACTAATAGCAGCGATCTCTTCGGTGAAATCATAGACTTGTTTATTTAGACTATAAGTTTAAATCGTAGAAAGCGTGCATGTAGAAATTAAAAAGGCCACTACTGGCGCGAAATCTTTAGAATTTTTCTCTAATTACAAACTGATTGAATTGTGTGACTGTATAGTAATAGGAAAGAAATAATTTTAATCCTTTGCCGCTAATTTCAAAATATCAAAAATTCACAACGTTAATATTCAAGTTTTCACTTCTGCCAGCACTCCCGGAGTGCAACCCGTTTTTTTTATTTTGTAATATTTGGGAGGCTTACAGTTAACGTTACAAAGTTTACTTAAATATACTTAAGGAGCCATTTACAAGCCTCAACAATTAATAACATGCAAACTTCTAATCACCAATTTTTCCACTAGTCATCGATTTTTAAAAACTTCATATCCATATTTCTATCAAAAGCGAAGCAATAGCAACGATTTGCAAATATGACTGTCTATCTAGGAGCTGGTAATGAATAGCTTAGCATAACGTAGTGTTTAATTTGATCACATGGAAATACAACTAAACAACGATGATTAATTTCAGTTTATTTAAGACTAGCGGCCGCCCGCGACTTCGTCTGCGTGGAAAGGTTTTTTGCTATCCCTCGGGAACAATATGTCCCTATGTCCTTCTCTGTACCCCTGACAACGTGTATGCAAAATTTCATGATGATCGGTTCAGTAGTTAGGACGTGAAGGCGTAACAAACAAACAAACAAACGGACTTTCGCATTTATAATATTAGTAAGGATTAAATTAACCTTATTAATCGTTTCTACTTCATGTTTTGAGTAAATTGCTGTGAATGTTTGCAGCAATTATTTCGTGTTCTTATTTAACCAAGATACTATGTACTAATCTAAACTTATTTAATTATGACATTAGGTGTTTTTAAATCCTTTTAAAGGCAACATCATATCCTATATCTCGCACAATTTTCACCTTTTTCGGTACATTACTATATCGTTAAAATAGTTTGCCTTACTTACGGAATGCTCGCCGATTTTTTTGGTAGGTACTTGTACAGTAAAGTGAATGTTTTAACTTGATAAATTACGTTTTTAACTACATTCATCCAATTAGGTAGTTGAAATCTAATTATTTATGTACAAATTCGCCAACTTTATTTAAATTCTTCTTGAAATAAGTATAGTTTAGCAAGTTACTCTATTCTATGTTATTGGCACATTGCCACTAGTATGAATCTTTGCAAATAGAAAAAAAATAGTTCATAGTAATTGGAGTATATTCTTATTAGATGTGTTAAAGTACTTAAAATAGGTAAATTGCTCTCGAAATCAGAAATTCCTATAAAATTATGAATTAGATATATTCAAAATACGCAATACATTAGACAAATACCTCATAATTCTTAAAAAAAATGACTTTAGAATCTTTAAATACTAGTAAAAACATGTCAAAGTGTACCGATTTGAGCATTTTATAATATTTTATTTTCTATATGATTAAAATCATTTTTTTTTTAAATTTTCTCTCTATAGTGCACTCCTTGACAATACAAACAATAAGTGAAAAATTAATATGAATCGTATTCTTATCTATTACAGCTAAAACTTTTGTGAAAATACCTCTGACAAGCTAATTTGAAATTCCACTTGAACAGATTGTCTTCGTTTTCAAATACCTGATAATTTATTATGTTTTTCTCTCTATACGGCACTAATTTAAGAATTTTGCTTCCTCAAACTAAACTTTACATAAATAGTAATACTTTCATTCTTAAGATAACTTCTTTGGAAAACGCTAATTTCTTTGAAATGCGAATATACAGCCTTAAGAGAAGGCTTATTGTAACCCATATAGAAGGAACAAAGTCAAATTTGAGCGGAAAATTTTTAGCCTATCGCAGATAGTATTAACTTATTGCCTTTAAAGACGTTTTGCAATTTAGGCTGTCTGCATTTTAGTCATTAAGCATTGTAGACGTATTGTTTTTTGCTTTTCTGATCAAAAAGGGTTTAAAGTTATTTACTTACCACATTTTCTCATTCCCATTTCTACGAACACATAATTCACTTTCTACCTTTCAATGTAATGTACCTACTAAATTAGCAGTAGTAATTTACAAGCCGGTAACTATGGCAACGCTTCCTGAACATGCTGACCCTAGCTTTCTCGCTATGCGGGAATGTACTGTTTTGATACGATTCACTTTCACGCTGTGCGTATTGCGCAATTTATTACGCACATTTTCCGGGCATCAAAAAGCTTTCGAAAGCATACCAATCGGGAGTTAATATATTTTGCAATAATGGGGATCTCTACGCAAAGCTTAAGCTAGATGGCCCTAGCGGCGAACCGACCGCTATCAATGGTTTTGATTGGTTAGAATACGTCAGAAATGACATTTGACATTTGAAACAACTAATCAAACGATTGTAGCACAAACGCTTGTGGCGCTAGTAACAGTAATTCCTCAGTATACATCCCAAGAACCTTATATTCATATTCTATGGTTCTTGATACATCTCCATTAGAAAAAGGGAAATGTTGTCTTTGATTTGGACGATCTCCATGGTCGAGTGCCTAGCTCACCGGTTTTCATGGTGTAGTAGTAATCATCTCTGAGGTCCAAGATCGATCCCGGATGGATCAATTTAGATATCTTGATATGCTTGTTTTAGCTTTATTTGTGGCACTGTCCTTGTTGTCTTTGATTTCCATCACATAAGTGCTTTTACTTTGGAATAAGAGTAACCTGTGTGATGTTGTCAAATATTTAAGGAAAATACTGAATCCTTAGAGACAGTCATGTTCTATTTCGCTTTTTAGTCACTAGTTAAGTTTTTTATTAGAGTTGATCCTTATTATCAACAGCGTATAAAACCTCTCCTAATTGTAGCAAATGTAGTCCTAGAATCAGTTTTACGAGACATTTCCACGACGACACGAGTGATCTCAACTATTCGCCTTATAGGACTAACCAGACCATCTACCACTGATTCCTGCTACAGTTTAGAAATGACAAGTATTGGTAAGGCATTTGCAACAGACTATTTACGTAGCTACAAAATGCGATGAACGATGAGACTTACTTCTTTGTTTAACATAATTGAATGGCTTGTTTTCTAAAGAACACTAGTCCAAAGATTTGATTTTTTTATGCTGGCAAAGATTTTTATTTATCAAGAGTCGTATGGTTTTGAAACTAAAATACACTTGGCCCTTATTAAAATTCGTATGCCGTAAAATGCGTTTCGTTCCTAAGCTAAGTTATTCAGAGATGTTTCACAAAACTGGGGTGCAAGACTGTTCTAACAAAACCTGGTTTAATGTTTGTAAACCAATCACAATGCACCTTTAACTGTCACTCTGAATACGATTTGTGCTAAAATGGCGTTAGTCCGCAGTTTAACGCCATGTTAACTTTGGCCCTAGTTTAACGAACGCACTCTAAATAAGACAGCAGATGTCCTGTACTATGCAGTATATGTATTTGCTATTTTGGATTTGTGTTCTATGGAAAACAAGTGATTCAATTATGTATAATGTACTTTTCACATTGCTTTGTAAAAAGAGAACTAATTTCTAAGTTTATTTTAATAAATGTTTTTACTTTTGACTTTAACAGTGTACGTAACTGCCCGTGACGTAGCTTGGCCGAAACATTGGGATGGGAGTCCAGTTAATCATAATGTTGCTTATAAATTATTTTTAACCAATACTAATATTGTCCAATCTCAACGCGCGATAGCGTTTAATTAACCTTAAGTGTTCACTAAGAAAACAGTAACAGAGGCATTCCAAAGGCGGTTTTATTATACTTTCTACAGTAGCAATAACTGCCGCCAATTATTAGAAATGTATAAATTACTTCATCAAAATTTGACGAGAGCCGCCCACTGCACTGGTCCGAAGCACGAAAGTGGATGAACAGCTTTTTGACCACCAGTACCGCTAAAACTATATATCTATCACATTAGTCTAATAAATTGATTCTAATAACTATATAAATAAAGTCCAAATCCCATTGTACATCACCCATCGAAGCCATGATGAAGTGACGAAATGACAATTTATTTTCTACCGTACGCGCTTCCCCATTGGTTGAGCGAACGTAAAAATAATGTTATCTGACATTTAATTTTATTACTGTTAAATTGAATTTAGCCTCTAATTGAATTCAAAGCGACGGGCTTAACATATTATTATCGGGTGTTAAAACATAAACACGTTCTGGTTAGTTTGATGTGGTCCGATATTATCGATCTATATTTTTAAACCTCTATGGAAAACATTAAAACCTCATTTTCATATCCATAGTGAAAAGACGGCGCTTGCATAATAACGTGGTGTGGTCACTGGCCGAACGTAAAATACTCGATTTTGATAATAAAAATGCTATAAAAATAAAACTCATCGTGTTCTGGATTAGGAAATTTGTACATCCCTTTTTTAATGTTAAATTAACTGTCTCTTCTTGTTCTGCAATAAAAAAGGAGAAATAAAAAACGTATTAAATTAACTTATTACGTCTCTTACAATGACCCTTTAAACTGTTTGTATATAATTCTGTCTGTCACTTGGGCTCTTAAACTTTGGCACGTAATTTATTTTGAAAATACCACCAAAACTTCCATTTCTAATTTATATTGAAAAAGCTCATTGAAACTTTTATAACTACTTCTTAGTGCCTACCCCTTCCTAAATAGTGTAGGTACACTAGGTACATGTATCTAATCATATTTTTGTCTCTTTATCCAAAATACACTAGTGACAATAAATACTGCACAAGTGCACAGCTATCCCAACCTTACAGCTAAACATAGTTTAGTAAACTAAAGGTTATCCTTGAACTTCACCGGCCGATGCAGGTGAAACTGTTTGTAATTGCCCGGAGAATCACGAGTATTTCAATAAAAGCAGTTGACCACCTGTTGCTGAACTTTGACGCGATTTATAGCTCTCACGAGCAACCGACGTCTCCATAGGCTGAAACTATAGAGTCAATTGTAAAACAGACACTAATATTTTTGTAATCGGTTGGATTTATTTACTTCTTCTTTCTTATCGAATGAGGATTAATAGCCACCTCTGGTGTTAGAGTTTATCAAGCCGCCTGAAAGGCCTCTAACTCGGCGTAACGACTGTTATCAGATGACAACAACTGGGACCGCCAGTTTACCGTGCCCTCCGTAGCACGGTAGCACGGTAGCGCTCAGTTGTAAGCCACTTAAACGGTCACCCTTCCGGCGCCTAACCTGCATATAAGCAAAATCTAACTCTCGAGTTTTGATGGTGATCTCTGATAAGTCAAAAATCTAACTACTGAGTTTCTTGACCAATCAGAGATCACTATCAAAACTCGAGAGTTAGATTTTGCTTATATGCGACCGGATCGAGCGTTGCTTAACAAACGTCAGTCTGTCAAGTTCCGTCATAAGCGCTTCAAACTATTTCAATTCACTTACTTTTATGCACAGACCGCGTCCCGCGGGCCATTATGTGGCCCTCGGCAATATGCCAGTGGCCCGCCAGCAAAAAAAGCCTGTACTAGGCTTTTGAAAGAAAATTATCATTTTTTTTCTTTATTTATGTTTTTAATTCGTGCTGGTGGCCGGCCATTGGTTTATCATTTGCCCAAGTGGCCCATGGTCTCAATAATAGTCTATGCATCCTTGAAGTAGGTGAAATGATTAAATGGGTAATATATAATAGTATAAATACGGTATGATAAACTCAAATTAAGAGCATGTATGACATAGAATTTTCAAATATCATTCATGAAGAACTTAGGTTTTCGTAATTAGGCACAACTATTTTGGTGACTATCAATCATTAAAAAAATTGTTGAAATGTAACTCATAGTAATTCTTGCAGAATTATTGCATTGTAATGTGGTATTTAGACGGGAACCACCTCATTGAAATTAAGCTTGCAATTAGATTTTACAAGCGATTGTCGATAAAAAGCGTTAATTTACTAAAATCAACTAGCAAGTCACCTACCAAGTTGCCCAGTGTAAATACAACATTACAGAAACTTCATCGCTACTGCATTGGGATCGAATGATCAAGATTATAAATTAAGGGTCCTTGAAGTATCATCACCAGCACCGTGTCAACATTTGTTCACCTAGAGCAGGGGTCTCCAAACTTTTTAGCATAAGGGCCAGACTACCTCCTCCACAAAGTCCCAAGGGCCAGGATCTAGCTAGCTCATCGTGCCAACATAGTAAATTACAGTATTGTTGGTACGATCTGGCCTGCTTTCGCGGGCCGGATTGTTGGTGCTCGCGGGCCGGAGCTGGCCCGCGGGCCGTAGTTTGGAGACCCCTGACCTAGAGCACAGAACTTAAGTTAGCAGACTAATACCACATTATAATTTAAGTTAGCATACTAATACCACATTATAACTTAAGTTAGCATACTAATACCACATTATGTTTCAGGCGATGAACGCCTGACATGAAACATAATTTACACTAGTCGACTTGACCGGCAACTTGGCAGGCGATTTTAATCAATTAGCGCTTTTTATCGACAGACGCTTGTAAAATTTAATCGCAAATCTAATTTGAATGTGGTGTCGATTCGATTTTACAAGCGATTGTCGATAAAAAATGCTAATCTACTGAAATCGCCTGCCAAGTTGACCCGTGTACCACCGCATACTTTTAATAACTGTGTTTCAACTTTGACCTTATATTCTGTTAACTCAACCTCTGTTTTACTATATTCTCCTACAGAAAGTAACGGAGTTACAGTAATATAGATAGCAGTTATGACGGTTAAAGATGCTTTGCAACGTTTTCGTAATACCATATGAAAAATGAATTTGTTACTTTGACATTATGAAGTTTTACATTTCATACAATTTTATTTAACTTTCTTATGCCTAATTTCGTATTGTTTCTTACTAACTAGTCTAGAGTTGCGTCTTTCTTGATTATCTATGCTGACAAAATATAATCATCAAACTAAAGGGTGAAATCGAAGTAATTGGCAATGTTTTAAACTAAGAATCCAGCCACGACATTGATAACTTTAGGGCAAATTTTTTTTCGATGAAAATGCAAAGTGTAATAAATGTAAAAATCACAAGAAACTGATGTTGACAGTGTCCAAATTATTGTTGTCCGAATAGTCAGTAACTCGCTAAAAACCTAAAAATAAACGATTTTTTTTATTTTGCTAATTAGCAAACAGTTTTCCACCCTGTATACAAACATCAATAATTGTCAAATTATCTTATTAAGTTTAATTGTAATGGAAGTATTAGGTATTTCGTTGTATAAAAAACTATTTCGTAGGTATCAGATTTATAAAGTCAAAAAGTATAACGTGCCTGGTTTTCATACACGTTATATTAAAAATGCTAGGTACTTTCACAACAATATCGAACCGGCAATCTTCCTTTCTTCCTCGTATTGGAAATAAAATATTTTGAAATATCATCGAATACTTAGTACCTACCTGCGTAAAGATTTGCATGGACACGTATTTAATCTCTCTGTATCTCTAAGGCATAAGAGATGAGCGATAAGTTTTATTAAATTGGGTAGGGAATAAAATATCACAATCAAAATGAATCATTTTCATATAAAAAACCGTAACTCAATATTTTTATAGTATCAAGAGTACCTACCGCTTGGCGATGACCAGCTAACCAGAAATGGTCTAATAATTTTAACCAAAGAGCATGCAATCACTAGTTTACACACTCTAGTGATGTTGCGAGTTTGCGAGTGTCAAAAAGAGATAAATACGAAAAATGCTAGGGTGGGAGCAAAGTAGCCTAACCTTAATAGAGTTTAATTACTGTATTTTTTTATAGTTAATGGGTTTGCTCTTGACCCTAGTCTAGCCCAAAAGCAAAGAAAGGGTCTACGATGAAGCGAGTTTGCCCAGAGGGAGCTTATTCACTCGGGCCTTGAATACAGTCAGGATGTGTGAGCTCGTAAACAGACGCCGGCAGGGAATTCCATTTCATAGCTGTGCGCATTATGAACAATGTTGAGTAGCGTTTGAAACGCAGAAAAGGTATATCAACCAAGAACGGATGGTAACTCGCAGTGCGTCTGAATGTCCGATGGTAGAAAGGAGAAGGTGGAATGAGCTCATGCAGCTCTTGAGCACACTCACCGAAGTACAATCTATAATTGTATTATTTTATACAAAAAAAAATATTAACCTCCCTACGCTATAAGCTTACATTTGACCCTCAGACAATCCAACAGCCCGACCGCACCGCTCGTTCTATTGTCAGCAATAAAACTGCAAATTATGCAATACCACGGCCCTCCGCTGAATATGTATGTCTGTCTGTATTCTCTTCGCCTCTATACAAAAACTTACAGAACCATGAATAATAAAGTTTTGGAAAACCTTTATAGACGTTTACTAACACTATACCCGCTGTAGTTCTGATTTTATATTAGGTAATCCAGGATACAGAATATTGGCGATAACATCCATTTTATTATATTAAGCTTTGCAGATTAATCGAACATATTTAAAATAGAAAGGAGTCTATTTTGTGTAAGAATAAAGGTTGAATTACCATACTCATAAATATCCACATCAACTTTTTAAAATCGCCTTTTATTAACAGCAACATAAATACAGTGTTTGTTATGCTCAGGGTTGCTAAATAGGAATTACAAATTCCCCCATACTTCACTTTATTTTTACCCAAAATGATACGTTTTGTAAGAAAATCTGTGAAGAGAAGATTTAAAACGTTCCCCAAACACGATATTTTTTTGTTCCCTAAAATAATACGTTTTGTATGAAAATAAGGTTTTCTTTTTTCCCCAAAATTGCGAAAATCTACCCCCAGTCTATCAACCCAGGTTACGCTATTGCTATCACTACGCTAGTATTATTCTATGCTACATCTTAATTTCTCAACTAATCATCATTGTAATTTGCATACACGTTGTTAGAGGTTACTAGACGGACGTTGGGTTCCTTTCATCCAGAAAAAAATACAATTTCCAAGAGAGAAAAATAACTGTCCACACAAACGAAGTTACATGCTGCAGCTAGTAACATCATAGTTGGTGAATCCGACTTTTGAAAGAAAGAAAGAAGAAAGGAAAACTTTTATTTCGTCAACGAAGAATTAACAACTAATACCTCTTCTCAGCTCTCATCGGTACGACACCAGCATGCTGCTACGCTGACAAATTAGGAACGCTCTATTGAAATATAGGCGTCTAGTAAGTTTGCGGAACAGATAATATAAGTACTACCGTACGGAAAGGACACTCTCCGCCCCGCCCCAGAATCAATTACCTCACCCCACCCCGCAAGTTCGTGTGCCGAATCGTGTGCTCATTTAGACGTGTTTGTCAACTGTCAACTTATTTTGATATTCAAAGCAATCCATCGTAACTTTTATCGTGTTTGTCAACTGTCAACTTATTTTGATATTCAAAGCAATGCGTCGTAACTTTATTTACCAAAAAGTTCGAATTATGAATTGAACGCCGCTCATACAGTACAAACTGCACGGTAGCCCTGGGCTTACACACACAGTTGCGCGTGTACAATAACGTCATCTGACGTCATCAGTTTATAATGACTCTGTTGCATGGAGTGTCCGGGGTGTGCTTTCGGTACCGCGTATACCGAGCATGTTGATGTCGTACCGATGCTGTGCCGACAAATGAGAAAATGCTTTAACAGCACAGAATATAATAATAGTAATACATCTAACAGTGCCATTGTACGATTCTATGAGCTTCAAAATTAGCATGACTCGATGCTCACACACGGAGACCGTTGTGGGTGATTTATTTGTCGAACAATGAATTTGTTGGGATTCGAATGCGCCGTTGCATTTCTATGACTATCAAGGCGGTGCCGTTAGAAGATATATGTGAAATGTGAATTCATAAAAAAATTGGCATGTAAGCCGTGATTTCCGTGTTGCATGTAATGGTAGAAACTTTGCTGTAGTATGTATGAGTTTAGTATAGCTGTTTATATTGTTACCTCAAAAAAATCCAATTGATCTGTCGATATTGATGATTTGTCATAATTTTAATAAAAAAATCAACCAAATACAAAAGTTATAAATATGCAGGTATGTAATGAAGCGTTTGCAAGCTTAATATACTTACCCTTTTTTCGTTTTTTACTTACTGCCAGTCTTATAGTACCACCTTTCTTACCTGAAAAAAAAACAATATAATAATTAGAAGATGTAAACATGTTTGTGCATGTAATTCAGAAATTATGATTGTAGAATATAAAACATTCGTAAGTGTAGTCATCTTGTTGAAGATGTTTTAAATAATAACTTAATCTGTATGTTTCCCTTTCTTGTATTGTTAGGTAGTACCTTATCACAGCTATAACGCTTGTGTAATAAGTTGCAACCAAACCATGTACGCAATAATTGATGTGACATGGTAAAGTTAGCACCTAATTCTGAGGCTGTTTATTTTAAATGGTTTACAACTAGTCAGCTAGTACCTACATGCCGGATGTTAAACCTGTGCGGCAATTCACATTAATACATACAACTAATTAAACTTGAAGGAGGCGTGCGCCACGAAAATAGCGCCTTTGTTCCCGTGCAGTTTTAACACACTTTGATGTATGGTACAAAGTACGAGCGATTAGCGATGTTGATTAAAATCATCTTAACTACACAATATCAAAATGTATTTATCATTTAGCCAAAAATATAAACGTAACTTATTAGAATTTTTAATAGAAGGCAATATTACCAAAATAACCATGTAAACAAAGTATTGCAGTGAAATCTGCTTGACTTCGTTTTCAATATTACCTTAACAAAAAACATGACATTGGGAAATATTTATAAAACTCAAAAAAATGTGCACTTACTTATTGTGTTTATACCTACTTTAACATAATAACTGTTTTCTCATTTTAGAATATCACTTAAAAGAGATTTTAAGACGATTAGTGCCCTCACAGTGGCGCCCTCACCTTAATTAAAATTTATTGCTCGCTAAGTACGTATATAATGTAACGAAAATTCACACGTCCCGATTGAAGCTAAGGTTCTAAAGTTCATTTACAAATAATAACCCCTGTAAAATATAGTTCGTTGTAGTGGTAGTAGTGTGTGTACCATGTACTCACACACACTTACCTTTTCCCAGTATATAAGGCGCTTTAAGCCTAAAATAAAGGTTCATTGCTCCTCTTAAATACAGCATTATTATTTATAATCCGTTGCGCGACCATCCTACATCGCAGTAGGCAAAAGAGCAAAACGTGTCCACTTTTGGTACATTTGCCTACTACAACTACAACTACCACTGTAAGGGCACTAATAGCTTTAACTTACACCACACTCCAGCTTAGACGCAAGTCGATCTGCAAATCAAATTGCGGGCCACGCATGTGCTGGGCGGCGCACGAGTTGTCAACGCTGCGTTAGTACTTTTATAATAACAGCCTGCGGGGTGAGTGAGTATTGTGACTCAACTTGGGCTAAATATGGCTACCACCAGCGAACTTAAATCTGATGATGATGGAAGTGTAATTGCAAACAAATATTGCTTAAAAATGGCACCGCGGGGCCCAAAAATTACAACCCGCACAGCTTTAGTCGGGCCAGCCACGTGCCCGTTGACTGACGTTAGCTTTCTTTACAATATTTTCAGTTTTTATTGTACAGAAAAAAGAGAATTTATTAGAAATGAC